>CH002622.1:83697-105555 GCA_000149265.1 Ciona savignyi
GCTTAAATAACCCGGTGTGATGGATAAAGCAAACGCATGTTTAACGAATCTCCTTGCATTGTGCTCTTTACGATAATAAAACATAAATATTTCAATCTAGGCTATAATCGGTTTTAAAGTATGTAGAATATGTTGCAGAGTGGCCGAGTTTGTAAAGCCTTTTAACTTTCTTGAAACGGCGCGTACAAATGTTGTTTTAAGGTTGATTTTGATCCTCAAACCGGATTGTAGAAACGCCAGACGGGCAGACTTTATTAAACCAGGCTAAATAATGGTCATTAAAACCGTTTTAAATAGAAATTGGTGTTTAAATCGGTCGCGTCGATAAATCGGTCATGACTTGCGTAACGGTGCGCGTGTACGCGGAAAAAGGGTGGCAAATAAACAATCAAAATATATTTGTTACGTAACAATAAACCACCAGCTGGTGCTGCGTGTTGCATCAAATCTGAATCGATTTCCAGAAATTCGAAATTTCCAAATCAACCCGTGGCTGTAAATTTCGCACGGCCTTCCCCGTTCGATAAGAAGAGGGAAAGTAGGAACCTGCTGCTGATCAATAATTCAGTAATGACGATGGCGGCTACGAGGCATAGAGGAGCGCTATAGCTAGTTTTGGATGCAATATGCAGGCTTCAGCAGTCAAGATGGTAAGTTGAATGCTAAGCGTATGATGTGTATGAATGTGATTAACTGTGAACAATAAGTAAAGCGATAATTTAGAAGGAAAATAGAAGTTTTAATAAATAATAATAGTTTTAGAGATTAAGTTGTGTAAGTTTTAACGTGTATACCATTATTCTTCACCGTAATATACGTCAACAAAGTGAATAAATGATTGTAAATGTGTTTGTTCTATTTTAATGCATTTGGGTCATGGTTTGCCCTATATTTTATATAATGTCTAATATATGCATTATAACTATTACAATAAATAAAAGAATTACTCGAGGGAGTAATAGTAAATGGGAAAAGTGGACAGCTGGACATGATTATAGCGACGTATTCGAATATATACGAGACTATTAACAGAGGCGCGATTATAAAGGTTGTGTTCTCAGAAAGGTTGATTTGTGCACAAAAATATGATACTTAGGAACTTCGATATGGGTGAACAGGTGGTGTGCTTATTAAGGTCGATTTGTGTACAATGAATATAATGCAGCGGATCCGTGTGAGCGATAGCTGGCAAGATCGCTCCAAGGAAGAGATGGGGAAGATGCTGATAGCGATTCGGACAAAATTTGGTAAGTAAAGTTGAATTTAATTATTTAAAAATAATTAAGGTATGATGTGGTCAGGTTGATTCGATATCACAGCAATATAACTAGCGTAATACCTCTTTTTGACCGCCACGATACTCGATTTTTTAACCCTATAATGGCGTTCCATTAGAGGTGGCGCTTAAATAGAGATTTTACGGTAATTACCATATATGTTTATTTTCTTCTCGAGACAACTATATTAAATGCAATCAGTTCTTTCCCAAAAGGCAGTATACGTCACGACTGCCCATAAATTGATGCATAAATAATTAAATGAAATAACCGCGAAGACGGAATTGAAAACTCAATTAAATAGTTAATGAAGCGAAAATTAAGCACCTTCGAGGTGAGGTAGGGTGTGTGGTGCGGGGCCTTAATATTTGCAAAATAATAACTATACTCAAATAGGCTTGTGGTAAAATCCAAGTAAATATCAATCGCGTGTTTTAGTCTAATTTACTTTTACTCGGCGAATCGCTTCTCCAGTTACCTTTAAATGATTGCTTATCTCTCATTTGCTCCAAATACCATTCAATACACAAGACACGGTTGACGACAAAACGTCACAAAACCAATTATTTTCAACCAATTTGTTCGCCATCACATGTTTGTCACGTGACGTAGATTATTTCATTAGTCAAATCGGATTGGCAGAGGTCAATGCATTATTTACACAAGTGTATGATGGCCGCCGGCTTTACTGGTTTGTTATGACTTACTGTTGTTTTTTGCAGTGCCCATTAATCACCGATATACGGTCTGCTCGAGTGCGGTTTTTGCTTCGATTTTGCGAGCTTAATTAAATAGAGTGACTATGAGTGATGTTTGTGTTGTTTTAGTCTGGTTGGGTTTCAATTAAATCAGGGTTAATGCGATACGAAAGTGTTTATTTGTAGGCAGATCTATAAAGGACCCAATTTCAATCTATTTCATGTCGCGTATACCATACTCTCACAGTGTATTGACGTACAAATGTAGCCTAAAACGTGCGCTAATTGGCCGGTGTAATTAAGAAGTCTATCCACCAAAACTAACAGTTTTCGAAAAGTCCTCTTCGAAAAAACACAAACAATTTGATTTCAAATTTCCCCAACAGTATTTATTTTGGACCTCGCTAATTGCGCGGTGCAAGTTAAACGAACCTAAAATAGATGAAATTGTGAGGAAGCCCTCTGACCTAAGTGTAGTGGAGTAGCATATGTCTGATCGGACGCTGATCAATACTGGTGACACGCTTCAACTGCTGTACAATCCACTTGACGTTTTCATTTTATACTACGGTCCCTTGCGTTCATTGTTATATTGTTTTGCTGTTTACTAGCACAACATAGACAGACTGCAGTTTTGAAATATTTGAGGTCAGATTCCTGCTTTGTAAATTTACATATTGAACTTTATTTTATATCGTGCACGTTACAAAGGTTTATTGCAGCCTACTGTAAGAAATATGCAATAATTTATTTAAGTGTACCACCAGGTATAGGTCAGTGTTTCGTATTATATGCTGCAAAGCATTATTTATGCATTGGTTGATAAAACTTTTATTGCACTGTTGGACAAGGTACGTAACACACGAGAGTCTCGCATGTATATTTAGGGGACAGAATAAACATAGCAGCTCGTATAAAGCACTTTATCATAAATGGATCGCTAAGAGCCTGCGCCATTGTCCTGAATCGACAAACTTAATTGGGAAAGTAAGAGCAATAAATGACTTTTGTTAAACAAGTTGAGGGCCCGAAGTGACATTGACTTTGGACGACTTCTTCTTATACAGCCTCATTTGTATTTGATAAAAGTTAGTTCAGTTGAACACAGTGCACCATGGTAACATGTGCTTATAGGATTGTAAAAGCCCAACGTATACGGCTCTTATAGCCTACGTAGTAGGATGTTTAGTGAAATTCACTCCCATGAGAGAAATAATATCAGCTAAAAGCTATAGATTATACAATGTACATTAGGCTCTGGTTTAGATTAATTTGCGCTAGCGGCAAATGTTATATTACTGCCCTTGTGTTGCTGGTTTACCTCGAATTCAATTGACAATGTGTGATGATAGGTCCGGTTTGTCCCATGATACGATTTCAGCTTTATTACCACGTTTTATTCAAACTTTTAGAAAGCATAATTTTGTAACGGTTTGAACATGAGGTTTTAATAACGTGAGGAAATGTACAGAACTTTAAAGCGAACGCAAGAACTCGAGACGCTGAACAAATATCTTGTGGCAACCGCAGTTAACGGGACGAGTTTAAGGCGAGCATGTTCTCACCGCAGCTTGGCTGTTTCTCCGGTACATAACCATATATTGAGGAAAACCAAGTCGTCTGACGATTGTGCAATGATGCATGACGTTAAATATGAAAGTTCGCGCCACTCATCCGAGACCACATGTGATGACGTCAGCTGCAAGAGCGACTTTCTTTACGATGACGTCATTACTGATGAATTTGATGACGCAATATCGCTCGATGACGTGGAACTCGCGTTTTCGGCGGAACTGATGACGTCACAACACAGGGCAGTTTCAAAAGAGACATCGGTCATATTTCCCGACGAAATGAGATGTTATTATGATTTTACAACAGCATGTTCGGACGTCACGAAACACGGGTTTAAGATTACAAGTAATAATCCATTACTGGGGTATTCGCTGTCTTTCAATGGCAACGGGATTAAATAATTTATAGAAAATTAAATAAAAAGAACAATCAGAGCATAAAGCATTCAATTTAAAATAAAATATAAAAAATCTTGTCTAATTACGCGTAAATGTTGCCGGTTGCCTAGAGCAATATACAAAAATCGAATCCAGTGTTTTTATTTTGATAATCTTACAGACACCGCTACGTACCCGAACTGCGACAGCCAATCTTATTCTCCAACCGCTACCAGTCTTCGACACCACTTACAGCAATGTTATGTTTACATTCATGGAGGGAAAGATATGTCAGGATCTCCGGTTATCTGCTTTCCCCATTTCCCCGGGCTCCATGACGTATCCAACGAGGGATTCAAGGACACCTTGTACTATTTAACGCACACAACCAGGTACAGTTGTAAGCGATCGATTCTTTAAGTTGTCTTTGTTTTGGTACAGGCTTTAGGGTAGGGTAGGATATTCATGTTTGACCCTGTAAATGGGAAAACCAAGGGGGTTAACACACGGGCAATCGTCAGATAACCCCGCGCCCACCGTAGGGTTACCGGAGCTATTACAGTGTGTTGTAGGCCTATATGATTGAGACGTTTCTTCAATTTAGTAGAACCCATTAATCCAATGGGTTCAGGTAACGTCCGTTAAGTGTCTTGACCACAACCGACTAGCTAGCGACCAGTTTCGTACCTGAAACTTTTCCACTAAAAGGCGACGCACTACACCACCAGACTAACCCGTAGGACATCACTCGACGGTAAACGGCTGTTGGCCAAATGGTGTATTCGATAGGTTTATATTACGATTTCTATGCAAAAATGACATTAGCGACGAGCCCATCGTGGCTTCTAAACTTATTCCAGTTTTATAATTTAAAGTATGGTGGGACCAATTTAGGCACAGTATGTCATTTAAAAGCGGACCTAATAAAAACCCGATTATAGCTTTGTAGGCCTACATCGAAACTGGTAAAAACATTAATGAATAAATATACTCTTAGCTTAAGGTGGGCCGTTATGGACTACTATTAATAGAATTATTCCCGATTATCGCTAGATTTCTAATGTTTGCCCAGGACCTGACCAAACAAAATGTTTCAACAAAACAAGTCGATTCCCGCTAAGGGTATTTCCGCAAATTATACAATATTGGTTTTCCTTAAATAAACATCGATCGTATTTTTGCTCTTGCGGAAAATACCCAAAACATGTTTTGACCAAACAGGACTTACTTTGCCGTTTTAATTTCTCTTGCTGATAAAAACAACAATTCCGGGCTTAACTTGGTACTTTGTTGTCGCAGATAAAATGACGTTGTTGATTTTACGCTCATGGTTCTATTATTACGATTTAGGTGGTGACCGTTAGTGTTTATTTAACTGTTTATTTAATCAAATAAATTTTTTTGGAGTCAAATATATTCATATGTCTTAAACATATGGCCATAGAAAGAACTTGCTTACCGAGTCCAAAACAACAGATAAATGTTTAACTCGCCAGAGATACGCTCGAATAAATCTATGAATAGGTTATTTCCCTTCACGTATTTTCCCAACACCAGACATCAGTTGTTGTTATTTGTTGTTTGCGGTTGTGTGAATGGTACGCCATGCACGTCGTGCGCGACGTTCTTGGTTCAATTTGTATTCTCCAGTACAGTGCACACGGTTATCGTTGTGTAGCTTCTGTATACATTTTATATGCCAGCGGTTTTGTAAATTGTGCTGCAATCCGACAGTTTTGGTCAATTGGCAGTCTAAAGAACATGGCGTTTGCACGTACAATATAAGGAAAAGCAGGCTCTAACTTAAAACAAATATTAATAAAACACAAAATTAGGTCTAAATTAGAAAAATAATTCTCAAATGCCCGTAGGATAGGATATTTATGTTTATCCCCGTAAATAGGACAACCAAGGAGGTTAACATATGGGCAATTGTCAAATCACCTCGCGCCCACCGTCGGGTTACCGAAGCTATTGCAGTGTGTTGTGTATGATAGACACGTTCCTTCAATTTGGTAGAACCCATTAATTCGCTGGGTTCAGGCAATGTCCATAAAGTGCCTTGCCTAAAGACACAGCCGTGTGGCTAGCGATCAGTTTCGTACCTGCAACCTTTCGATTCAAAGGCGGTGCACTTAACCGCCAGACTAACCGGCTGGACAAATTGAATTTTTCCCTGTTGTCTGTTGCATGCTGCTATGCTGTTCAGATTGCATCAAATTTAATTGTTTTTATTAAGATAACGGTATTTAACCATCATTAGATGGTAAATCCCCTTAAATGTATAATTTATCAAAACATACAGTAATGGCTAAATTTAAATAAGGCAAGTTAACTGATAACTGTATTATTTTCAGACCACATTTATTAAACTTTTTTTCAATACCAGTATTTTGATAAAACATATGATGATAAACATTGAGAGGGTGGCAGTGACTCGATGACTTAGCAGTCTTATCGCTGTCACCCTGGCCAGCATCAATTATGTTTTCTTTATTATATTATTGACACACTGTGTTTTTTCTTTCTTTATTTTAAATGGTGATTGTTACTATTGTAAAAATATCCTGCTTACCGAATAATTTCTTGAATCTTGAAAAACCCTTTAATTTAATTTTACCATGCTCCAGGTTATAATTGGCTTTCCCATCTAAGAATAAAATAATTTCTTATTTCCAGGGCATCAGTGGCAGACTTAGGGTTTGTTGTCATTCTGGATCGAAGAAAAGATAAATGGTCGTCACTGAAAGCAACATTAGTCCGACTGGCGGTAATAAAACCTCTTCTATAAATATATTTTGCCTTCATTGAAAGTCATTCCCGAATTGATCATTAAATTTCGGGCTTTTATTAAAAAGTTGTAATTTATACAGAGTATAGTATGTATCGGTCTGATCTATTTGGACCGTTTAAAAACATTATTTTTTTAACATTTAGCTAGTTTCTCCTGTCGTATCGACATTTAGCTAGCTTCTCTTTTTTGATATGTTTGTTTGATGATGCGATTACGCTCTGAATTAACACGGGCAATCGGTAAATACATACCCATTATATATGAGCTTTTCAAAGGTGTAAATTCATGGTAAAAAGGTGTTATATTTTAATCGCGCTCGATTATTCCCTTTCTGGTTAACTTTCATTGAGTTGATAGGCTTGAATGTTAAGCATAGTGGTCATAAATACACAGGTAGCAGAGTTAAATTCCTTCCTAACCACGAAACCTTTGCATTTGTGTTTTCGGTCAAACTGCTAAATCTATGTTTTCTGAATTTGTAGTTTTAAAATTAAATGTTGATATAACCAACATTTGTTTAAATTTGATGCTTTTTTCAGGAGAATTTCCCCGGGAACATTAGAATAGTGTTGGTCCTGAAACCGCTGGGATTTCTGCAAGGCGCTATCACCAATTTCGGCTTTCGATGGCAGAAAGATGAATTTGCAATGAAGGTACCGGTACGTCTGCTTAAACAGATTTGGATGTATAGTTTTTAACTCACCACACATGTAAGCATGGCTCATCTCATTGGAAAGTCTGAGCATTGGCAATTGCAATTTTTTAGGGTATCACGATATCATCGTCCGACCGATTGGTCTGGTGGTTTAGTGCGAAGGCTTTCAACCGAAAGGTTGCAGGTTCTGAACTGGTTGCTAGCTAGTAGGTTGTTTCCTTGGGCAATGCACTTAACGGACAATGCCTGAACCCTATGATTTAATGGGTTCTACCAAATTGAAGAAACTGTCTATCATACACAGCACACTGCAATAGCTTCGGAACCTGACGATGGGCGCGAGGTGATCTGACGATTTCCCGTGTTCCCCCTTGGTTTTCCCATTCATGGAGATAGACATAAATATCCTATCACTGCAAGCAAAGAGTATAATTTACATGGGAGCAGAGGAATCTTGTTTAGTACCCATGCTCTCAGTCGGAATGTCAAATTTATTGGGGTGTGTATGTGATTAAAAGTTTGTAATCTTAATTATCTAGGTGGTTTTACTGTCAAGTTTGGACGACTTGTCCCGTTATGTTTTACCAACTGAACTCACAAACCACTTTGGCGGGACATTTCAATACGATCATATCACCTGGATTAATAACCGGATGGTAAGTTTATCGATTTTGTATTTCGCTTTTGGTATTCATCAATAGTTACCACGCAATATTTCGACCTGTCCCAATTTTTACTCTTGAACTCTTATTTTCCATTTTTGTTGGTATACATAGTGCAGCATGGAGAAGCCTTTTTAAATTAAAGGAATTTGTAAAAGGTCTTGCTTGCATGATACTCATTGAACTCCAACCATGATAACTGATTGATTGTATATGATATTCATGTTTATCCCAAAGGTGGGAAAACCAAGGGGGTTAACACACGGGAAAACCAAGGGGGTTAACACACGAATGGAAAAAACCAAGGGGGTTAACACATGGGCAATCGACAGATCACCTCGTGCCCACCTTCGGGTTACCGGAGCTATTGCAGTGTGTTTTGTATGATTCACATGTTCCTGCAATTTAGTAGAACCCATTAATCAGCTGGGTTCAAGCAATGTCCGTTAAGTGTCTTGCCCAAACAACCGACTATCTAGCCATCAGTTTCGAATCTTAAACCTTTCTGTTGAAAGGCGTCAGACTAAAACACCAGAATAACCAGTCGGACAAAAACTGATAGATTGTAACATATCGTATCTATTTTTAAGCTTGTTGAGACCTTCTCAGTAAAAGCCACATCTGCCATATTAGCATTGGAAGAATATGGCAGCCAACTGGCCGAAAGTGAACTTCCTAATGACTCAAAATCTGCTGTTGTCCTTATCAATACCCAGCAGATTAGAACCAATACACAAAAGGTTGGATTAATAGAAATACAATAAAGTAATCAGAGATCAGTGATTGCAAATTGATTTTTGGCATCTAGGATAGTTACTTGGAGTAATGGATATAGTGTGAGTGTAGTAAACACAATTTTATTGGGGGAAATCTAATTAATGGCTGCAAGGAACTTTACAGCCATTTCTGTAAAAACTGAAATTTAAATGGAAAAATAATTTGTCTGTGTGCTCTTATCTGTAGTCTCTAATACTCACAGCAAATAGGATAGGATATTCATGTTTATCCCCGTGAAATTAACTATGTGTTTAAGGCTGGCAGCTTAACAAGCCACTTTACATTACTTCATACATAGCTGGTTGTAGTGAAGAAGTGACACATCATTTAAATTATTCATGTTGCTCCTGACATAGTGTGCTTGGTGATTGATGATGCCCTAATCGTTAGGATAAAGTTATCGTTTTTTAGTTGCAATTTCATCTCCTATCTCTACTTTTATGCCTATGTTTAATAAAGGGATATTTAACATGTTGGCCATTTTGTCATCAATTTGTTTAGGTCATATGTGTTTGGTTGATTGCTGATTATAAGCAATTTTTTTATATTTTATTCAGGATGGGATTGAAATGCTGCGAAAAGAAGCTGCATTGTTGAGAAATGAAATCTCCATTTCAAACAACAATGATGTCAATGCAATTGAGGCTGGTTTGATGGAATGGTGAGTTGTCGTAGATATCTTAATTTGTAGAAAATATCAGGATCTGTATTGTCTATGTGGGTCAATGAATAGACAGCAAGTCTCAGACATGTTGTGTGGTACGTGTTCAATCGATTACCTTAGTCGGTTACAGCATTGCCCATGAGCCGTAAGGTTCCGATCCAAACCAACTGTGAATGGTGGGGATGATAATATCCAATGCTTGCCTCTGTGAAATTGAAATGGCAATTGCGTTTTTCTTTACGGAAATAAACATGAATATCCTCTTTCTTTTTCAACTTTATAGTGAACATTTGACATTCCACTAGCTTCCACTGATTGGGGATAAGTAAAATGACTGAAACCTGGTTTACAATGGGAAATGGGATATCTACTGGACAAATAGTTTAATCTTGTGAATGGAAAAATACGAGAGAGTTATCAAATTATCAAAAAAATCTTTAGATTATCTCAAAAAATTGTAAGGGAGCGTTATATCATACCTTAGCTATTGCAGTGTGGTATATATAATTAGAATTGGAATGTTTATTGAGTTTTAGTAGAAACCAGTAATCTACTAAGTGTTGATAATGTCTGACCAATTTGATCCTGCAACCCTTTTGTTGAAAGGCGAAGCACTAACTACTCTTTTTGACGGGATATATGTTTTTTTTCTCAAAATTAGTCTTAGAAACAAATATAACTCAATTGTGTTTACAGCTATGAAACATTAATATCTGAAACCGACGTTACTTTTGACAACTTTTGGTTGAAATATAAGGAAAAGATGAAACAATGTCTTCAACTTCGACTGTTTGAAGAAGTGGGTAGATATTGTTGTAATATTAATAGATATAAACCAAAGTTAACTTATCCTTTTTAACCTTGTTAAAAGTAGATCTTCGAATGCAATAACAATAATTTCTTTCATCCTTAGAAACTATATGTGAAAGGAATTTATCTATCTTTTTTAAAGGTTATCTTTTTTAAATGCTTAAAAAGTACTTTTCGTTAAATACGTCAAAAAAAGTAACTTAGTTTAAATGGTATATCAATGTGAGATTTACATATTTAATGATTATTTGGTTCTGCAACATGATTTACATTATTTTGTTTTCCGTCTGCAAATTTAGCTTAAATTTTCCACAGGATTACAGAGATGTGTGTTCAAAGCTTGAGACGGTTCGACAACAGATTGAAAGCAAATATCTCAATGTTGGCATCACTTTCCCCTGGTTGGAAGCATTTATCAGTGGTTTGTCGGACTTGGAGCAAAGCACTAATGTAAGTTATTGATTGTGAGGTGATCTGATGATTATCCGTATGTTAACCCCCTGGTTTTCCCATTCACTGGGAATAAACATGAATCCTATCCTACTATCCTGATCACTATTCGTCTCAATTGGTTTGGCTTTGTTTTAATTTTTTTATAGAGTGGGGTCTTCTTGCTTATCCCTGAAGGTGAGAAATGACTATGGTACAACACAACAAATGTCAGAAAACTATATGCTGCCAGACGTTTTACTGCAGATTTTACATGATCTTTTTCATACTAAACCTTACTTGTGTTCAATTTATTAAATTAAATTAACTTTTTCTGTTTAAAGCATTTTTACCCCATTTAAAGAAGTGCAGGTATGTTTTTATCTGCCAGCATCCGACCATAGACACAATACCTGATGTATACGGTCGGAATACCAAAGCTATGCAGTGTAATGTATATGACTCGATTTAATCACCTTTTGGCTGAAAGAGGATGGTTAAACCCACCAAAGTCTACAACAATAAATATTTTACACAACACACACAGTTCAGTACATTTTATTTAACACTGAGAACATAATGCTGTAGGTCATGCTGGGTGCAACCAGTGATGGGATTCAAAATTTTAAGAACAGGTTCTCTTTTGTATCGTACTTACTAACAACAGGTTCCCTAAAAGGTCTAATTTCTGTAAAAAAGGCAAGAATCGGATCGGTGATTATCCCGACGCTCCAAGAACGGGTTCAACCGAACCCATGCGAACCTCTTGAATCCTATCACAGGATGCAACCATATATTAACAGAATGTTGTTCTAGGAATGCTTGGAAGTTTGTGAAAAGGTCCAACAGCACGGTTGCGATCTTGTAGCTGCCGGCCATTATGCTGTGGATTGTATTCAGCCGAAAACTGACGAATTACAAAACCAAACTTGTGAGATAAAAGAGCAAATAACCGAACTACAGTGCTCATTTAAATCCTACCAGCACTTCATCAATCAATTGAATGAGGTAAGAGGTTTAAATTTAAATATTTATGAAAAAAGAGGTGGGAAATGAATTTTAATCCAACTATAAATCTAGTATAGGAAAGCAAAAAAACATCACAGCAATATTTTTAAATTATTTAAATTATTTTTTATCAGAAGGATATTTTTATTCTGTGTGTTTTTTCTATTCATTTACAAGAAAAGTTTTATTTAACCTTAATTGCCAGCAAAATACCAAACCAGACGATTGTGTATGCAGCTTACCACTTTTACAAATGCAGGTACGACAATGGTGTGAGGATGGAATGGCATTTCTGGCTGGACAGGTCCTTGAAACTTCCTTAACTGTGGACGGAGCTAATTCCGCTTTAAATGAACTCGAGATAAAATTTGAAAAAAAGGAACAAAATGTTCAAATCTTGGTCGAAAATTCTGTTGTTCAAAGTCAGTGTGGGAGACTGTGGTCCGCAGAGGCAGAGGTGATGTTTAACTTATTTTGTAGGGACGGCAATCTATGGGACAGAAATGTTGGTAAATCTGTCTTTTGCATGGTAATTTATTTGGTAAGAATCAAAACATTAGCCGAGGAGTGTTTGATTAAAACCAGCTACTTCCTAGTCAGCTGTGTCTTTAGCAAGATACTAAAGAACTTTACCTTAACCCAGTTAGAACTTTGCCCTAATTCTTCTATCATAATCAACATTTAACATACTACAATAGCTTCTTTAAGCAGACATTTGTAAGAAAGTAATCAATTGTGTTACAACCTGCTGCATTTCCCCAGCCCATTTATAAACAGGACTATATCCTTTGGTTATGAATTTTCCAGCTTATGCAATAAGTTGCTATTTTCCTTTTAATCCAACAAAATCCTTTTAATCTAACAAAATGTATGTTGTCCCAGGAATTATCATGCCACGTAAAGTCGAGGTTAACTGAAGTCACCCTGCTTTATGAAAAACGAAGATCGAGTTTAAAAAAAGCGGCGACGAAACATGGTGAACGACCCGTGCAGCTCGTGGAGCCTTCGAAGAAGGTAGTTTCTACCACTAAGGGGAGCAAGAGAGATCCACCAAGGGACGGTAAAGAACAAGTGGTAAGCCAAGCAAAGTTTTTTGTCAAATAATATGTTGGGTTAGTGAGTCGAGCCGGCTTTTAACCAAAAGGTGTGATGTTCGTACTTTTCCTTGCATTTTTTTGTTAACAGTGATAAAACATGAATATTCTATATTTAACTCAAAATGATACAATATAGTTAAATATGTTGCTTTTATCAAACAAATGTGTTTATTTAACTAAATTTGACCTAATCCACCTAAAAAACTACAAGAAGTTAAATCTTACATATTTTGAAAAAAAGGGGGGTATTGATTCTATCAAACCATAATTTGTAAATAAGAATGTGACTTACTTTAATGTATAACTTGACCATTATGTTTCACTTCTGCTTTCTGCAAACTATTAGAGGATCAAAAGGAACTCAAGATTGGTGGTGAGAACGTTGTCTGGTTGTTCTTTTTAAGGTTTCCCTATAATTATTGCCATTCATACTTGGCTGCATAGCATGGGTGGGAAAGGTGGACATACCATGTTGTATCACAGAATGCTAGGTGACTCTGAACATGCAATATTCAACAGCCCCTGCTTTCCCTTATGTGGTAACAACTATCGGCCATAACTTGTACATCTCACAAAACAGCTGCACGTAGTTCGATTGTGAAAGTCGTTGCAGTGATTTTGCATTTTATATAAAATACCATCAATTATGCTGCAACTTAAGGCTTCCAATTTTCACACAATGTGTCTGGCTTTGGACTATATTTATTTTTTAATGTTTTTTCATCTCCGTCTAGATTACCAAAGTAGAAGAAAACCAATCTGTCCAATTACCAACCATACACACCAATGTACAGCAACCCAAAGTGGATAGATCTTCAGAAAATTTTACTCAAAAACAACAGTAAGAATATGTCATCTGATCTAAGATTACTTATGCCATATAGTTTTAGTGAGAGTTGTATTTTTTATGATTTAGTATTTTCTTACCATATTCTGTTTATAAAAGAAACTACTGTATTGTTTTCTTTAATTTTCATAATAAAAATAAAATATTAAAAAACAGTTTTTACTTACAAATTTCCAATATTTCCAGACATGTAATGAAAGAATTAGTTTCAACTGAAAAAACTTACATATCAGAACTAAAAAGCATTGTTGAGGTAAGTTATAATTCATAGATGAGGCTACAATTTAACTGAATATAATCACACTTAAGTATATATTTTTGTATTGTCCTTTTCTTTTTTATTTATCTTATTATTTGTTATATTTGTGGAAAATATGTACGCATTATGGAACTTTTTCTCTAGGGCTTACCTTGGTTATTTTTTTAATAACTGTTTGTCAGATTTTTAATAAAATGTGTTGCTCAGGTTTGCTAACTGCCTCTGCTAACAGCTTCTGTAACATTTCTAATATATATATATATATATATATATATATATACCTTTTTTAAAGTTTAATATTTTTACAACATTAATTAGGTTTTATCTGCTTTGTGATAACAAAAAAACAATTAATGAGCTAAAACATGAACATGACCCAGGGCTACGGGAAACCGATGGACGACCCAACCCACCCTAGCGTTCCGGCAACACTGCTAGGGAAATCGAAGGAATTGCTTGGAAACATGGATGAAATATATGATTTCCATAGCAATGTATTCCTTGGTTTGCTGGAAGAGTGCGTCGACAATCCTTCAAGTGTGGGAAGATGTTTCCTATCCAAGGTATGGAGGGTTTTTGTGATCAAAACCTATGTTCCCTGCGGCAGATGCTTTATCGTAAAATAATTATTAGATTTGAAAATATTTCTAACTTGATAATCAACGGTGCACTATTGTTTTACCAACGACTACTTTTTTACCAACCTATTCCTATTTCTCAACTGGAAACAGAGTTTTATTTGCATTTAAGAAACAAAAATTAAACCAACACCAAGCACAGCAGAATCTAATAACCCAAATGGTCATGATTAAATGACGTCTATTTAACACATGATTATCTCACCCCTTGCTTGTTTAGAAATTTTCTAACACTCAAGCATTAGTATTAGTGTTGTGCTGATTTTATTTAAATTTTCCTTTTTTCAGAAAGAAAATTTTGAGATTTACTCGAAATATTGCCAGAACAGCATTAAATCCGAACAATTGCGTCGATTGGTTGGTGAACAGCATCCATTCTTCATGCAGTGCCAGCAGAAATTGGGACATCGCTTGTCATTAAGCGCCTTTCTATTGAAGCCTGTGCAACGGGTCACCAAGTACCAGCTTTTACTACAAGTATGTTTCACTGTAACTGTCTGTACTGTCATATGAAAATTTCTCATGTCATGAAAAAACAGAAACCCAAAGAATTAGGTATATGAATTTAAAGCTTCTGTTTTAATCAAGAATAGAAAAATTCAGGCTAAAAGTGTTTTATCATAAGTGAATTTATTGCACAGATTAATACATTTCTTTCTACAATATGCACATAGAGCAATGTGCATGTTTAATCAGAATAATTGGTACCATTGGCCTTGTGATTGAAAGATTAATGATTTAAATTCTACCCAATGAATTGACACATGCATTAAAATAATTAAACAAATGATCTTTCTACAACATAATGCTTACATAATGTAATTCTTAATAATATTCCTAATATAAAAGGACATTGCCTGAACCCAGCGGATTAATGGGTTCTACCAAATTGAAGAAACGTGTGAATCATACAAAGAATGGTGACCCGACGATGGGCGCGAGGTGATCTGATGATTGCCCGTGTGTTAAACGCCTTGGTTTCCCCATTCACGAGGATAAAAATGAATATCTTATCCTACCTAACTTTTTTAAATGCAACAACGTACAGCAGATTATTGACAAACGACTTATTATAAATACACACAGTTAAGAACAACAAATATTTTAAACTAAACATTGATGGATCTCCTCTTGTAAGATTTACAATGACACCTCCCACCACCTTAAACCTCATTTTCCAGCAAATGCTAAAGTACAGCAATTCACATTTGAAAGAGCTTCAGACAGCACTGGACGCAATGTTGGAAATCCTTAAGTCGGTGAACGATGGAATGCACCAAGTAATGATCACTGGATACCAGGTAAGCTTTGCATTTATTGGAAATACTCTGGATACACCACTGCTGATGGATTAAGATGATTGCTTGTATTATAAATGACAGAGATTTAACCGCACATAGTTGAGCGAATGCTCTTACAATGTTTTGTTTAATATTTTTTTCTAAAATCAGTTAAATGTTAGATACCTTTACCCAATATTAAGTTTAATGGTAAATTGATATGGGAGGAATAGAATGTAGAGAATCGGTCCATTAGCCAAGTTGGATATTGCGCTTAGCAGCTTTTTAAATTCAAAAACATTGGCGTCAAAGTATTCACTACATTTAGGATGACTTAACATTGCTGGGGAAACTTCATCTACAAAGCCAATTTACTATGCAAGTGGACCACAAGAAATCAAGAGTGAAAAGCTTAAAACGCCCGAGGTTCAGGTGAAACTAGATGGAAACTTAATACCAGGATAGAATACTTCTTCCCTGTATTGAGAAATAGCAAGGAACGTTATAACTCAGGCAATCTTCAACTAATGCACACTGTGGGGTACCAGAGCTATTGCCGGGAGTTGTATATTAAGTCAAATAGCGCAGTTGGTAAAAGCATCTGTGGTATACAGGCAGCCAAAAGGTTGTGGAAACGAAACCAGCCGAAGGTAACAAGGTTTGGGAAAGACACATAGAGGAAATTTCATGGACCTGGTAAAACTATTGGGTTGTACTAAAAAAGAAAGTTTTTGTCATATATACCACACATTACAATAACGTCAGTAATCCGATGATGGACGTGAGGTAATCTGATGATTTCTTGGGTGCTAACGCTTCCTTACATATTCTCATTTATGGAGAAAAATAATGTTTATTCTAACCTAGTTCAACCCATATCACAATGCTATATGTCGAGTTGAAAATAAATGTCGGCAGAAGTTTAATTTGGACGCAATATCTACCTTCGGTCAGTTAATTTCATGCAATGTTACAGCAAAGCAATCCAAAGGCATTTATTTCTCTATGACGATGAAATCTTGATCTGCAAGCCTCAAACGATGGAGTCGTTAGATGATAATGACAACCATTTCAAGTCAAACAATCAGTCGGTGGCTTCTGTGGTGAAAAACAAAGGTCCTGAATCCCTGTATAAGAATTCAATTAAGGTTTGAAATAGGTTATTGGTAATATACGTGTTACTATCTAAGTTGTATATACATATATGTTATAATACTTCACACTCTAATTGAATAAGCAATCTGATTGTAGGTGTGTGGTGTTTATAATTATTTTAAAATTAGAATAGGATTCTCATGTAGGTGGCACAATAAAGGACGTTATTTTTCTTTATTGATTAAAGTTGGGTTACTAAAGGTTTGCAGTGTCCTAGTTTAACAAAGTTTACACCATAGAATATGTATGTGAGAAACTTAGGGGAAGGAGAAAGATATTCATGTTCATGTTTATCCCTGTGAATGGGAAAACCAAGGGGGTTAACACACGGGCAATCGTCAGATCACCTCGCGCCCACTGTCGGGTTACCGGAGCTATTGCAGTATGTTGTATACGATTTAGATATTTCGTTAATTTAGTAGAACCCAAAAATCCGCTGGGTTCAGCCAATGGCCGTTAAGTGACTTGCCCAAGAACACAACCGACCAGCAAGCGACCAGTTTCGAACCTGCAAGCATTTGGCCGAAAGGCGACGCACTAACTCACAAGACTAATCAGTTAGACCATTGTACTTAAAATTTATCTCGCATTACAATTCTAGCGGTCCATTGCTTAATGATTGAAATTTGTTGTGATCATTACCCATTATATCTGAACCACAGATGGAAAATGCTGGAATGTTAGACACGATTAAAAGCGACCCCCGTAAGTTCGAAGTATGGTCTGAAGGAAGGGAACATGTCTACACGTTACAAGCACCAACCATCATTACAAAGCAGGAATGGATAAAAGGCCTCAAATCAATCTTGATGAATAAAACCATTAATACACACTGTGGGTTTAAATATTTATAGCAGTTTTCTTTTTTTTATTTATTAGATAGTCAATTCAGTTTTTCGTTTATACTTGTGTTTATGGTGAAGATAGTTTTATACATAACGCGTGGGTGTGTGTTATGTTGAACACGTATGGCTGGTATTTCGTCATTTTCACGTCATCCATGCTTTTCTAACAGCCAAAGAAGTTACAACCCGGAAACCATCATCTACTCCCGCGGTAGCTTACGTCAGACCAAAAACGGCCGAACCCGAAGTGAAAACGACCAAATTAAAAACCAAACGATCGACAAGTTTATCTGTTACTGATATAAAGGTGAGATTATATGTAAATCAACTGATATTTTATTGATTATACGGCGCTATTACCGTGTGTTGTATCTGATTGAGCGTTCCTTCACTTTGAGTAGAATGTATTATTCTAATGGTATTGGGTAATTATAGCTAAGTGGCTTGTCTAGAAAACAGCAGTCTGTCTATGTAATCATAACACCCCACCCATTAAGCTTCGGGTCAAGGTGGTAGTTTCTTTAATGCAGGGTATTCAGAGCTCATGCTTGCACTCATGAGTAGATTGAACCATTTTTCCACCCCCTGCATAAACATGATAGTTTTATTTTATCAATAAAATAATAATTGGGGAGTAAAATTAATTATTATTATTCTACAGGTTGAATGCAGTGCACCTAACTTCAAACAATTATCCATTGATCACTGAATACTTGTACTAATCATTTTTCAATACTGTGACGTTTTTTTATTTTTATTCAATAAACTTTTGTTTTAATTCACATGGCTGCGGTTGTTTTAATTAAATGAATAAACCTACGGGGTTGTGGTGTCCTTGGCAAGGTCCTTTACGCGCATTTCTTGTCTTGTCGTCAAATGCAGCCGTTCTTGTTTACATTTTATAGATAGATCCATGTATATCAAACCCATAGCAGGCTCTTTGCGTTAACACACTACTTTCAATCGGTTTATTTTTTGGAATTGTGTAAAGTGTATTTTCGCGGGGATCCAGTGTTAAAACTCTCGACAGAAAAAAAGAGGACATTCGGTCTTTACCGTTAACTTGTACTTGTACAAACAATCTATAAAGTATAAAAATAACTGTTGCTTTAAGTATAACTATATTACAGCAGAGAGTAGAATATTTGTTTTATCTCATTGCAAAACGCAAGAAATGTTACCACACGGGCAATCATAGTTATACATTATGATTTTCCATCGTTTAATTCTTCGTCACGCTCGTGACAGACATGTCCGCTCACCAGGTCGTTGGGCGTTAGCAAATTAGATTGAAAGGTCCTGGTTGGCCATTGATGCAACCGACTAAGCAAGCCACGTTTTTTGTATCGACTGATAGGCATCTCACTAAACGGCTGGGCTATTTAGCCGGACATTCATGTAGTGATTGAGACCTGTTGTAGTCAAACATAAATAACATGTCGTGGTCCAACTTTAATAACATGTAGTAGTCAAAATACATAACTTGTCCTAGTTAAATATACATAATATTTCTAGTGTTTTAAGACTTTAACTTCGTTAAACACAGAAACGGGAAAAGAAGAAACGAATAGACGTTACGCACACAAAAAATAATATATAGACTAAAATAGAGAGTATTATAACTAATAAACATAAATATCCTATCCTATAACGGAAATATATACAAATAATGTTCCACTTACATTTCTAAATCTCGTTCTTTATTTTTTATTCTTTTAACGAAATGAAATACCAATGTACATTTTAACACCTTTTGTTATACGTTTTTAATATTACAATTTTTTTATAATTTTGAACATTTATCATGTCTTTAAATCGGCCTGAATTTCATCTCAATAAACTTCAATGAATATTTTGTGCCACGAAATGTATTCCAACTTGCAGCTTCATAAGTTGTAGTTTGACAGTTCAGGTACGCCCCGTTCAAATTGGAATGGAAACAATTAACATACCACCAAGCTCCATGTTCCATCACAGCGCAATTATTGTGGTGTGAATCGTTGTCAACGTCCTTGGTTGTAAAAGAACGACCGTTGTGGTAACTTAGCGAATCTCCTACAACAAAAATTTCTACATGACATATTCGTCCGGCCGGTTAGTCTCGCGGTTAAGTGCGACGCCTTTCAATCGAAAGGCTGCAGGTAGGAAACTGGTCGCTAGCTAGTCGGTTGTTACCTTAGTCAAGGCACTTTACGGACATTGCCTGAACCCAGCAGAATAATGGGTTCTACCAAATTGAAGGAACGTGTCTCTCGTACACAACACACTGCAATAGCTCCAGTAACCCGACAGTGGGCGCGAGGTGATCTAACGATTGCCCGTGTGTTAACCCCTTGGTTTTCCCATTCGTGGGGATAAACATGAATATCCTATCCTATATCGCGCTTTACCGCACACTTTTCTTCAGGGCTTTATATCGTTTGATCCTAATTAAATTTGGATTTGTTCTTTTGCCTAGGTTTGGCGGCCGCGTCCGCTAGATTTATTACATTATATTCTTTTTTTAATGACGTGTTTTAACGACTGTTCGTTTTGCCGTCTTTTCCCGTTCCTGTGTCGAGATTATATTCGTTTGCCATTTTTAAAAAACTGGGGCAAAAAATGAATAAACTAAACTAAACTAAACTAAACTATATTAATGGTTTAGAAGTTTACGACCCATTCTCACCTGCATTTCCAGAATAACCTGAAACTTTCAAGGAATATTCTTCATCCACGGATCCGACGGAAAATGAACTATATAAATCGATTCACATAATATTTATTTGTAATATCACTATATATCAGTGTTTGTCTTACCTAAATTTTGCAAATTTCGAAACGTTTTCACAATCTTTCAATTCGATTCTTAATTCACAAGCTTTATTTTTAGTTAAAGCATGAAGATTTTCCATTCCTATAAAGTTTAAACATTTATCTAAATCGTTTACTTTTTTGTTAAAAAATACTCGAATTTTACCTAACCAAAATTCATTACATAGGTTCCCAAACTTTTCCTGATATTCAGCCCACGTTCGATAGAAGTTTTCAGAACCGTCTGTTCGCCTCTGGAATACCTAAAAAGTTCTTAAATTAGTTGTCAATAAATCACAAACTGTCAACAAATCTCTACCGACCAGCCAGCCACCATCGTCAGTGCTTTGATCGCAGTAAACTTTCAAGGTTTCATTATTCCTCGGGTTATAAATGTTGTATATCCCACTTTTGTTGTGTCCTGTCCGCAACGCATCTTTGCAGCCTTTAAGTAAACCAATGATTATAAAAAGATATAATCATTGAGTAAACCAATGTCAAAAAATATGTCAAAGGCATGAAATTGACTGGCAGTTTAATTTAACAACATTTCCACAAGATTTAAAATACAATGCTAAAGTCACCCATTTGACTCCACAAACCGTGAAAAACGGGACAATCTTTCTCGTTACAAATCATGGAATCGACAGAGCGACCAACACAGCCTTCGCTGAGGGCGGAGTCTGCCATGTCTGTGATGCATTGACGCGTACGTCTGGTAACCCCACGTCCACAAGTTACTGAACATTCACTCCATGCTTGCCAATTCGACCAAGAAGCTGTAGAAAGAAGTATAAATTATTTGATAGGATAGGATATTAATGTTTATCCCCGTGAATGGGAAACCAAGGGGGTTAACACACGGGCAATCGTCAGATCCCCTCGCGCCCACCGTCGAGTTACCGGAGCTATTGCAGTGTGTTGTATATGATTCACACGTATCCTTCAATTTAGTAGAACCCATTATTCCGCTGGGTTCAGGTAATGTCCGTAAAGTGCCTTGCCCAAGGACACAACTGACTAGCTAGTGACCAGTTTCGAACCTGCAACCTTTTGGTTGACGGCGACGCACTTAACCGCTAGACCAACCGGCCGGTGATAACGCCAATACTCAAATATGATCTGCACAAAACGCGGTATAGTTTTTCATTCATAACCAAAATTTAGTGTTTGTAAAATAATCATTCACAACCACATTATCATTAATAATATTTTGTA
>CH002622.1:105812-148357 GCA_000149265.1 Ciona savignyi
CATACCAAGTAATTAGGTGTTCTTTACGAAGTCTAGGTATTTTACTCTTATAACTTACCTTCAAAATATAACACCCAATCCACAATAAGACGGGATTGCCAGCCTGTAGGCTGGTCAGTTCGCTCTAATTCAATCCAAAACCCGGAAGAATCAATATCTTCTACTATTACTTTGAACTTGTGCGGTAGAGATGGCTGGTAGTTTGTTACTGATGCTTTGACCACAACCGGTACATAATTCAAGCATTTAAAGTAAGCGACGAATACTCTTTTTGTCGGAGAAACCGAATTAGAGTGAAGCTCAGTACGACCTTGTTGAGGTGCCAGTTCTGCTATACAATGAATTCGCTTTAAAAATTACAAAAGTCATTCAAAAAAGACTTACCTGATAGAGCAATGTTTAAACTACACAAAACGGCAAACAAAACGAACACTTCCATGATAATTAATTTAAATATAGATCAAAATTACATCTGGCCTGCGCATAACTCTGTTATTAAAAGTTTGAAAAATAGGTCCTCAAGAACATTTATAGTTTTTATTATATAAATTGCCTTAAAGCTTGCTGGTAACAACATTAAGTAAATCTTAAACTATGTTACGGCTCTAGTATTGATAAATATTAATCGGAAAATTAAAGACGAATGAAATACGTACAAAATTCGGTTTGTTGTTATCCGAAAAGCGAGAGGATGTTGATGACGTCGTATTGACGCTACAAAGGTTGTAGTATTTGTTCTGCGTTCTGGCAACAATGGTACTTTGTCCGGCCGTTAGTCTGGTTATTTAGTGCGACGACTTTCAATCAAAGGGTTGCAGGTTCGAAACTGGTCGCTAGCTGGTCGGTTGTGTCCTTGGACAAGGCTCATAACGGACATTGCTCGAACCCAGTGGATTGATGGGTTCTACCAAATTAAAGGAACGTGTGAATCATACATAACACACTGCAATAGCTCCGGTAACCCGACAGTAGGCGCGAGGTGACCTGACGATTGCCCGTGTGGTAACCCCCTTGGTTTTCCCATTCACGGGGACAAATCCTATCCTATATATTTTATAACTCCCGAGTTACCACAGAAAATACTTTAAGATATAAACGTCATAAGTTAATCCAAAAAACACCATTATTAGTATATAAAAAATCTTAAGACTTACAATCTCCACAAATTAATAGTAAATTTCAATGCCAAGAACATAGATACCCCATACGCAGAAAGAATATTTTCCGGGAAACCCCCCCAAAACTAAAACGCACACAAACCAGTAATCAGTTTTCTTTAACGCACCATAATAACCAGATTTAAATTAACTTATCAGTTAGAATTTTAGGAGTTTGTTAACTAATTATTAATTAGATATGCAGTAACAAATTTTGGACGGAACTTGTATTGGTAACTTATATCAGATATACCAAGAGTTATTTAGTGACTAGCGAACCCAATCATTTTCATTTCTGCATGCTCTTTACAAATATAACGTACACTCAACATAGGTTTTAAAAATAGTGGTGGTTAACAAGTGGTTGACTATGTCTAGTGTCTAGTTTTGTACAAATTTAGTATATGCATTTTGGCTGGAAGCAGGATGTTTTGTGCTTCGCGCTAGTGTTTTCTGTTAGCTGTGCAGTTGTGTAATATTACAGCAAACCTTTGTTAAAAAAATTTGCTGATTGTGTATTTTTTATTTATTCTATTGGAAAAAAACAGATGCGACTAGGGACAGAACGGTAGTCTGATTTTTCTCTGCTTGGTGGCGCTATTTATTTTTTTAGAATTATCTGGGGAGTGACTATTTTTGATATTAATGTTAGGGTTGGGGTTAAAGTTAGTTCTGGGGTTGAGATTAGTGTTTGGGACAGGGTTAGAGATACTTTCCATAGCAATCTAAGTGATCAAAGCGGTCCTGTAGTATTTAGAGGCACCCGCGACTGTCTCATACTAGTTTTCGCAGTTATTAATCGTATTCCTTGTTAGTATAGTGGTAAGTGTCGCCGCCTGTCACGAGGGAGACTATGGTTCGATTCCCCGACGGGGAGGTTTTTTTCGGGTTTTTAAACTCTTTTGTTTCTTAGTTATAAACAAACTCATCATAACGCCGCATTCAGCTTGTCTGAGCATTTTTGGAATTTGTCCAAGCATTGGCTAAAGTAATCGATCTCTTTGCAGTTTTTTTATTGTAAACTTTATTTACTTAAAATGCGTAAATGGTGTAATAAACATGGGGCTAGAGTTAGTGTTAGTCTTGCGGTTTAGTTTAGTGTTCAGGAATGGGTTAAATTAGTGTCCGTAATTTTAGTTAGTAGTTTTCCTCCTCCCCGCTTTAGTACTGCTGATAAATAGCGCCATCCAGCAGAGAAAAATCAGACTACCGTTCTGTCTCTAGACGCATGTGAAAAAAAACTTCCCAATAGACAAGAGTTACTCGCTCAAAAATGTTAAGGAAACTCATGTAGGGCTTCCAGTTTGCAGATCATATCTTCAAAATTAAGTTGTGCAAAAACCAGTGGCTTTCTGTGGCAGGACAGCCCATTTTGTGGCAAATATTCTTTGTTTTTATTTTTACATCCGATTAGGAAACGAAAAAATGTTTCAATCGAATTGAAGAATTTTATTTATAAAATTTGTATACCAGCGAAAAATTAGCAAGAGTAATTAGTTAACCTGAAAACACTTCAAAAGGTCCAGTACCAATAGCTGACAGTAGGCATATGGTAATCTGATTGCGTTAGTGACTGTTCCCGTTCCAGGGTTTAAAACATAAATATCCATTTTTAATCATTAAGTTTAAATTTCCTAGGTCACATTTTAACTTAAAAAATGCTTTCCCGAATACGCTGCTGTAATGTATCAACC
Organism: Ciona savignyi; assembly: GCA_000149265.1. Taxonomy (NCBI): domain Eukaryota; kingdom Metazoa; phylum Chordata; class Ascidiacea; order Phlebobranchia; family Cionidae; genus Ciona; species Ciona savignyi. Next base: position 108,664 of record CH002622.1, read on the forward strand.
TCTTTGCTCAAATCTTTTCGGGGGGGGGATCTGTTGTTGTAACCCAAAATCGAAAATCATCCGAAAATCGAGAAGAATCCCCAAATAATGTTCGTATTGGATGTTCCTCAGGGTTTTGGGGGGATACTACAACTTCCACCGCTCAACTGGTACAAACGGGAGACATTCAATTCCTGGTATCTGATTATTTGTCAGAAATTACGATGTCCCTATTGACAGCTGCGAAACGAAAAAATCCAGAGCTAGGATTCGCTCCAGATTTTGTTGCCACTTCAATTGCTCCACAAATTAAAAGTATAAAGGAGAAAGGTATTCGCGTCATAAGCAACGCAGGAGGCACAAATCCACTTGCTTGTGCAGCTGCTTTAAAGGAAGCTGCAAAAAAATCTGGGACTTCTTTGGATGTGGCGGTCGTTTTAGGAGATGATATGATGCCTAATCTTCCTGAGCTTTTAAAATCAGGCGAAATCAAAGAAATGGGAGATGGTAAACCACTTCCTAAGTCTGTAATGAGCATGAACGCTTACTTTGGAGCTCTACCCATCTTGAAAGCCCTGGACCTTGGAGCTGAAGTGGTTGTTACTGGGAGATGCGTGGACAGTGCACTTGTGTTGGCACCACTAATGCATTCCTTTGGCTGGAAAGTTGATGATTATGACAGGTGAATGCTCATTGTTAATATAATTGTACTCTTTTACCAGTGCCTTATGCTTTATCCTACCAGTGAGGTGATCTGGCGTATTAACCAAAGCCCAAAAGGTTAGGAATTCAAGAAGTTATCTGAAGCTTTATTGAATTAAACATAAACTATAATTTACCTATTACCTGTCCCAACAACAATTTTGTCCCACATATAAGGATAAACTCATATATAGTTAATTGGAAAATATGTCAAGAAATGTAACTTTATATGTCGGTTTTTAAAATCCAGTACTGGCTGGACTTTTTTGTGTATCCTTGATTGTAGGAGACATTACAAGAACCCAGTGGGTTCTACCAAAATTAAAGAAACAGCTTAATCATACACAACACACTGCAATAGTTCTAGTAACCTGACCGTAAGTGCAGTGGCCGACATTTAACTGTGTTATCACTTCCCTTGTGTTTTCCATTTACAGGTATAAATATAATTATATAAATATCCTATCCAACCTAGCACCCTAACTTTAGGTTGTGGTGTATGTCAATTGTCAATGCAACCACAGATTAGTCCAATCGTAAGACAGATTAGTCTAGTGGTTTAGTGCATCGGCTTTCAACCGAAGGGTTGCAGGTTCGAAACTGGTCACTAGCTAGTCTGTTGCGTCCTTGGGCAAGGCACCTACCGGACATTGCCTGAACCCAGCGGATTAATGGGTTTTATCAAATTTAAGGAACGTATCTATCATAGATACTGCAATAGCTACAGTACCCGACGATGGGCGCGAGGTGATCTGACGACTGCCCGTGTGTTAACCCCCTTGGTTTTCCCATTTATGGTAATAAACACGAATATCCTATCCTATCCTATCTAGCACCCTAACTTTAGATTGTGGTGTATGTGAATGCAACCAATAAATAGTGTATTTTACACAGACTAGCTGCGGGTAGTCTTGCTGGGCACCTGTTGGAATGTGGGGCGCAATCCACTGGTGGAATATTCACAGACTGGGAAAGTGTGCCAGACTGGGACAACATTGGATTCCCAGTTGCTGAATGTTATTCTGATGGTCATTTCGTGCTCACCAAACCTGATAATACAGGTTGAGTGGTTTGAAACAGACATATTGCAGGAGTTCCTATAAATACTACAGCTTGGAGCGCTTACATTGCTATGGAAAGTAATTCTAACCCTGTCCCAAACACTAATCTTAACCCCATAACTAAATTTAACCCCAACCCTAACGTTAATATCATAATCTTTATTTTAGTAAAATAAGTTTTCTCCAAGGCTCATGTAACTACGAAGTATTGTAAGCGAATCCAAGGGCTCCTGTAGTATTTAGAGGTATCTTTATTGCAGAGCTCCCATTTAATTTTGCTTGCTGTGTCAGTATTTTCCAATTTTTTTATTTCAAATCATAAACATAAAAAGAGACATTTATTAATTTGTCAATTATCATTAAAAAATTATAAAAAGGATACAGGTATAATTCATTTTTTCAGTGTAATTATCCCGGAAGTGCTGATATTTTTAACATTTTATCCGTTTTAAAGCTTCAATATAAAAAAACAATCATATAAATATTTTTTGTAAATCAACAGGGTGAGAAAATAGTAGAGCTTTATTGCAAAATTAAACACCCATTGACTTAATTCAGCCCAAAAAAACTTAAGCGTAAAATGAGAGTCACGCACACTTAATACCAAATATGCCTTAAATTTAAAAAACATAAAAAAAGCAAACCCTTTTTTTCATCACTGCCCAATATATATTCCAGGAGGAATGGTAACATGCGCTACGGCTGCAGAACAGCTTGTGTATGAGATCGGTGACCCTTCAGCTTACATATTACCCGACGTCGTATGCGATTTCCGCAATGTTGAAATGCAACAACAATCCAAGGACCGTGTATTGGTGTCCGGAGCCAAGGGCCACCAACCCACAGAAGATTACAAAGTTTGCGCAACTTATTTAGATGGATTCCGATGCACAGCAGTGTTTAGTGTGGGTGGAAAAAGGGCGATCGCCAAAGGTAAATTCCTTTTTTTATGAATAATTACTGATATTATGAATATTGACTGTTTTTATGAATATTGACTGTTTATGAAGGGCAACACTAAAAGAAGGAAAGAAGTGAAACTGCTCACTAAAACTATACAAACTAATTTTAACCCGCCCCTAAATACTAACTCCAACCCCATGTTTAATACTAACTAGGTAACTTTCTTTTTTTAAATTAGCCCTTGCTGTTATGAAGATAGATCTTGCTCTTTAAAATTGGTTTATTATGGGCTTCGTGTAATTATTCATGTCTTCCACCAGCCAGCAACAGGGGTTATTGCAATGTGCTGTGCTTAAAGTTATTCCAGTGTGTTGTTTTATACCAGTATTACCAGAACTAGTTTTTGTCACTTGAATATTAATAAAAACTAATACACTTTTTCGGTTGAAATTTAGATTTTTAAGGTTATATTGTGTTTTTTAAACATTATTTCTAAAGTTTTTACTATAAATTTGATTTATTTATTTATATATTTTTGGTCCAATAAAATATTTACCACAATTTTATATTAACTATTCTTTCACCACAGCCCACCGCACTGCCGACAGCATTTTAAAACGAGTCCGTCGAATGTTTAAATTCCTTGGTTTCTCTGATTTCAAGCGCGTCCACCTACAAGCAGTTGGCAGTGAGAGTTTGTACGGAGCTCATGCGAGAACATACGGGAAGGACGGGCCACGGGAGACCGTCATGTGGATTGCAGTGGAACACGACGATAGGAAAGCTCTCGGTGTGTTCGCACAGGAGCTCGCTGCAGCTGGGACAGGTGAATATTAGGATGTCTTATTTGATTTCTGGTAAATGAATAAATATTTTTGAAGGATTTATTTATGTTTTTTTATCCAAAACTGACTAGCTACCGTTTTTAAACCGTCGCCAGAGCTTTCACAATGTGTTGTTTATGTGTCTTGCCTTTAATTTTATGACCCATTAATCCAGTAGGTTCTTGTTTTGTCCACTGACTGCCTAGTCCAAGTAGCACAGACACAACCGCCTTGCCATTGCCAGTGTCAGGTTTCAAAAAATATTGGACTTAATATATATGCCGTGTGAATCATATTTATTTATTCATTATTAAGTTAATGTCAGTTTTAAGAAGTAATTATCCTAATATATCAAAAACGTCCAACAGGAATGGCTCCAGGTTTAACTGGAATAGTGGGGGGGCGACCAAAACCAAGCCCCGTGTTGAAACTATTTTCCTTCCTCCATCCCAAGTCCGTTGTCCCGGCAACCGTCTCCGGCTGTGGTCCTGATCTTGTTGTCGAGCATGAGACACCTAGTGGAACATATGCGCCAAGCGAGGTGGAAGTTCAAGAGGTCGACGTAAAAACGGGGGATTTCTCCTACACGTTGGAGGAGCTGGCTTACACTCGTAGTGGGGATAAAGGAAACAACGCCAACATTGGTGTCATTGCAAGGAAGCCTGCGTATGTGCCTTACTTGCGCAAACACCTTACAGCTGATGTAGTTTACCAATACTTTCAACATCTATTTGATGAATCCACCAACATCCCCGTTGAAAGATTTGAATTACCTGGAGTCCACGGGTTTAATTTCGTCCTCACTAATTGCCTGGGTGGAGGCGGGGTTACGTCTCTACGCACTGATCCACAAGGAAAGGCCTTCGGACAAATGTTGCTGGATTTAGAGATGAAAAACCTACCCGACCTCACCAAATTGTAAAATTAATGAGATTTCTATAGTAATCATGTATGATTGTTGTGAAGGATATTTTTGTAAGTGCAATTATTTTCATATAATAAATAAAACAGATTATAATTTACTGGTTGGTCTGTTCGCAAAGCGTGTATCAGGACCAAAATCGGCAAAACATGTTCACTGCCAGATAATTTTGGGTTCCTACGATATTACGGAGCACATATTATTCCGTTTTTGTCTGTCATTTTTGTGGCAGTGTTATTTCCTAGTCAATGCCTTGATCTTTACTTATTTTTTAATCCCTTTGTGGTAAATAGCCGAACTGAAAACTAGTAATCCGTTTCATTTGAGCTTCATTTTAAAAGGAAGAAAATGATCAATCGAGTAAAATCTAGTGAGGTGTTAGATAATATGCAGTAGCAAATCACACAGGAAACCCAAGAATATAGTCACTACAACTGATTTTCAAATTTTCGGCTAGTTATTATTTGACATCCGATATTTCAATACTGGTAGGCATTATTCCCTTAAAGCAAGTTGCGTATGAATAAACTGAATTACCAAAAGGACAAATGGACTTATATATTATACCCTATATCAACTTCTAACACTCGAAACCCGTCATCAGTCTGCTTTAACAATGAGTTGAACATTTTATTATACCACGAGTAATGAGGTTACTGGTTGGTGTGTTGACAAGGTTAACCGATCATTTCTGTATGTAGAAACATAGATCGTAGCCTTCAGCCAAATTGAGTTTTATAAATGAAAGTTTGATCTAATAGTAGCCGCGAAATTTACATCTGTTTGACTAACAGCTCAGTAAGATTGTCATGTACTGACATAATAGTTGCATCGAAAACATCTCCGCGCACAGTGGGTTGTGTCTTCGTGTTATGCACTAGAAAGCCTGTAAACTACCCAGTGGTAGAATGGGTTGAACTGGAATGTGATAAATGTCTCAACCATATACAACACGCTGCAATAACTGAGGCAACCCGCTGAAAGGCTTGAGATAATTTCCCATTGATAATGTCCCTTGCGTTTACCTAATCACGGGAACATATGATTACATAGTACCGTGCACTAGAGATGAAGCGTCTTCTTTGTGAGAAGGAATTTGACGGACATTGTTGCAAACCTACAATATTCAAACTTCCACCTTGTCAATACAGGATTTTATTTTAAAAATGTTTTCCATGTAAAATAAATGATATAACAAGTTTGTAGGTTAAGTTTGCACTTGTGGGTAACAGTATGGAAGAGCATTAACGAATGAAACAAAAAGTACAAGAGGTTTTGTTCTAAAGTGCATTTGCTACTAAGGAGCCAATAAATCGTCGTGTTGAATTCTGCTACGCCACCACGTATTAAACACTGATGAGTTAAAGAAGCCAATAAGAAATAAGGCACCAACGTATAAAAGCATTAGAATAAGAAATCGATGTCTTCTGAAAAACTGACGAAAATATGAAGTATTTTTGTTCACAGTTGGAGTACCGGCCAAAATGCTGGCGATGAACTTTTTATCGGCTTTCGGTGTGTAGACGGCTACGTATTTTACCCTGACGAGCTCATCGTTTCGGACGACGAAGTATTTTTCTGGGATTTCACCCCCCTCACTGCCCTTAATGTGGGACCTAGATGAACGGCTGCGTAATGTTGGTTTGCTCGCATCCTCTGTCTTGGAGCATTTGACATCAGGGTGGTCGATTGCTTCACACAACGCAAGACAACTTAAGGAATCGCCGAATAAACTGTTCGTCCAGCCAGTACTCGCTGGACTATACAATATGGACACTTTGAAATCACTGGACAGGTATATACCCTCGCCAAAGAACGCAACCTAGAATAAGGAAATTGTAAACATGATGATATTTGAAGTTAATGATACATTTATATAATACGATTGGTACCAACAAAAAATTACCACAAAGGGTTAAGCATAATGTTCACCGTTAAAACATTTGTATTTTTAACAGTGCATTTTTGTTTGGTTTGTAATTTAATTTAGCTTGCCTTAGTAAAAAAGCACCTGGTCATCAAGTGCAAGGCTGTTGGATTGAAATTGTACAATTGGAACAAAAATTGTATGTACTTTTTGTCACAAGAACCCAGTAGACTAACACATTAAACTGTAACTAAAAGAACGTCTCAATCGTACACAACACACTGCAATAGCTCCAAATACCCAACGGTGGGCGAGATGCTATCTTATATTTGCTTGCCGCCTGTACCTTCCAATGCAAGAAATCAAGTATAAATATGCCGCCCTATATTTGTGCAACAAAAATCTCACCTTGTTCAAATTGTTGCGCAATCCATGATACAAAATGGAATGAAAATTTTCACACTTGCTTCCATGGTAAGCATGGATGATGTCATGACCTTCAGCCTGTTTCATGAATCTCTCGTTTTCTTTGTCCCCATAAACAACTTCGAAAAGAAAATCTGGTTCGCTTGGTGCCGATGTGTCGTCAACCAATCTCACAAAATTACTGAACTGTAAAGAATCGGTGGTACAATGTTAACAAACAATTTTGCGGTTTAAACATGCTTTTATTTTTGCTTTTGTGCAATGTAAAGTGTGCATGGTTGCCAGTGTTATCTTTTAATATTATTATTAAAACTAAGGTTGGTAATAGTTGCAGTTTTAAAAGATAGTTCTCATGCCTCAAAAAAAAGTTCTTAGTCTGATCGAATATGTTGGTTGGACAGTGTAACACCCTTCAGCTAAAACATTATCAAAACTGGTCATTGGTAAATCAATTGTGTCCTTGTGCAAGACACTTTTATCAAACATCAACTGGACCCAGGGCATTATTGGTTTTTTTAAAGCTATAAGGATGTCTTAATTTTGCTAACCCAACAATGGGCACAAAGTATTATGATGATTGATTGACTGTATGAAAACACCTCTAGTGCTTTCTGATTCACAGAACACAAATGTCCTATCCTTTCTTATTTTAAATAGTTTTGTTAAATAACAACGAATATAATTTTAAACAATTCACATCAAAATGCATTAACCTCACGCCGATCTGCCAGTGTAAGATGGAAGGATTTTGGATTAATCACCCACTTCAGCAGAAGTATTGATTGTGGATTAATGTGGTCGGTGTTTTTCCAATCTATTTGATGGAGTGGTGGTAAGCTTCTGGCTGCCTCAATCTATAAATAATTCCTTGTAAAAAGATAGCAATGAAGATTTTTAATAGAGTTATAGTTTTAGATCTTGATACCACTTTGTAATAATTTGTTTAAGAAACAGTGTATGCAACTGAACATAAGCAAAACTTCAATAGTTATACCACATAATGCCAAGGAAGGTTTTCTATCTATAGGTTGCACAAGAATGAGAATATTGAATTCCTTGTTAACTAGACTCCCAAGTAATATCCCTATTTTGTCCAATTGTACCCTGAACTTATGAAAACGAAACTTACACTTTACATTTAGTAATCGTTAAATTATTAATATTTAGAAAAGTGAATTTATAACAAAAGAATACTTTGCTGCAAACGCAATCTAGTATGTTACTCATATCCAGCTTAGATTTTCGTCTGAATAAACATTTTGTTTCCATTTAAATCGAATAGAGAATGCCCTGCATGGTACTGTGTTGCACAATTGTAGTTTTATTTCGGCAGATGATACAGTAAATAAGAATGAAAAAATGTACAAAACTCCAAAAACTTACCAATGCGTCGAAGTCCTTTTCATTATCCTCCTTCAAGAACAAAGCTGGGAACGGCCTCAACAAACTATCTTTTTTATAGTTTATAGCAGCAGAAACAAATAAACTGTACAAAAAATCACAACACACTATATCCATAACTGTGGCCTGTAGCAAAGATTGAAATTATACTGCTGCGATACCCAATTTCCTACAATATGTGAGAAAAAGTGGAAAGGTGAATTAAAATATACAGAAAATACTTCTACACAACAATAAAAACTACTGCACCGTACATGTCTATTGGAAAACACTTATGGACATATAAGCACACAATATTATAAAGAATTTTTAAGTTTCGATGTAGTATTGAATGATAATTCATTCGGATTGTTTTACGGCATGAGTATCAATACACCGCCTGCCAAAATCATAAGAAACGCTATGGAACCAATCCAATCTCAGTTAAAACACTGGAACTTCTGGTAAATTAAACAATATAATGCTGGAGCAATATGTGATCAAAGGATGCTGAACCAATGAATTGCCACGCTGGACAGACAACATTGATCAAAATTCGTGAAAAAAGCAGTGAAATCATGTAAAGTTACTTTAAATTACCTAAAACATAAATGAATGTATAGTGCATCCATTTCTATTTAAATCTATTGACAAAATAATGTTTCTATTTACTGTGCAGAATAGTTTGCAAACTTCTTTCTTGTACTAATATTTCACAAACCATTTTTAAGCAAAAAATAAAATGATTGAAAAACTTTGAATATTATTAGAGAAAAAATTGAAATAAAGAACTTATTACATGCTAATTGATTTTTAAATAGATTTGTTAAAATTAACAGGAAATTACTGAGGCATTTGTCTTAAAAACTTATCATCTTTTACTCCACACAGTTTAGTATACTCGTCAGGAGAAACTAAATATTTGGAAACTGCAGCCTTGAACTCATTTAAAGGACACATAACGTCACTGCAGCCCGGTAGTAATTGCTTCTCATTCTCATATAGAACTTGAACATAATACTTCTGGTCTGAAGAGCACTCATAAAGCTCAAGTGTAACGTTCGCAGCATACGGCGGCCATTTCGAATCATGGATGTTAAGTGTATGAAGGAATGGTATGAGAGTGGTATCATGTCCGGACAGCAATATTAATTTCTCTTTGTTAGGTTGGTTGCTGATTGATTGATCCATATTCTCCAGCAGCTTGGTAAGTAAAGGGCCGGATGCAAGTTTCAAACTCAGGTCCCTGAAATATTATTTTCATGTTGGTGAAAAATAAAAAAGATGGGGTTATTATACACAATACAAAAGATAAACTTAACTAATAATTACCTGAAATGAACACTTTTACAAGTTAAAACCAATGTCAACATCATATTTAACACATTTTCTCCAATAACTTAAAACCAAGGATAAGGTTACTTGGCAGCAAATTTAAGTAAAAAGCTGTGGGTACTTATGATCAGATTCTTGGCTTTATTGCAATATTTTATGTTAATAGGTCTATGTGATAAGTATTCAATACAGGCAATGGCTTTGGTTTTGTAATTTCCTCAATATACACTTGATGGAATTTAGAATGCCTTTATAATCCAACCATAGAGTGAAGCATTTCCAACTAACTTAAACCGGTCAGACAAATAAGATGTAATAGACATCCCACCTAATAAACATAGAAGAAAGAGGATTCAAAATCAAGATGTTTGAAGGCGAAACAATTATGAATATCTCTATAGGACAAATAACCCTGAACTTTTTGGAGAGAGAATGTCTTGTTTTTAAACCGATGTTATTTTCAAATTATTTAAAAGGGTAGAATAACAATTATTTGTAATCCAAATAAAAATAAAGTCTTAAATAAAATGAAGATTTAAAATAAAAACCAGTCTGCTAAATTGGGTTTTTAATCCCTGCATCCCAAGCCGACTGACACAAGTATTGAACTCACACCCTTCGGGCTGAAATTCTGACGAGTGAGCTTGGACAATAATTTTCACATGAACCAATCGTTACAAACCTTGCCTCTCCATGACCAGCAAAAACGTAATCCATAATTTCCACGGAAACTCGTTCCAAATTTGTCATTGCTTCAGGCTTATCGAACTCAGCAGGCAGCATGTCATGGAATTTGTGGACGAACAAACAATCCCGTAACGTTACCAAATGAACTTTGTGTTCGGGAGAAATGTTGAACTGATTCTGAATATCTTCTCGCTGTGAAAATTAATTTTTATTTATATGTTTATCCGCTTAAACAAACATAAAAGGCATTAACACATGGAAAATAGTTGGATTATTTGATGCCCACTGTCGGGTTACTAATATTGCACTGTTTTGTGTATGATTAAGACGGTTTTTAGTTTTATTTACCCATTTATCCACTGGATTTAGGAAATGCTTTGCTAAGACTTAACCCACGAGCTAGCGACCAGGTTTGATGCTACAACCATTAGACTAAAAAACCACATCTACAGTTCAGTACATAAGTAACAATTCTTAGGTAAATTCCTAGGATAACTACACTAAACTTGTTAATTAAATGAAAAAAGAATAGGTACAAAGACTATTTCGATTATTCTGAATTAAACCTAAACGAATTTTTAAATAAAGATATGAGGTTCTAAACAGTGATTATTAAGTAAAAACAAATTTGGTATTTCTTTGGGTTCTTAACTTATCATCAAACTTTCTTAAGTCCTAATAAAAATTGGTTCATGATTGGTGATTTGACAATTGAAAACAATTGGTAATGCACTGACAACTGGACAACGATAAGTCATCCTTACAACACAAAAATTAGTAATCAGTGTTTTTTCTTACTTAATATGCAGATGTAAGAAACAAATGTTGAGAAAAATTTGAGCCATTTATATAAAATCAAATCCATTCTGGTCAAAACTAGAGCACATTTATTTTGATAACTTACAATTTCTTTAAAGCCTTCAATAAGATCGGGATTTTTCCACGCCCATCGATTGAGCATTCGGATGTAATTGCAGATTTGAAAATTGGGGTAGAGCACTTCCATTGTAGGTGGGGCAACATGGATTGGGAATTGGGCTGTGTGGCCAGGAAATAATCCTGTGGAGATATCGATTAGTTTTTGTAGAATGTACACAAACCTAGATGATGGAGTGTAGTAATATATTATGGTGGGTTGAAATAAAAAAATATGTTGGAAAAAGTAATATAAAATATCATAATGATGCTGTCTATTTTATTGTATAATTGAAATTTTAGCGAAAAGATATTATCAATGAAGATTTCAACAAATTAGCATATTTATCAGCATAGAACTTTATTGGCTACAGGTAAGTGCATAAATGTGTGTGACCGCGTATTTAACACTTTTACTTTGTTTTTAAATATCAGATAGTTTGACTGCTTCACAGACTTATTGGCTACGGCTATTAATATCAGATATGTAGTACAAACTTAACATAAAATAAAAGATGTTCTGTATTTGTTTAACAGTAGACTTTAGCCTAAGGGTATCTTTATAGTACTAACCGACATTAAATTATTATAAACCAACCAACCAAAAAAAGCTGTATTTGTTCAACACCAGACTATAGCCTATGATCGGTACCTTTATACTTCTAACCAATATTAAATTATTATACTCTCATGCAAACCAACCAACCAGCAAGCACACTCCTTGCAGATTCCACTGTCCTTTTCACCCCAGTTGACCTCGCATAAACTTGTGATGGATCTTTGACAAAATCCAATTCCGTCAAATATTTCTTCCTCAAATAGCAGCCGAGCTGATACAGTTGTTCAGCACCAACGCTTGTCAACTGACCGTGGTCTCCCTTCGTTTCCCCCCATGTTGTGTTGTGTTTTATAACAATTTCTTCATCATGTAACTCGGTGATAACATACGGGATGACAGTATGTTCAGGGTGCGTCATTTGCGACTTGGAATATTCAATTTTCGGCAGATAATCGGGTGATAGTAATGGAGTTCTTGCTCCATGGCGAAAAATTACTTGAACAAGCTTTAGATTCATCTTTTCCTCCTCTTTTTTAAGGCACAGTGTACGATTATAAGTTTGGGATTTATTTCGAAAATAGAAATACCCGTTTAATGCCACAGCAGCAGAACTAAATGCTATTATCTGCTTTGCAGCCATTTTAAATATTTTCTATCTAAAATTTCTAAAACAATTTTGGTTTTAAGTGTACAATCGTGTGGCCGAATGGTTAACGCGACCGATACATATATCGACTCTTATACAAATAAAAACGGTACTGGTAACGACGAGACCATCACGAGTTCGAAACTTGGCTCGGTAAATAAAAATAATAAAAAATAAAAATAAAATAATTACAATATTGCAAAAATAGAATTTAAACTAAAAAAAACATGATCACAGCTATTTAAAAATTTAAGGTCGTTAAGGATTAGTAAACATTTCTGTATTTCCACCTTTTAAAATTGCTTATGTGTTATAATAAATAAACGTATAGTTTAGGCACATATAATGATATAACTAAGAATTCCCCAACCTAATCTAACTGGACTTTTTGAAATTTAAACGATTCTGCCTGAATGCAACGCATTTAGGTACCTTCCTACATTCACAGCCGATAGAAAGAACAATTTTTACGCATTATCCATTATCTATACTTGGTTTGGTTAAAACACGTCAGCACAAAAAAACATAAAAAGATGTGACGTAACAAGAAGTACGCAGTGATTTTCCCCTTCAAAAATCACCGAAAGCGAGATTTATTTACAATTTTATAAATCACAACAGTTTTGTTTCAGGAAAATTTATTTGTATGAACTCATCAATTAATATCTTTTTAATTGATTAAAAATTCATAATATTAGTTTGTTGTGGAATAAAAGGTATTGTGATTCAAAACTAGATATTTAGGCTACTTAAAATTTTATTGTCTGTTTTTTCGTCATAGGCATTATGTGCGTTGGATAATTTTTGCAATTTTGCTGAAATTCCTTATTTTAAAATAGAGAAAAAGAGCCCACACAGATGTCTTCAAAGCGGAAAGTGGGCTCTAAAAATGATGATGAAAATAAAGGAAATGAAATCCAAACGCCAAAGATTTTCATAGCCAGCGAAAGTACTGACAATTTTGCTGATGTTAAAATAAAACATGACTACGACGTTGAAGCACCAGCGGCAGCAGAGACGACTACGCTTAATATGAATACGTCACCCGAGCCTGCGGTTAGCTATCTTGCAATGAACATGGACCCCGGATTGGTGAGGAAAAAAAGTAAACAATTTGAAGAAAATATGAAAATACAAGACGAACTAAAAACGAAGGAAGCTTTGGAAAAAGAACGAATAAAAGTCGAAAAACTGGTTTCTGCGCAATCAGTTGGCCAACAAAGTATATCAAGTAACATGTATTTGCATCCGGATAAATCGGCATTCCGACGAGGAGTGACTGGTTCAATGTCTATCCCAATGAACAAAATGTCATTGAAACTATATGGCAGTGAAAAGGCAGTTATGGAAGAACAGGAACGCTTGCAAAAGGCTGGAAATTGGATTATACATCCGTATAGTAACTTTCGATTCATATGGGACTCTTTTACCCTGGTTTTGCTGCTAGTCAACATCATTTTGATTCCAGTTGCTATTTCGTTCTGGAAGGAAGACGACTCTTCTTGGATGCCATTCAAGGTAACTGATTTGATATTTACTATGATCATTTTGGTTATGACGTAAAATGCACTTAACTTTAAATGGATCGATCTAACTGAAGTTATATCGAAAATACAACTACACTATAGGACCGAAAAACTGACCGTCAGTTAAGTTATATAGACTGTCGTTTTTACCACACGGATATAAAAATGTATACCCCAACCTACCCGTAAAAATGCCTAGCCTATTGGGTGTATCCGCACAAAAATCATACTTGGCAATTACTGCGCAAACTGCATAATATATGCAACCGCCTGCCAAATAGCTCAACTCTGGGATTTTATTTATATTACAGTTGTTTTAAAATAGTAGCGGCTTGTCAAGTATTAGTCATAAAACTATATAAATACATGACTATGTGTATATGTAAAAATGTACGAGGGGTCTACTGCCTACAGGTATACGGTAGGACGCGTGAGACTATTCGATACAAATTTGCAGCTGTGTTTGGTCCAATATATCAATAAGTAGAAAGGGGGGGGGTATATTAATTTGAAATGGGAATGAGTCTGAAGTCGAAAGGCTGTGGTTATAGAATTAAGGCTGGGGTTGGAGTTGCCTTATTTTTGCGTTTTCCATCAGTATTTATTTCAGAATCGCTAACTAACCTATTATGAAATGTTTGTTACAGGCTGTGTCTGACCTGTGGTTCCTTACCGACATTATTTTCAACTTTCGGACCGGCATTGTGATCGACGGTCCTGACAGCGAGGTGATTCTGGACCCGAAGCAGATTCGCAAGATGTACCTGAAGACCTGGTTTACCATTGACCTCGTGTCAACTTTTCCCTTCGATCTCCTTTTTACCATAATCGTAAGTTTGAAGTAATTAGACGGGTTTGTAAGTTAACTGAACCAGGAACGGGAACCGATGTTTACACGATATCTTGCCTTTTAATAGATTTTCTGTCGGCCTTGTGCTGCTTGCAGCTGATAAGTCGCGATTGATTTGTGTCTATATTACGACAGCCATGTTTTATCCCCGTGAATAGGAAAACGCATTGCTGTTATCACACGGGCAATTGTCAGATTACATCTCGACCACCGTTTAATTGCAACATGTTATAGTGTAATGGAGACGTTTGATGTTTCTACTGTTTAATTTAACTTAATAATCTACTAAGTTAAGCCGACATTTTTTAAGTGCCTTGCCCAAGGACACAAATGACCGAGAGCCTTGTTTCGATCCCACAACCTTTCTGTCGCCATCGGATCGTTGACGCTATTACCAAATGATCTCACCGTCTCTGCTATATAATTAACCGACACAACTCCTTGTGTAAATAACTCGTCACGGGACACAATAATGTAACAACCGAGCTGTATATGGATAATTTACTATGAAACTTACAATTGAGCGAGAACGTCGTCTCTCGTATTGGCATTTTTGATCAATTATTTCACGTCAGTGTAGCTTGGACCGAAACTGGGGGAAAGTTTGCTCAATAGATCGATTTCGCAGTAAATGAAATTACTTTGTGTTAAACATGTTAAATTTTGATGGAGCTTGTTTTCAATGGAGAGGCTACATGATTGTTCTAATACATGGTTGTTTACATGGAATCTTAATTCTAACATCCAGCTATTTAGAGGACATAAAGCTACACTTGTTTAAAACGCTAAGTCAGTATTGAGGGTTAATTGACAGAAACCTACCTCTAACTACTTAAGTTTGTCATTTTAAGTGCAGTGATCTAGTCATAGCGGACTCGTAGCTAATTAGTACCACTTACTGCAAGAAACGACTATAAAATCCCCCAACACACAGATTTCTATCAAGAATCAAATGATAATATTGGAATAATCCTTTAATGTGGATTCCTAACTGCCAGACTGTCGGAGTCATTTCACTGTTTTTTCTCCAGTGTTTAACCTTCGACCATAATTTTATTCTCTAGGAAGGGGCAACCCCGATGGCAGAGTCTGGTCTGAAAGCGCTCAGCTTGTTAAGACTGGCAAAGATCCTTGCGCTTTTGCGTCTGCTGCGACTATCCAGGTTCATCCGCTATGTAAAGCAATGGGAAGAGGTTTGTTTTGCATTTTCTTAAATTTAACTTTACATGGTTGAAAACTGGACATAGCGAGGCCGTGTCACGTTGCTTACCGCAAAACCTCTATTTCAATGCCATGGCGCTCTATTTTTTAACTCTTCCTTAAAAGTGACGTTCTATTAGAGGTTTTACGGTATTTTTGTTTTTGAATACGGCTGTTAATATTTCATGAAATTATAAGTTATATCAAACCAACTCGATTTTCCTGGGCTTTAAATCAAATCCAGCGCCATTGGACTCGTTTAAACACACTGTATGTAACGAATCGCTCGCGTTATCCATCTGGCTAGACAACAAGTTCTATGACGTAACACGCCATCGGAAATCGATGTGCACTCTATTTATGCGATAAATCCGCTTTGTCAGTGGATATTAAACCATTACGTCATTACATGATAAATTAACTAGCCGTTGTTTAATTTATTTTTATTACAACCTATGTTGCAAATGTGCATTTATGGAAATGATGACTCAATTCAATTAAAATCATTATTAAATTGAAATTTGACAATTTGTCGCCATTTTTGCTGCGACCTTGGGCAACTCTCTTCGAATGTTTTTGAACCCCCGTGGATTAATGGATTTAACTAAATCTGCAAATAGTCTTTAAAATATACAATACGCTGCATTAACTGCGTTAACGCAACAAATTACGTTTTTTTTGGGATATTTGTATTATAACGATCCTACGGTTTTCCACTTATTGAAAAACATAAATATTTAATCTTTTTCACCAATTCCAACATCTTCTTTCAGATTTTCAACTTCCAATACGAGATGGCGTTAGCGTTCGCCCGCATTGCCAACCTTATGATGCTAATGATGTTCATCTGCCATTTCAACGGCTGCCTTCAATACATGGTTCCCATGTTCTTTCAATTCCCCGAAAAAACGTGGGTTCGAGATCGAAATTTGCATGTAAGTCATTTTTCGCGCACATGACTCTAACTTTTTTACACTTTTCTCGTACCTCTCCACAAGGTGCTTAAGTTTCTACATTTTGTTTTTTTTGTCTCGACACGTTGCTTGTATCTTTATTTTTCTTAGAACAAACAATAACTATATTTTTTCCTAAAACAATATGACTTATTTTACCGATTGTATTATTTTGAAACGTTTAATTAATCATTGCATCACTATTATTACTTAGGATCTAAGATCAATCTTTATGTATTTTATTAAAAAATCTTTTTTATTTCTTCATTTTGTAGTTACCCAAAAACCTCTTTCAGCTGGATAACGTGACTATATGGGAAAGATACTCGTGGTCTGTGTTCAAATCCACCAGCCACATGCTGTGCATCGGGTATGGCTTGTTCCCACCTCAGGGACTGATAGATCTGTGGGTGACCTACATGAGCATGGCCACCGGGGCTCTTTGCTTCGCTCTCTTCATCGGTAACGCGACGTCGCTCATTCAATCAATGGACGCATCGAAACGGGCCTACAAGGAAAAGGTTTGTTGGGTTTTGTTTAATTTCCACATTTAGGGATAGGATATTCATGTTTATCCCCGTGAATGGGAAAACCAAGGGGGTTAACACACGGGCAATCGTCAGATCCCCTCGCGCCCACCGTCGGGTTACCTGAGCTATTGCAGTGTGTTGTATATGATAGACACTTTCCTTTAATTTATTGGAACCCATTAATCCGCTGGGTTCAGGCAATGTCAGTTAAGTGCCTTGCCCAACGACACAACCGACTAGCTAGCGATCAGTTTTGAACCTGAACCTTTCGGTTGAAAGGCGTCGCACTAAACCGCCAGACTAACCAGCCGGACTTACTTGTCCTTGACGGTTAAAAAACTAAAGCGTAAACAACAAACACTTTAAGAATCATATAATTTCGGTTTAGAACGGGGTCGGCTAGTCCTGTTTATCCGCCGGGATGGAACAATTCAGTGGTCGGTATGACACGGGCAATCGTCAGATTACCTCGCGCCCACCGCCATGTAAACCGAAGGTATTGCAGTGTGCTTAATACGATGAAAAATGTGTGCAACCTGTTTCTCCACTGGGTTCAAAACTGTTCATTTATTGCTTAACCAAAGTACCCAACCTGCTAGCTATCGACCATCCATACAGTACATGCAAGTAAAAGAATACATGCAATTCCGCAAACTACCTGGTAACTTGAGACTCAGAATATCCGATTATTACGAGAATCGCTTCCAAGGCAAAATGTTCGACGAAGAAAGAATTCTCCAAGAACTGAATCATAACTTGAGAGAAGAGGTAAGATGGGTGGTGGTTGGGCTATTTATGCTTTATCCCTGTGAATGTTGAAACGCAGGAGCGTTATTACAAGGGCAATTATCAGAATACTTCGTGTATATCGTCGGCTTTCCAGAGCTATTGCAGTATGTTGTATATGATTTGGTGCACATTTGTTTAATCTGATAAATCAGTTGGTCCCCCTTTTTTACCGAGCCAAGTTTCGAACCCATGTGGGATCGTCACTAGGACCACTAGGACGTTTTTTTATATAGTAGTCGTTATAAGTATTGGTCGCGTTAACCATTCGACCACACGACCGTACAAATCACTAGGCCCTTGCGATGTGCGCTAAGTGCCCGTGTCCAAGAACAAAGTCTGCTAGTCAACTGGTGCCTTTTCACAAACGCGGTATTCATGCTACAGAGTGTATTAATACGTTTGGACACGTATACCGGCTTCTGGTTGGAAAAGGGGATAAAGAATTATTTTTGTTTTATTCTTAAAGGTTTTATTTACCGACAGTGCGTTACGGGGGCGACATCTAAATTAACTCCAGAATTTTTAAATCTATTTTTTTCATATACTTCGACTCTTATGTGCGCGGACATGTCTATGAGTGGCTGACTAAACTAGAAACATTCGCGATACCAGCCGTTTAAATCTCCATTTAATTACATTCTCAGGTGATTAACTACAACTGCAAGGACCTGGTGGACCAGGTTCCTTTCTTCAACGAGGCTGACCCAAGCTTCGTAAGCGCCATGCTCTCCAAACTAGTCTTCGAGGTTTTCCTCATCGACGAAACAATTGTGAAGGTTGGTCTACTATTTGAGGCCACGCACGTTACGTGTACGGTGGTTATAAATACGGAATTATCAATCCGTATGGCTTCACGATTTAACTACCCGACTGAACTGTGATATAATGATTCTGGGCAAGACACTTACATACGTTGTTCTGAATTACTGTAATAAGTTTTTTCATTATTCATTGAAATTAATAATAATCATTAAAACAGCCTTGTTGTAAATGGGCATCCTGACCGGGGACGCATGGTATTTGGAAATTTAATTTTTTAATCAGTATCATCGTGGTTAAAATAATAAAAAATCGACCAACTCTGATTACGTGTTGCACGTGATTAAAACGTTCCATCCGTTTTGGTTCAAATTATTAATTCATTGGTTCCAGGCAATGTTCGCCCAGTGCATTGTCCAAGACATAGCTGTCTAGTTGATGACCAGTTTCGAATCTACAACATTTCAGTAAAAAAGCGAGGCACTAACTTACAAGGGAGACGATGCTTTACTCTCATTTTCTTTGTTAAAAGAATATTTAAGCAAAGATAAACAGCATCATATCTGATAAATGCATGGAATAATGTGTTTGCTTCTTACAGGAAGGGACAAAAGGAAGGAAAATGTATTTCATCAATCGAGGAACCGTCACCATTAAGTCAGAACAACATAATATCGAACAAAACTTGTCGGATGGCTGCTATTTCGGCGAAATCGCACTGTTGCAGGTAGGTTTGCTATTTCTAATGCAATTATTTTTTACCGAGCTAAGTTTCGAACCCATGATGGGCTCGTCACCAGGACCGTTTTTGTGTAGGAGTCGGTATATGTATCGGTCGCGTTAATCAATTTGGCCACACGACCGTACATTTCTTATGCAATTTCTGTAACTAGTACGACCGAGTGGTTTAGTGCGTCACCTTTCAGCGGAAGGGTTGCAGGTACGAAACAGGTCTCTAGCTAGTCGACTGTGTCCTTGAACCCTGTGGATTAATAAGTTTTACTAAATTAAAGGAACTTGTGAATCATACATAACACAGTTAACACAATGCAATAGCTCCGGTAACCAGACAGTGGGCACGAGGTTAGCTGACGATTGCCCGTGTGTTATCCCCCATGGTTTTTCCATTCACGGCGATAAACATGAATATCCTAACCCTTTCTAATTTAAATTTTTCTATATTTTTTACCTAACCGTAATTGCATTTGTCACTAAATCTGATTTAAATGGCAAGTTTCATGTGAAACTGCCAAACTGATTTTTACCACAGTAGTCATGGACACGATGTGTTGTCCCTTTAATTCCCTTACCAGATAATTTACAAAAGACTTTCACTTTTCAACAATTATTCGCAGCAAAACCTGAAACGGGTTGCAAGTGTCATCGCCGATACATACTGCTATCTATACTCCCTGTCAGTGGACGACTTCAACGAGGTTTTGAAGGAGTTTCCTCGGCAGCGAGCGAAACTGGCTCACGTAGCAAAGGCGAGGATGAAAGGTGGGCTAACAAGCTACTGCTGGATTAAGTCCGATATAGATAAGTTTTACACGTAGTGTTGAAACATATAACGTAACCTGGTATAGAATTATTTTATTTAAGGCTCATATGGGATTGGCCGTATATATCATGGCTTTATACTATCGGGACGTAATGTTTTTTTGTACAGGTTAAGTTTTGAACCCGTAATAGCTCGTCAGGATAGGATAGTTGGTATGTACGTGGGCAGTAATTGGGCTAATAGTAAAACCCGGGATTTTAACAGGGCCTAGTTTAAAACCCGCTATAGACTTCTTATTAAACCCATTTTTATTTAAAATTTTGTATCTAAATCGGTCGCGTTAACCATTTGGTAAT
Source organism: Ciona savignyi (assembly GCA_000149265.1). Lineage (NCBI taxonomy): Eukaryota > Metazoa > Chordata > Ascidiacea > Phlebobranchia > Cionidae > Ciona > Ciona savignyi. The sequence goes on from CH002622.1 coordinate 129,334, forward strand.
ATGGCCATTCCTTGAACCGTAGTTAGTTTGTGCGATGCTACCATTCCCGAGTAACAGCGCAATTATTCCAAAGTTTTATTTTAGACAATCTTATGTTTGCTCTGTCAGCAAAAATTGGGGAAATGTCCTTGTAGAAATGACCCCACGTAAATTATAACAAGAATTGTGTAACTGTGTAACACTGCGCTAAATAAGCGTCCACACACCCACCATACCCCTTTGTATATTATCCAGTCCCCTTAAACATAATTGTTTGGGCTTAATGCTAAATATATAATTAAATAAACAACAACGGCAAATATTGATTGTCCAGTTGCGAAACGATAAACATTGAGATAAGATAAGAAAGTTTACGGAAACGAACATGATATAAAAAACAACTTTGTAAAAAAACGTTTTTGATCTACGTTAAGTGGGTGACCCGGGAAGCCGGATAAGCGTTGTGGTCGGGGTGGAGAATTGAGCCATGAACCTTCCTAGTATGACGACCCTGCTTATAACTGTACTGCTTAAACCACCTACCACACAAACGGGCCAACAAATACGTTCTAGCAACTTAGTATTAACGTTGCCTTCTTAACGTTATCTTATGTAATTATATTACATTGTAAAACGTGGATAAGAATATTAATTATCTCAACGATTAGACAACAAAGCACAAGATTCCTTTACATCTACTTGCGCCATCGTACCGCTAGATGGCCCCAGTAATCGAACTTCAAACGGCTACCTGGACGAGATAACTGAAGAATCCTCCGCTATGTTGGACGATTATAATAATGTGAAAAAATCTTAAGCACAGCATGTATATACCAATAAATACAATGTATTCCAGAATGTGGTTTTCTCTTGTTAAATATATCGCGTGACACTTGTCGATTCCTCGAATGGAAAGGATGTTAATGTTTGTCTTTTTTCGGTATCCAGAAGCGAAATGAAATAACATTTACCAAAACATATTATATGTTGGTGTTTATACCTATCTAGTGGTGCTTATACGCCTAGGTTTGGCGGCCGCGTCCGCTATATTTATTAAATTATATGTTTTTTTAGTGACGTGTTTTAACGACTGTTCGTTTTGCTGTCTTTTCCCGTTCCTGCGTCGTAATTTGATTCGTTTGCCATTTTTAAAAACTGGGGCAAGAAATGAATAAACTAAACTAAACTAACCTAACCTAACTAGTGGTGTTTACACATACCATGTGGTGTTTTATAAAGACTCTATGGTGTTTATGCTTTTACGCAAATATACCTTCTCACCATAAAAATTCCGCATAAAACAAATGTGGAAACGACGGAATCACAACGTAGTTGAGTCATGAGTTGCCAAGTTGTGTGATCAACCCTCACACCGAGTAATATCATGAACCCAACGGTGGGAATGATTTGCAGGGTGCCCGGACGAATACGTGTTGGCGCAAATGCGGTGCCAGGTCGACATTAGCGCGTTTAGTTTGGCCTACAACACTGCAAACTTGCTTGTTTCCCACTTAATGATTAATCTTTAAGAACAATTTCTTTAGTCTTCACCTTCGCACTATAAGACTTCACATATATTATACTGATTCTTAGAATAAAGGGCGCAACACGGAGAAACCATACGCGCTTTACAATGAATTTTATTAGATGGCAAAAATTAAGAAAAATAAGCAAAACCTGACTCCAATATTTCCCTTGGAATATTTCAAGATATAAAAAAGCTGTTTTCAAAAAAGGGTGTTGTCTGGTGTTGAAGACATAGGGATATAAAGCTAATAGACGAATCGATTCAAATTGAATTTACATATTTACACCTTATATACGAGATCACCGTCGTTATCTATTGTGCTGTGTTGCAACAGTATATTTTGGTTTGTTTAATCCCCTAATAAACATTTCGATATATTGGTATTGTGAATAGCTACCGCAATACACATACCGGGTCGGTGTCATGATCATTATTCCAAACATTTACGACCAGATGGTAAGGGCGGCATGAAACGCACTTATTTACTCAGTATTTTATGGGATAGAAGGAACGCGTCATGTGTAACAACACTTACTGGGTGTTCGAACGAGCCAAGTTTAATTTTACCTGAATCCTAATGCAGTTAGTATGAATCCTAATGTAGTTAGTGTAGTTAAATAACGGTACGTTCTGCATGGTGGTACGTTAAGGAATTTATTAAAGGTATAAAGTCTGTAAAATGTTTTGATTTTTTAAATGTTTTGGTAGACATTTTTCTATCATTGTTTGTCAAAAACGAAGAAAAGTATTACTACTGAAATATCTCAGAAGCGAATTAACGAAAAGCGAAAAAGACTGAAAGGCGCCTAAATGCATAATGCAACACTGTGCATTGTGGTTTTGATAGTTGTCATTTGTTAATAATCCGAGAATTGAAATTTATTGCGAAAGCATACAGTTGATCTCCGTACAAAGACATAAAAACGATGCTTTAAAATATGTCGCAGATGAACAGGTAGTTTACTAATCAAGGAGACTTTGGCAACTTTGACAGATAAGCAGGTGTTGTGCTTATTAAGGTCGATTTTTAAAATAATAAATACCAAAGCGCCTTTTAGTCAAGTATATTATACCTAATTGCCCTTATCAAGGTTAATATGTGCTTAACAATATATAAATAAACTTATAAAAATGGGGCGCAGATAAAGAGTTTGTGTGCTTATCAAGGTTAATTTGTGCGCTACTATATATTAACGAACCTTTAACAAGGTGGCTCAGGTGAACAGGTAGTGTGCTTAAACGTTAAGGTTGAACAGTGCACTAAATGTATATATTCACAAGACTTTGGTAATGTGGCGCAGATAAAGAGGTGGCGCGCTTATAAAGGTTTTTGGATTAATTTGTATGAGAAATTTGGAATAATAGTCGGAATGAGTCATGTGTCCGACGGAGAAAGCAATGGCAAAGTAGATTCGAAACATTTTTCCTTCGGTCATATTTCTTTATTATTGATTTTATACGTGACGTCACGATTGTTGCGAAAGGTTTGTTAGAAAGTCAAATTTACTTTAAAAAATTAATCATAATAATTTAAGTCCGGACCATCGGGGCAGGGCTGGTGTGTTGCTTCAAGCTGGACGTAAAACACAAGGCGACTGAAGTGTAAAACACACATTGGCATGAAACCGTCACTCGGTTAGACTTGGTTAATCATAAATTAGTCGGAACGTATTGGAATAATATAACATTGACGAACATACAAGTAGATGTATGGCATGGATAATTGAAAGAAATTAGACTCTCGGACTGAATATTTTACAAAATGTTATGGAAAAAGGCAGCCAGATGTGCAGGTGGTTCTACGTATTATTTTGTAAGTACAACGTTAAATTGAAGACCATATTAAAAAAAGTTTGTTTTTAGATAGAATATTATTTAATAATATAGAAAGGTGCAAAAAGTAACAGCGATTGTCGAAAAAGCACAAAAAGTAAACTGATCCCAGAAGAGCAAACAAAATATGTCAATGTTTTCTCGTTTAAAAGTTTTGCGCAATACATACTGTATTTTGATTTATTATAGAAATCAAAATTTGTGACGTCATCGTTATGGAGATAAGTTATCAAGTTAGCAACGGTTTAAAATGGCAGAGAAGGAAAAGTGCTTTGGAAAATGCATTTTTTTAACAACAATAATTTCTCACCTATTTAGGTTTATGCATGTGGACAATAAGTTCCAAAATAAGCGGATGACGTTTCGCGAAAAACAGCTTTCGCTTACAATTTAAAACTGCATTTTAAACGGAAACGTTAAATTTGCAATTATTTAACTTAACGATGACGACAGTATTAAAATAACTTGCGTATATTTAACTACAACAGTTTGTTGTTTATCGTTTTTTTATTAGTTTATTTTTTGCTTTTTTAGCAACCACTGTTTTTTTCCTGTATTTCCTCTTTAAACAAGAAAGACTAAAATTAAAACAATTAAAAAGACTAAAAAATAGAGAAAATTATGCATTTTTCAAACAATGAAATAGATTTTATGCAAGCACAAATTATATTGCAGATAGCTGATAGGCAAACATGGAAAACAAGTTTATATTTTTGAATTTATTTGCGATATACGGGATTCTAACGACGTCAAGTTTCGCAACAAACGCCCGACAGGATAATTATTGCGTCATCAGTCCTGCATTCAACGAAAGTTTCAAGTTCAACTTGTGGTTGATGGTTCCTTTCCTGGAGCAATTCAAGTTCGGAAAGGCAAAAATCGAACCAGCGGTCGAACGGGCGCTGTACGACGGGGTAGAACTGCATTTAAAGCAGTACGGTGATGAAACTGGCAGAATTTTTAACGTAAGTTCATATTCACTTACATTAGAAAACCCTATGACGGTACACATCATATTCAACACATATATTTATGTAATTTTTATAATGTTTCAAAAATGAAAACAAAATTTTCAAGATTGTCTTAATGTTTTGTACTGAATGCTGCTCCATGTACGCCGGTTGTTTGACAGTGTTGTCATGGCCCGAGACACAATTATTAAAGACGTGATCGAGACATATTATTTATTTTATATACAATAAATACTGGTAGAATCGGTTAAATACACTGATTCTACCAGTATTTATTGTATACCTACGTTTTTATAATTGTTAACCGATGTTAATCATTTGTAAGAATTAAACATGACAAACTACATTAAACTGATCAAATACATCATTTAAATTTGCATATAAGCAATGTTACTTGCCTTAGACATAACTAGAATTAATATTTAAACTGAACTGAACCGAATTGGACGTCAGTATTCAGAGTAATTTGTGACCTTTTTTACCGAGCCAAGTTTCGAACCCATGATGGGCTCATCACTTGTACCGTTTTTAAATATGTATCGGTCGCGTTAACCATTTGACCGAACGGTGTGACTTTTTTTCGGGATAAGATTCGACCCGATGATGGGCTTGTCTCTAAGACCGTTTTATTTAATTGTTATATGTATCGGTCGCGTTAACCAATCGGCCACGCGACCGTACCCAAATAGCGTAACTTACTTACATTAACTTGCGTTGAACACCCGTTCGTTCCCATCCACTCACAGCTTTACCAGCCTGAGCAGCGACGACTATGTGTGTGGCCGAATAGTTAACGCGACCGCTTCTTGCAACATTTAGTATATGTTTAGTGACGAGCCCACCATGGTTCAAACCTTAGCTAAGTAAAGATATATAAAAAATACAATGTTTTTGTGAGTGTTCGTATCCTTTCTCGCTCCGAAGTGGATTAATTTCCACATTGCACGTAGGGTTTCGGTCTAAGATCACCAACTCGCACTAAGTGCACAATTTGGCTGTTTTGGCTTACCACAAAAAATATGCTACAGTAAAGTTTTAACTCGTTTACATACTCTGCAGTTTATTTTTTAAATTTATTTTTTTGGCTTACCACAAAAAAAAAACTTTTGTCCGCAGTCTTCGTTCTACGTCAAGTTCGAGAATACTGTTGTCATGGGTTGTCATGAATACTGTTGTCATGGGTTGTCATGGAGAATAGTGTTGTCATGGCCCGAGACAGTATTATTAAAGACGTGATCGAGACATATTATTTATTGTATACCTACGTTTTTATAATTGTTAACCGATGTTAATCATTTGTAAGTAATTAAACATGACAAACTACATTAAACTGATCAAATACATCATTTAAATTTGCATATAAGCAGTGTTACTTGCCTAAGAAATAACTAGAATTAATATTTAAACTGAACCGAACCGAATTGGACGTCAGTATTCAGAGTAATTTGTGACCTTTTTAACCGAGCTAAGTTTCGAACCCATGATGGGCTCATCACTTGTACCGCTTTTGTATATGTATCGGTCGCGTTAACCAATCGGTCACACGTCGGTACCCAAATAGCGTAACTTACTTACATTAACTTGCGTTGAACACCCGTTCGTCCCCATACACTCACAGCTTTACCAGCCTGAGCAGCGACGACTATGTGTATGGCCGAATAGTTAACGCGACCGATTCTTGCAACATTTATTATATGTTTAGTGACGAGCCCACCATGGTTCAAACCTTAGCCACGTAAAAATATACAAAAAAAACAATGTTTTTGTGAGTGTTCGTATCCTTTCGTCCGCCTCAGTAGATTAATTTCCACATTACACGTAGGGTTTCGGTCTTAGACCACCAACTCGCACTAAGTGCACAATTTGGCTGTTTTGGCTTACCACCAAAAAACTATGCTACAGTAAAGTTTTAACTCGTTTACATACTCTACAATTTATTTTTTTAATTTATTTTTTTGGCTTACCACCACAAAAAAAAATGTCCGCAGTCTTCGTTCTACGTCAAGTTCGAGAATACGGAATGCAATGCTGACGTGGCACCAAACGTTGCATCGGATATTCATGACGTCAGTCTGATAGAAGAGAACTGCACTGACGTAGGTCTCCAGACACGTGACATTGATGTGCTAATAGGGATGACGTGTGATTATACTTCGGGAAGAGTGGCAACACTGGCGAACCATTGGAATTGGCCCGTGGTGTTCCCAGGTACAAGGTAAAGAAACCAATAATAAGATTATACATTGGATAACTTAATTAGAAATTAGAATAATTTTTGACTCCTACCTGTATTACCATTGATCGTGAATACTTTTAGCAACTTGACAGAAGTACAATGTAGCAAGAAGTAAACTACAGTGACGCCTATATACGAGCCACAAATACATAATGTTCTGGCGGGTCATCAATTCTGAGAGAACGCCGGACCGTTGTCGGTTCGAAACTTGCCGCTGGTGGCCTTTGGCAGACCATATAACGCATGTTACTTAAACCAATAGGATAGGATATTCATGTTTATCCTCGTGAGTGGGAAAACCAAGGGGGTTATCACACGGGCAATCGTCAGATCACCTCGCGCCCATCGTCGGGTTACCGGAGCTATTGCAGTGTGTTGTGTATGATTCACACGTTGTTTTTGTTTAGTGGAACACATTAATCCACTGAGTCCAATAAATATATCTTTCCTACTGTCCAAGACTTTATATTTTTAGGACCAACACCTTGGACAACAAAAACCAGCAATGTTGTCAAACAATTACCAGACCTGGAATTACAGCTACTGACGCTGGTAAATTTGTGAGCAAACTGTTTGATTATTATCAATGGAATACCTCAGTGGTGGTATATAGCAAGTAAGTATTTTCTACTAAACTATTTGCAGTTAATCTTTGCATAAAATAGTTAAATATAGCCATTTGTGGTTTATACACGCAGATATAGTAATCCTTAAAATCTTAAAATGTCCCGGATGATTCTATGTAATGGTTTAGTGTGGTGATCATAAACAGTAAGGTCGAAGGTTCGATACCAATTACCAAAGTGCGGTATATTCTATCCAACATTCTATCAGGATTACGTTTTAGAATTATTTTACCGGGTTAAGGTTCGAACCCTTGCTGTGCTCGTCCCTTACACCGTTTTTTATTTATTTGGTATATGTATCGGTCGCGTTAACCATTCGGCCACACTACCGTGTGGTTTTAGAATTTCTACGTATTCCAAATTAGCACTACCAATGAGAATGCTTTCATATTAAATGAAAAATCATCAGAATCCATGGAGAAATGGAAACCGCATCTCCCACACAAAGTTAAATTGCTAAATAATGACAAAGTTTAAAAGTAACGTCAATCAATACCTTTATAAGTTAAACACGCCGACATTTAAAGCAAATATAAAATGGCATGTACAAAGTTTGGCCCGTCATTTTACCCGGCCTATCTTTTTGAGTCCTACGGTGACGCAGCTGAATCGATTATACTAAACCATATTTGTTTTTGTTTAACTTTTTTACCGGCCAAGGTTCGAACTTCCAATGAGCTTGTCACTTATACCATTTTTTATATACGATTGTATACTTTAAGAAAACCTTTATTGATCCTTGAAAAACCGCTCAATTTTTGGAGACGATTTTTATAGAGAATTATGCACCTACACAAAGCGGTCGCTCTTACCATTCGGACACACGACCGTTTTATCCAGTTTAAATATTGTGCCTTTCTATTTCATGTTCCTTGCTATTTACAACCCGATAGCAACTGAAACTAATTGAGGTTTAAAATTCCAGTTATAACAGTCACGGCGCTCATTTAAACTATGATCTGAGCACCGACTGTGGTACCATGCTGAAAGGGGTCACCGACCAGTTCATAGCGAAGAATTGGGTTCGGTACACGAACTACAACATTATATCAAGGACAAGAGACTCAGGAATAGAAGATGACGCTGTGAATATTCTGGAGGAAATCGGTCGAAATGCGAGAGGTGACCATGATTTTTAAGTCAATGTGGATAGGATATTCATGTTTATCCCAGTGAATGGGAAAACCATGGGGGTTAACACACGAGCAATGTGTATGATAGACACGTTCCTTTAGTATGGTAAAACCCATTAATCCGCTGGGTTCAGGCAATGTCCGTAAAGTGCCTTGTCCAAGAAAACAACCGACTAGCTAGCGACCAGTTTCGCACCTGCAACATTTTGATTTAAAGGCCAAACCGGCTGGACAATGTGAAATCCATATTAAATTTTCAACCGTAATTCGTGTTGATTAGTTTGTACCAACAACGTTGCGATGCCTAAGCTACTGACATTTACTTTGGGCGTCGAACAAGCTACCATTGGGTTGACGTTTTCTATTTCTTCGTATCCCCATAATATGGGTCGCTTGTCACACTCGCAAATAACCATTGATTCGAACAAGTCACCTAGGTCCTAGATGATTAGAATTTATTGCGATGAGCTATTTTGGTAGTATAATGACGTCAGCATTCTACCACGATTCGCCATAAATTTCACTTTCTATTTTAGTTTCCAAATTTTGTAATATTGTCCCCTATTTTGTTTAAATAAATACCTGACAGCGAGCAGGTCACGTCGCGCTGGTGGATTCAATTTAGAAAGTAAGCCTTCGATGCTTTTAATTGAATTCCTGCGTAACCACGGTTTATTGGTCTAATAAACCAGCAAATAATGTAATGTTTACCAGCGGAAATTAGCTCCTGACGTGGTGTCATATGTGTTTAGCGATAATCATACTCGGGACACAATACTACGCTGTACAGGCGACGTCGTACATAAATTAAACGCTTTTAAACAACGATCACATTCGGTCGATATCTGTATACAATATTTGTTATCAAAATAGGTTTTGATGTGACCTGAAAGAAAAGTAGTCATTCCTCGCTACCCGGTAGGCTCGTGTTGACTTATCAAATAATACTAAAGCAAACAGCCATAAATTCTCCATGTTAAAGATCACTGGACTGGTCACTACGTTTAAACTTTTCCTTCTGGTTCACTGACGACCCGACCAGACTTGCTTGGAACCTTTCATGTCGTTGAATCAACACTCATTGGTGCTCTAGAATGTTTATCTGTCAACTGTTCCCAAGTTTATTGGTTTAAATAGATTACGGGTTAAACCTTGACACGCAAACCACAAAATTTGCTTCACAAAATCTCTCGATCCAGATGAATTTCATGCGCGCCATTACTCAGTATATTCAATGTTGGTATTACATACAGGGGCTCGCTTGTACAGGCTGTGTGCAAGGTACTTATACGCTTACAATCCTTTAAATATACCAACATTGTAATGATCACGTACTAAGAATCAGATTTAAAACATTAGGAAATAATAAGATAGAACAATCATTTTTTATCCTTGGGAAGATTTTAACAAGCCTACAAACATAAGTACCTTGATTGTGGAAACGTTATAATGCAGCTTCCCCACTTTTTAGTGCCTTTACAGGGGATGTGTTCTTACTTATACACAGATCAAACAATTAGAGGCAACTGTGGCCACAGGTTCAGCGTAATAAGAGTTAATACATCAAATAAACGTTATCGTGTTTCGTACACAACGAAGCTATCACAATTGTAATTAATCAAATATTTATGGGACCGAACTTGACAAGTCTTTCTACATCAAACGTTGCAAATGGGCTGAGCCATTCTTCGGATGCTAAACAACCATGTAATATTTACACCATATAGCAAGGATATAGGTCACAATACGAGTTACTGCAAGCTAGTTTTATCAAATGTAGTTGCGTACACTCTAATAATACAAAAGGGAGGGGGGTGGGCAGATAAATAATAAAAAAAAATACTGTTATAATAACTGATGTTGTAATGAACTGCGTTACAAGAAATGTTGACTTTTGTAATTCCGGGTATTCCTATTGTCTACATCTACGCCCCAGTCCAATAATTAGCTCGGTGTGTACAGTATATTGCTCGAGTGCTGATAAAACACTTCAAACTCATCTCAAGTCCATCCTTTTTCAACCAATATGCGAATTAAATATTAAGACTGGAAAAATGGAGAAAGGCACTTACTAAAATTTAAGTAAACATAATAAACACTTCTATGTAATACCTGGAAAACACATATGTTTGTGATGACAGTGGTAATGTTCGTTTTATTTCCCGTAATTAGGAAAACACGAAAGCGCACAAACACTTGGTTGTTGTTTAAAAGCGACAGAACTTTGCATAGGTACTGACGTCACCAAAATATAAAGTGTTTACTAGAGAAAATGAAAATCGATAAAACTTTTGAAAATATGTAAAGAGGCGTAGCACGTGCGCTGGTTAGATTAGTGCAAGTATCTTGGACAGAGACACCCATCCGGGCTAGCCCTCTGCTGTTATTTCAATTTTATTTTCCCAGTATTTAATAATGACAAAAGAAGCTAATCACGGCACTGAAACAGGAATAGGCGCGCAAACAAAAATTTGTTAAAACATATTAATCAAAAAGGGGATAAATAAATAAATATAGCAAAAGAAGCCGTCATTTTTTTAAATTTTGTTAATTAAAGTATTTGTGTGGGTATTGTCATGACTTACCTACGACTTGTTATTTTTATAAAATAGCCAAAACTAATATTAAATCTATTCTAGTATCGGTATGGTGCGTTGGACGCCGAACGATGCGAAGAGTGATGCAAGTGGCGCATGAAATGGGTCTTACGAATGGGGAGTTCAGCTTCATATATCTCGACTTCTACAATACGAACACAACATACACCTGGTCGGATGATGACGACCACTTATCTGCAGATACCGGGAATCCTAGTGTTGCAAATGAAACAGCAGGTAGAACTCTGACTGCTGGGATGGGATAATCATGTTTATTGCCGTGAATGGGAAACCCAAGAGGGTTAACACACGGGCAATCGTCAGATCACCTCGCGCCCACCGTCGGGTTACCGGAGTTATTGCAGTGTGTTGTGTGAGATTCACACGTTCCTTTAATTTGGTAGAACCCATTAATCCGCTGGGTTCAGGCAATGTCCGAAAGTGACTTGCCCAAGGACACAACCGACTAGCTAGCGACCAGTTTCTTACCTACAACCCTTCGATTAAAAGACGACGCACTTAACCGCCCGACTAATCGGTCGTACAAACTCGGGTTTTCCCCTAGTATGGGACGCCTCCTCACTTATACACAAGTGCACTTATTAATCATGTGAAACTATAGCAGTGTCTCATAAGACTATTAAATAATAACGTACACCGGGTTAAAGCAACTATGCAAATTTATTTATCTAGTGCACTGATTAACTCTGTGGCGTACATGGCGTTCAAATAAAGTTTATCGCCCACGTTCATGAACAAACAACAACAGCCGAACCTTTGTAACTATTTTATAGCTCCTGCGTCACCGACTGAATAAAAGAAGTCATGAACGGTAGTCGTAAATTGTCTTGTTTGTATTGACTGCATTCATCTCGTTAAAACGATGTCCGACCGTATAGTCTGGCGGTTTAGTGCGACGCCTTTTCAACCGAAAGGTCAGGTTTAAGGTTCGAAACTGATCGCTAGCTTGTCGGTTGTGTCCTTGGGCGGATTTTGCCTGAACCCAGCGGATTAATGGATTGTACTAATGAAGAAACGGGTCTATCATACACAACACACTGCAATAGCTCCGGTAACCCGACGATGCGCGCGAGGTGATCTGACGATTGCCCGTGTGTTAACCCCCTTGGTTTTCCCATTCACGGGGATAAACATAAATATATCCTATCCTATCGCTGAATATCTTATTTTACCCACAGATGACGCCGACACGCGCGACGCCTTACGAGCGCTGCAAGTGGTGACTTTGTACACCGCTACGAATCCAGAGTTCAAAGAATTCTCGGACGACATAAAAGGGAAATTAGCGAACACGGAAAACGCTGAATATGGGGAATACGTGAACCCGTTTATAGCTCATTATTATGACTCAATACGACTTGTGGTGTATGGGATTCTAGAGTGAGTTTGCTTAATTATTTTAGCTAATATTTGCATCAAATGCTTTAAATCGAAGTAGATACTAATTGTATAGTACTGGCCATAACAAGTCTGTTTCAAATTAAATAACGACTTGGACACTCAGATTGAAACCCATGCGATTAAACAACTTATATCAACTAAGGCCATTAAACATGAAACTTTTATAAATAAAAGTCTTTTGACTGGTACAAATACAACTGAACCCATTGACTAAGAGCCTTGCAATACATTCTCAACTGCTACCCTTTTCACTGACCCCTTTTAATAATTTTATAACCAAGTACCTTGCAACTAAAAAACCTTACAAATACTAAACATTAAACAGTACATTTTCATTGTCCGACCAGTTAGTCTGGTGGTTTAGTTCGACACCGTCAACCAAAAGGTTACAGATTCAAAACTGGTTGCTAGCTAATCGGTTGTGTCCTTGGGGAAGGCACTTAACGAACATTTCCTGAACCCAGCGGATTAATGGGTTCTATATTTAAAGGAACGTGTGAACCATACACAACACACTGTAATAGCTTTGGTAACCCAACGATGGGCGCGAGGTGATCTGACGATTGCCCGTGTGTTAACCCCCTTGGTTTTCCCATTCACGGGGATAAACATGAATATCCTATCCTTCATATACAGTTATAACATTCCTAGGACAAGGTAGAATTGACCCTTGCGTTACCCACAGAAGCATATGTGTGGGCGTGTACAACTTTGACAATGGCTTGGAATTCACACAAAGATTGTGGAACACACACATTAGGAGTTTGGGTCGAAACATCACATTTGATGAGAATGGCGACCGTCGGCTGGGATATTCACTTATGGACATGGACAAGGAAACGGGAGAATTTAAAGTATGGACTCAAATTAGTTTAAACTACTTTATTTCAATGGAGAAAACTAAAAGGAGGGAAACCGCACATAAAAATAAAGATTATGACATTAAAGTCAGTTTTAAACATGGGGTTGGAGTTAGGGTTAGTTCTGGGGTTGAGATTAGTGTTAAGAGCTTTTTAAAATTAGTTTCCATTATTTTAGGGAGCAGTGTTGCCCCTTTATTTCTGTCGGACTAGAAAAGATAAAATATGGTTTTTAACATAGAAATAAGAAAATACAGCAAAACAAAAGTAGAAATACTTCACTTACGGTTGTATGACCCAATGGTTAACTCAACCAATAGATAGGCCAATTCTACAGAAATAAATTAGCGGTTTTCTGAAACCTAGTTATTACACTGATAAACGTCATGTTACCTCGTACCCGAAGTAGGTAAACGAAACTACTGCAATTTTTGTTTAGATGCAAACCCATTATTGTATAGAGTTGGGGGGAAATCTGTGCATATGTCCTGTTTTTTTGGGGGAGGTTTCAAAAACATACTGTTTTTTTGTATGTAGGGCTGTCCAAGCAGGTAACCGACTAGTTTGCGGGAAGGTTCGATCACGCCACCTTTCGGCCGGCTGCTTGTTACCCAAATTGGCTGATCAAACAATAATGTATTCAGTTGTACGGTCATGTGGCCAAATGGTTAACGTGACCGATACACATACCAAATCACATACAAAACGGTCTTGGGGACGAGCTCATTATGGGTTTGAAACTAAGTCTGATAAAAAAATAACTATGATTATTTCCATACTTAGATTGAGAAAATATACAAACTTAACCAAAATTATAAACTCAACCAAATTTATTGTAGAATATATACAAACTCAACCAAAATTACAAACATAACCAAAATTATCGAAACAAACTTCTCCACAGGTTGTGTTGAATTACCACGCCAACACTCGGACATTTGAGGAACTTACTGCAGTGGATTGGCCTGGATCGGTTGTCCCACCTAACTACCCCGAATGTGGTTATGAGAATGAATTTTGCTTGGTTTCTATTAAACCCGATAACAGTAAGTGGTCCAAGTACATCCTCATGGGTTAATGTTTATAGGTGGAAATATTTGGATATATTTTATTTTTTGAATAGAAAAATGGAGGAAGTAATCGTCAAATTTTCTTGTGTCCATTGTGGAGCCATTGAAGTATGTCTTACAATATTACTACGTTTTAGAACCAATTAATCCACTGAATTTGAAAAGTGCAAGGTACTTTGGCAGCCAGCGACTAGTCTCGATCCTACGACCATCAGGTTGATCTTCCTGAATCAACGTCGAACCAGGATTGCGTTGACGGAAATAAAAACATTTCCTTCCATAAAACTTACTTAGGTAGGAAAAGTATTCAGTATATCCCTGGCCTTTAACACTTATTACCCTGAAAAAAATTAACAAGATTGTCAACCACGTATTAGCCACCACTAATTTGAAAACCCTTTGAGTAACCCCTGTATTTCTGTGTGCATAAACGTTTCGCCATCTAATTACAATTGGTATGTGAATGTGATATACAATTTTCGTTTATTTCAATAAGCAAAACTAATGGGTTCACAAGTTACCAATTCTTAATATTCAATATAAAAAAAAGATATTAACGTTAAAAAATAAAATAGAAGCAATAGGGGACTTTTTGTAAAGGGATTCATGGTGGGTATGGGGTATCCAAATCTTTTCGTTCGCATTGAAATTCACTGATAGTTTGTGCTGGGGATTAAGCTATTTAATAAGCAAGTCAATTCATGATTCCTTATAAAAATTAGGTTATTTTGGTAAATTGAATATAATTATTCCACTTGTGTTTTTCTCATTCACGTTATACATTTGAATAAAGTCAAAATGCTAAAAACAGACGTTTTTAAATTTTTTACTGAGAGCGGTAAAGGTTTTTTGTAGAATTGATAGTCGAAGCAAACTATCTGCATGTTAGTTAAGATTACTTAGATTTTCAACCTGATTTGACCCATTTTTTACCAATGTCCTGGCAACTGGACATGTCTGTCAAGGGTGTGAAGGAAAAATAAATTGAAATTAAAACATAAACACCACACAAATGACACAAGTTACCAAATCTCAGAAAACTGTATGTTATATTTTGGTGAGTGGGTAAATGACTATAAAGATCCATACAAAGCCCTCTATTTTCAACTACAGGAGAAACTAAATGGGTTATTATGTTCCTTTATGTTTAAACCCTAAGTGTTGTTAGGATCAAATAAATATATTAGTTTTATATTATCCTTAATCTGCAATATCATTGAAAAGATTAACAAAATTCTCTTCCCAGCAATCTATTACATAATTGGAGCATGTACGGCGGCCATTTTGATTTCCTGCGCAGTTACAACTGTTTTGTTCAGGTGGGTGATTCTGCTTGATAATTTGACCAAAGTTACACTGTCGTTAGTAAATTTACATGATTTAATGATCGTAGCTGATAATAATCTGATCTGTAGATTAGCCCAGTATTCAGTTCTAGTTTTAAGATGTAACAACTACGCACTGTCAAAATGGCAGCTTTTATATAAATCTCTAATTGACAAATTATTAAGGTATATAATGAAAAAAACAGAATTTACTATTTCGGCCAGTTAGTCTGGCGGTTTAGTGCGTCGCCTTTCAATCGAAAGGTTGCAGGTTCAAATCTGGTCGCTATCTAGTCGGTTATGTCCTTGAGAAATACATTTAACGGAAATTGCCTGAATCCAGTGGATTAATAGGTTCTACCAAATTGAAGGAACGTGTGAATCATACACAACACACTGCAATAACTCCGGTAACCCGACGGTGGGCGCGAGGTGATCTGACGATTGCCCGTGTGGTAACCACCTTGGTTTCTCCACTAACGGGGATAAACATGAATATCCTATCCTCTTCTATCCTAATAATTAACCCATAATTTACGATTTGCAGAAAAATGCGACGTGAAAAACGTCTTCGCATGATGATTTGGAAGATTAAATGGAGTGACATCGAGTGGTCAAAACGAAGAAGAAACTCGTCGGGTGGTTCCAGGGTTAGTATGACTTCATCTTAATATGGAAACGAACATATTTGATTGTATTACGTATTGGTGGAGTATGGTGAGAGTAAGCTGGATAAATAATAACTAATTACTGCACTTCATTTCCAGCTACCCTAAGAAACTTAAAGTATTAACATAAGCCTTAATATCAAGCACATTACATTTGTTCTACATATTCTCTAGTAGATATTGGCTTCACTTTTCACTCACACAATAATTATCAACAACGCACTGGACTTATTATTTGACTAATATAAGTTAGTCTTTACTGTACAAAGTTATTTTTCCAAAATCCTAGTAAAAGACTAAAAATAACTGAATTTTTTGGGATGAACTTTTTTTAGTTTATTATTGGGATTTTGAATCATTTTAATGAAAGTTTTTTTTTGCTTAACACTTTATAAAAAAACGGTTTGCTAACCAAGAAATATTTTGCAGGATTCTTCTGCGTCCATTTCCAGTAGCACCGGCCACAATGGAGCACATTACAAGCAACTATTCACCAAGACAGGAATATACAAAGGAAACATGGTATCTGTGAAGGAACTTGGTGATAGGAGGATCAGTCTCACAAGGCAGGACCTGTTGGAGCTTGAAGCAGTGAGTGGAAATATATTTATTATTGTTGTGAAATTGCCTTGTTTTACATACTAGTTTATAATACGCCAGTTTGTCTGTCGGTTAAGTGCGTCGCCTTTCAATTAAAAGGTTGTAGGTTCAAAACCGGTTGCTAGCTAGTCGGTTGTGTCCTTGGGCAAGGCACTTTACGAACATTGCTTGAACTCAGCGGATTAATGGGTTCTACTAAATTGAAGGAACGTCTCTATCATATACAACAGAAATAGCTCCGGTAACCCGACAATGGGTGCGAGGTAATCTGACGATTGCCTGTGTGTTAACCCCCTTGGTTTTCCCATTCATGGGGATAAACATAAAAAAAATACAAGAATACAAATATTTGTTGCATTTTATATCCAGAAGGGTGGGAATATGTGTGGATGTACGAGTTTTCAATACAATAGTTCTTTAATATCTGGCTTTAAAATTGATTATATTATCAGAATTTAAAACTAATACTAAAGTCTGTGGAGTAATTAATCCGGAGTCTCAGGCCATAAGTTACAAAAAAAAGATAAAACAATCTCTTTCTATATATTACCTTGTTGGATATTGATGATAAACCAAACTATCTTACCTGCAACCACCATATAACCCCATATACAGCTTTATGCAATGGATCATGAACACATATGCAAGTTCATTGGGGCCAACGATGAGGTGCCTCATGTCAGTATTCTAACCGAATATTGCTCAAGAGGTTCACTACAAGATCTGTTGGAAGATTCAACCGAATATGAAATGGATGATGTTTTTAAGTAAGGTTGCAAATTTATTTCTGCTTTAATGTTTATAAAATGACATCATCTATGCCTAAGTCAAGCCTATTTATGTAGTGCATGTCATTTATGTTTTGTTAAAACTAGACGTTACTACACAGTATAACCAAATAGATTAGGGGGTTGGTGAGTTAGATGATTTTCGCGGGATAAACTAAATATTCTACCCTAATTTACAGTATCATATCACATTGACATATTTTCTTTCTTTTGTAAACTAATCAGCAATTTTAAGGAATTCATTTATGCCAACTATTAAGAGTTTTAATTAAGCGATTTGTTAATTCGATTAATTATTGAAATTGGATAGGATATTCATGTTTATCCCTGTGAATGGGAAAACCAAGGGGGTTAACACACGGGCAATCGTCAGATCACCTCGCGCCCATCGTCGGGTTACCAGAGCTATTGCAGTGTGTTGTGTATGATTTACATGTTCCTTCAACTATTGAATTTGATTCCAGATACTCGTTGATTTGCGACATTGTGCGAGGAATGCTGTTTATACACCGAAGCTCATTTGAATATCATGGAAATCTTAAATCGTCGAATTGTTTGATTGACAGTAGATTTGTGGTCAAGTTGACGGACTTCGGATTGGCAAAGTTTCGAGATGGTTTGAGAACCGACAGCAAAACTGGGTTTAAATATTACGAAAGTAAGTTTCTGCATTATTGACCCATTTTTATCAGTAACCGTGCAAAACTAGCTGAATATAACAAGGTACCTGTAGCGTACAACATATAAATATATTGGGTAGAATAGAATATTCAGGTTTTAACCTCGTCATTAAGTAAATGGGTGAAAGTTTATATCCAATTGCCAGATTACCTCGGGAATTTATAAGAGAGTATTTTCACATCAGTAACTTCAAAATTACCTCGTACCCACTATCTGGTATATTTAGACGTTTTTTAAAGATCAAAGTAAAAACCCATTAATTAACTGGGTTTAGGTGATGTTCACTAAGTGGCTTGCATGAGCCACCACCGAATAGATAGCATTCAGTTTTGTTTCTTTAACATTTTCGCAACAAAGGAAACTAACCCACCAAACCATTAAGCCGGATGTTTTTGCATGAAATGTAAAAATTATCACTAATGTTAACAGAAAATCTAAAGGATAGGATACTGACTGGTTATTCCCGTTGGTTGACAATGATTATTTGCATAATCTAAATATTCAACAGATAAACTATGGACTGCACCCGAACTGCTTCGAATGCAAAGTCTGCACGGAACGCAGAAGGGAGACGTCTACAGCTTTGCCATCATCATCCAAGAAATCATGTACAGGAAAGGAGTGTTCTACAGGAAGGAGGAGATAACAGCACAAAGTAGGATGTGGATAAGTATAAGAGTCGGTATAGGTGTATTGGTAGCGTTAAC
>CH002622.1:155204-169392 GCA_000149265.1 Ciona savignyi
AGGTGCATCTGACGATTGCCCGTGTGATAACCCCCTTGGTTTCCCATTCACTGGGATAAGATGAATATTTTATCCTAAATTTTTGCTGCATTGTCGGAAATGTCGGAAAATCGTTGTTTTTTAAACGAAATCGTAATTAATTAAGCTGAACTGTGTACATAGTGGTAAATAGATTTATTTAAATATTATTAAGTGTTGGCACACTGTAATGTTGGTTTTTCTCAATAAAGTAAATCGTCTTTAACCTAAGACTATCACCCACGTAATAGGTTGGGGTCAACGAAAAAATAACCGAGAATTTTGGTTTATAATGCAGAAAAGTTTCCATGAACTAACACAATTGCAGACTATATCGGTCAATTACTGGTTTCCAATCACATTACTTAGAATAGGATATTCATATTTATCCCCGTGAATGGGGAAAACCAAGGCAGGTTAACACACGGGCAATTATCAGAGTCACCTCGCGCCCACCGTTAGGTTACCGGAGCTATTGCAGTGTGTTGTATATGATAGACACGTTCCCTTTAAGTTAGTAGAACCCATTAATCCGCTGGGTTCGGGCAATGTTCGTAAAGTGCCTTGCCCAAGGACACAACCGACCAGCTAGCGACTGGTTAATCCACAATGAACATACCGCTTAATGGATAGTTTAGTGCCAGACTTACAAAATATTTGGATTCACAAGGTGGCATTAAAGGTCGGTCAAACCATGGTTTGTTACGTCATTTTTGTGAGTATGACTAAGCCGTAGGCATATTATATCATGTTCCTTTTTATACTCTTTGCTGTTGAACATATTGCTTTCACATAATATGGATAAAAAGTTTTATTTGGTAGACTCGCGACACATTGATTTTGCTCGGAATATATATAAATATAGGCCTATATATCATGTAGGATACGATATTTAATTCATGTTTATCCCCGTGAATGGGAAAACGCAAGAAGGTTTACTAAAGACGGGCAATCGTCAGGTTACCGGCGGTATTACAGTGTGTTGTGTATGATTAAGACGTTCCTAAATTTAATCCATTATTTGCAGTAGATTCAGGCCATATTCACCAAGTGCCTTGCATATGGAGACAACCACCTAGCTAGCGGTCATTTTCGGATCTCTGTCCCGGTAATGTCTCTCTCATGCTGCATTTTGGCCGGAGAATTTGCTGCATGAATGTCGGACACGTTTTCCACAACCCTAAGTAAACATTTGGAGGTTTTGGGTTTAGGTTGGAGATACAAGCTTTAATTTTAAATTGTGGATAAATCTAAGACTTCTTGTGGTAGGATTTTGAGTGGCAGCTTTTTTGTGGTCAGTTTGGATTGGAGAGATGTGAAGAATAATTGGTTGGATGCTTTTCTGAACTGAGGTAAGAACGCGCACTATCTCGAGAGCACTGAGGTTATCTAAAACGATTTTCCCTGTGGTAATAATAAAAAGGCATTAGTTGTGACTTTTATTGCGCTCTTGAACTTCCCCATTTCTTCTTAAGCAACGACACCTTTCCATACGAGGTGGTAGTTAGATATGCAGTTAAACTTCCACTTTATTTAACCTCTATTTGTAAACTTCTTTAACTACTTGTACTTTGCTATCACTTCGTCCAACTGGCATTGTATTTTTAGTTGGAATGTTTACATCAATCTGCATGTCTTTATCAGAGTCGTGAATCTGTTCGTATATTTGATATTTATTTTCGTATATTTAACTATAAAATGCTGCGTCGCTTTCAGCAGATTCTTCATACAAATTTTCTGGTTTGAAGGAAAACTAAATGATTGTGGTGCCAATCATAGGATAGGATATTCATGTTTATCCCCGTGAATGGGGAAACCAAGGGGGTTAACACAGGGGCAATCGTCAGATCACCTCGCGCCCATCGTCGGGTTACCGGAGCTATTGCAGTGTGTTATGTATGATTCACACGTTCTTTTAATTTGGTAGAACCCATTAATCCGCTGGGTTCAGGCAATGTCCGTAAAGTACCTTGCCCAAGGACACAACCGATTTCGCACCTGCAACCTTACGATTGAAAGGCGACGAACCGCCATACCGGCCGGTATGTAAAGTTGTTTTATATTTTTTTCTAAATCGGTAATTTAAATTCTTACTTACACCTTATTCCAACCAAAACCAATATATTAGTAGTTGCCTATTACAGCATGCTAATATTTGCTGGGTGCTATCAGTTCTATTATATGCAAATGTATAAGCGCCTATCAATCTCGACAGTTCTCTATTAATAAACTAGTTTTTACAGTAAAATAGTCATTGATTATTATAATTTTGCTCCAATCTCTCGCTTTATGTTCAGATCGGCAATTCAAAGTAGAGAAACCTCAATTCAGCTTGATTAATTATCCCAACACTCGCCAATAATATTTGTAAGGTTTTCAAATATTAATTAACTATTTTCGTCTCTAATTTACCAAATAACAACATAAAACACTCTCGCTGCATTAAGAAGCCCGAATCATTTGCTTTTGTTTACATTGTTTAGACTTTAGATAATAGGATACGATATTCATGTTTATCCCCTTGAATGGGAAAACCAAGAGGTTAACACACGGGCTATCGTCAGATCACCTCGCGCCCACCGTCGGGTTACCGGAGCTATTGCAGTGTGTTGTGTATGATAGACACGTTCCCGTAATTTAGTTGAACCCATTAATCCGCTGGGTTCAAGCAATGTACGTTAAGTGCCTTGCCCAAGGACACAACCGACTAGTTAGCGACCAATTTCGAACCTTTACCCTTCGGTTGAAAGGCGACGCACTTAACCGGCAGACTAACCGGCCGGAGATGCAGTCGATGAAGCGTCTTAAACAAAGATGGCGTCAATGTAATCCTGTCCACTTTAACTTGGACCTTTATGATTTTGGTTACAATGAGCGTTAGGTGATCATACAAATTAGAGGACATGAGAGGATGTTTTTAACACAAATTATTTACTTGACACAGAAATTAGACCGCGCAAGTTCCCACAAGGTTGACGTGGAACGCTTTTTAGTTATTGCCATATTATGTTTATTAAGCCCGTTCGATTCCCCTTCAGTTCAATTGGGTTCAAGTTGTGATTAATAAGCTTTAATCTGGTTAACTGAATACACAAGCAAACAGCGGGAAATGATTTCCAGAAACAACCGAATACTGAGAGGGAATTTCCAGAAACGACCTACTAAGAGCGGTCGGGTGACTCTAAATACCCAGTGTGGGCAGTGTGGGCACACTTGAAACCCTTACCCTAACTCTAACCCTAACTCTTAACCCTAACTCTAACTCTGGCACACTGCCTACACTGCATACACTGCCCACACTGCCTACACACTGCCCACACTGCATACACTGCCCACACTGGGTATTTAGAGGTTTTAACGTCAATAACTTTTATACCGGGATTATCACAAACTGGATTGATGTTATTTCTATGTATATTTTTGTATTGCGCAACCTAATTACGATCTACTTTCTAATGTTGTTTTCGACTTACCGGAGTTATATATTGCGAAACAATGCACGAATTTATTATTTTCCACTTTTAATTTGTTTATGGGCCATTTATTGATGTTTGATTAGTACAGGGGGCGATCAGTAACATTTGATTGCAGATAAAGAGTTGTGATCTTTTCTCATTGCGCCAAAGACCAAAAAAGTCTTTGAATTAAGACCTGAAACGCAACAAGGATAACCCATAATGGGTTTGCCACTAAGCCAATATAACGATACACGAATCGGTTTACACTACATTGTTTATTTTTTACTGTGGTCAGTTTCGAACCCATGATAAGTTGGTTGCCGCAACCGCTTTGTGTATATTTCGGTATGTGTGTCGGGCGTTAACCATTCGGTTGAACTATGAGTTTGTTTACATTACATATCGTGTGAAGGCTGTGGGCAATTATTGATTGTGAAGCATTCGTTATTTGACCGGTGCGATGATAGTCAACATTTCGAAGAAAAGAGCGTTGGAATAATAAAGTGTTTTATGAAACATGTGGTTAATGACAAAACCAACAAAATTGATATTTATCGATATATACCCAAACAGAAGAAACACATATCGTTAAAAAAGCATATAATAAGATTAGTAATAAGCAAGATAAATATTAAAGGAGACGTTTTTTTTGCTTTTTGAATTATCTAGAAGAATGAGTGAGTAAATAATTATACAGAATTTTAATAGTCTATTCGTTTTTTAGACGTGTTCTAACGACTGTCGTTATGCCGTTTTTTCCCCGTGTTTTTTCCGTTTTTAAATTTATATTAATAGTCCTGCTTCGTGTTTTCATCGTGAAAACAAAAAATAAACTAAACTAAACTAATATATTTTTTCATCAATCACCTATAGTGTATTAAAAATATGTTTTATCCGGGTTAATTTGAAGACCAACCATGGGTTAACAAAGGGATTATGATGTAGCCTAAACCAAACGGTTGGAGTTTGCATGTATGTTACTGCAGATTTAGCCAACAACCAGTTTCGTGTTTGAATGCTCAAGATAAAATAAACGGATAATCAAATATTTTTTTAAGAACAGGGTCTGTCTGTTGTTAGATCTGTTTCTACGTTATCACATGGTTGTATGGATTTGTCCTTTGTGTTCTAGTGGGTGGTGAATGCACATTGAACGTATAATCCACTGTTGTCGTAACATCTTGTGTCCACGATCCGTCAACCCAGTGAGTAATTCAGCTGTCACACAGGGTTTGGTATTTATTATTGTACCACCCGTCACTTGTACCAAATTTAAGAAACGTGTCTATCATATACAACACACTGCAATAGCTCCGGTAACCCGACGATGGGCGCGAGGTGATCTGACGATTGCCCGTGTGATAACCCCCTTGGTTTTCCCATTCACTGGGATAAAGATGAATATTTTATCCTAAATTTTTGCTGCATTGTCGGAAATGTCGGAAAATCGTTGTTTTTTAAACGAAATCGGGATTAATTAAGCTGAACTGTGTACATAGTGGTGAATAGATTTATTTAAATATTGTTAAGTGTTGGCACACTGTTATGTTGGTTTTTCTCAATAAAGTAAATCGTCTTTAACCTAAGACTATCACCCACGTAATAGGTTTGGGTCAACGAAAAAATAATCGAGAATTTTGGTTTAGAATGCGGAAAAGTTTCCATGAACTAACCCATTGCAGCTGAATCGAGTCAGTTACTGGTTTCCAATCACATTATCTTAGGATTAGGTATATTACATATTTATCCCCGTGAATGGGGATAAACCAAGGAGGTTAACATCACGGGCGAATGCTGATCAGATCACTTCGCGCCCACCGTCGGGTTACCGGAGCTATTGCAGTGTGTTGTGTATGATAGACACGTTCCTTCAATTTGATAGAACCCATTAACCCGCTGGGTTCAGGCAATGTCCGTTAAGTGCCTTGCCCAAGGACACAACCGACTAGCTAGCGACCAGTTTCGCACCTACATCCTTTCGATTGAAAGGCGCCGCACTAAACCGCCAGACTAACCAGTGATACAGTAAAATCGACGTTCTTGTGAAAATTAAATTATACACATCCATGCCATAATCCAGCAAAGTTTAATGTATCCGGCCCGTTGGTCTAGCGGTTAAGTGCGTCGCCTTTCAATCGAAAGGTTGCAGGTGCGAAACTGGTTTCTAGCTAGTCGGTTGTGTCCATGGGCAAGGCACTTTACGGAATGCTTGAACTCAGCGGATTAATAGGTTCTACGTGTTAGTCATACACAACATACTGCAATAGCTCCGGTAGCCCTACGATGGGCGCGAGGTGATCTGACGATTGCCCGTGTGATAACCCCCTTGGTTTTCCCATTCACGGGGATGAAGATGAATATCCTATCCCTGTTCTATAACAAGCACTGCCACATTACAGCTAACTACCGTATAACGATCCAGAATTTTTCACCTTGAAATGCGAAGACGTCGTTGAACACTGCGGAATTTGTAACGGCATGTTACTTATACATGTGGTGTATAAACCATTAATATACCTCTATGCGCGGCCGGATCTGACGAGAGGTATTCACTTAGTAACAATGGTGGTGATTCCCCAATGTTTGTACGGTTGAAAGCAGTATATGATGGACTTCGCGCCTGTGTTTTTAATTAGCATTGCAAATGTGTAATAGTGAAGCAGAGCTTAAAATTAAGGTATTAATTATGAATTTTCTATATGTTTCAATAGGAAAATGCTCCTAATGCCCGAAGGAATACCTTCTCAAAATGTTAAGCAAAATTTTAGGGGGCTTTTAGATTAGGCTGCAATTCTAAGCTTAAATTTTAGATTGTAAAAGTATTAAGACCTTCTGTGGCGTGATTTTTAGTTGCATCCCTTTAATTACGTTCGCTTCTGTCTGATACACACTTCCAACGCGTATTTGGTGTTAAAGGTATGACATTAGTCGAACTGATTTACTTGAAAGATGAGTTGTATCCACAAATACTGAAAACACACAATCCTATTACAACCTATAACTAACACATACATAATTTTGTTACACCAGTTCACTGTTTTTTTTTTTGTTTTTTTTTACCGAGCTAAGTTTCGAATGCATGATGGGCTCGTCACTTGGACCGTTTTTGTATATTAGTCGGTATATGTATCGGTCGCGTTAACTATTTGGCCACACGACCGTACAGCCAGCAACCGTTTTGTAGATTGTTTAGTGTCGAATGGATAGTTTAGTGCCAAACTGACAAAATATTCGGTTTCACAAGATGGCGATAGAGACCTGTACAACCATGGTTTGTTGCGTCATTTTTGTGAATATGATTAAGTCGTAGGCATATTATATATATAATAGTTCTTTGTTATACTGTTTGCTGTTAAACAATTACTGCTTTTACATAAAATATGGATAACAAGTTCTATTTGGTAACCAGGGGACACATTGATTTTGCTCGGAGAAAATATATATATAGGCCGATATGCCAGTAGGATAGAATATTCATGTTTATCCCCGTAAATAGGAAAATATAAGGGTAATCGTCAGATAACCTTGCACCCACCGACGGGTTAACGGTGGCATTACAGTGTGTTGTATGTATGATTGAGACGTTCCTTTAATTTGGTAAAACCCATTATATGCAGTGGAGGAAATATCCGCCTAGTGCCTTGCACATGGAGACAACCAATTAGCTAGCGACCATTTTCGGATCTACGTCCGGGTAAAGTAGCATCGTCAAATTATAAAGACAAGCGCATACATCGACGATGAGTTGTAATGCGTCTCTCTCATGATCTATTTTGGCCGGGAGAATTTGCTGCACAAATGCCGGACACGTTCTCCACAACCACAAGTAAGCACTTGGAGGATTCTGGGTTTAGGTGTTACAAGCTTTGGTTTTAAATTGTGAAGAAATCTAAGACTTCCTGCGATAGGATTTTAAGGGGCAACCTTTTTGTAGTTAGTTTGGATTGGAGAAATTGGAAGAATAATTGGTTGAATGGCTTCCTGAACTGAGGTAAGAACGCGGTCTCTCGCGAGAGCACTGAGGTTATCTAAAACGATTTTCCCCGTGGTAATAATAAAAAGGCATTAGTTATGACTTTTATTGCGCTCTGAGACTACCCCATTTCTTCTTAAGCAACGACACCTTTCCATACGAGGTGGTAGTTAGATATGCAGTTAAACTTCCAGTTTATTTAACCTTTCTTTGTAAACTTCTTTAACTACTTGTACTTTGCTATCACTTCGTCCAACTTGCATTGTCTGTTTAGTTGGAATATTTACATCAATTTTCACATATTTTTATTAGAGTAATCTGCTCGTATATTTTTTATTCACCGCGATTTTAAAACCGCTATAAATGTTGCAGCACTTTCAGCAGATTCTTCATGGCAAAATTTCTGTTTCAAAGGAAAACTAAATTAATGTGGTAACAATCATAAAGTGCTAAGTATGAAAGTTGTTTTATTTTTTTCTAAATCGGTAATTTAAATTCTTACTTACACCTTATTCCAACCAAAACCAATATATTAGTAGTTGCCTATTACAGTATGCAAATATTTGTACTGGGTAATATCAGTTCTATTATATGCAAATGTATAAGCGCCTTTCAATGTTGGCAGTTCTCTATTAATAAACTACTTTTTACAGTAAACTAGTCATTGATTATTATAATTTTGCTCCAATCTCTCGCTTTATGTTCAGATCGGCATTTCAAAGTAGAAAAACCTCAATTCAGCTTGATTAATAACCCTAACACTCGCCAATAATATTTGTAAGGTTTTCAAATATTAATAAACTATTTTCGTCTCTAATTTACCAAAAAAAAACACAAAAACACCCTCGCTGCATTAAGAAGCCCGAATCATTTGCTTTTGTTTACATTGTTTAGACTTTAGATAATAGAATATGATATTCATGCTTATCCCTGTGAATGGGAAAACCAAGGGAGTTAACACACGGGCAATCGTCAGATCACCTCGCGCCCATCGTCGGGTTACCGGAGCTATTGCAGTGTGTTGTGTATGATTCACACTTTCCTTTATTTGGTATAACCCATTAATCCGCTGGGTTCAGGCAATGTCCGTAAAGTGCCTTGCCCAAGGACACAACCGACTAGCTAGCGACCAGTTTCGCACCTGCAACCTTTCAGTTGAAAGGCGACGCACTTAACCGCGAGACCAACCAGTCGAAGATGCAGGCATTGAAGCATTTTAAACTAAGATGTCGTCAATGTAATCCTGTCCACTTTAACTTGGACCTTTATGATTTTGGTTACAATGAGCGTTAGGTGATCATACAAATTAGAGGACATGAGAGGATGTTTTTAACACAAATTATTTACTTGACACAGAAATTAGACCGCGCAAGTTCCCACAAGGTTGATGTGAAACACTTTCAGTTATCGCCATATTATGTTTATTAAGCCCGTTCGATTACACTTCAGTTCAATTGGGTTCAAGTTATGATTAATAAGCTTTAATCTCGTTAACTGAATACACAAGCAAACAGCGGAAAATGATTTCCAGAAACAACCGAATACTGAGAGGGAATTTCCAGAAACGACCTACTAAGAGCGGTCCGACGGTTCACACATGGCTATACCTCGCTATCCACGTGAAACTCACACCCTATGTTACTGCACTGGAAACATACAATCAGCATTAACGGTTTTAACGTCAATAACTTTTATACCGGGATTATCACAAACTGGATTGATGTTATTTCTATGTATATTTTTGTATTGCGCAACCTGTTTACGATCTACTTTCTAATGTTGTTTTCGACTTAGTTTTTATATGTAACGTAACAATGCACGAGTTTATTATTTTCCACTTTTAAGTTTATTATGGGACATTTATTGATGTTTGATCAGTACACGGGGCGATCAGTAACATTGGATTGCAGATAAAGAGTTGTGATCTTTTCTCATTGCGCCAAAGCGCCAAAGAAAATTAAAAAAAAAAAAAAAAAAAAAAAGCGCTAAAGAAAAAAAACAAAGCGCCAAAGAAAATTTTTTCCATTGCGCCAAAGACCTAAAAAGTCTTTGGATTAAGACCTGAAACGCAACAAGGATAACCCATAATGGGTTTGCCACTAAGCCAATATAACGATACACAAATCGGTTTACACTACATTGTTTATTTTTTACTGTGGTCAGTTTCGAACCCGTAATAAGTTGGTTGCCGCAACCGCTTTGTGTATATATTTCGGTATGTGTCGGGCGTTAACCATTCGGTTGAACTATGAGTTTGTTTACATTACATATCGTGTGAAGGCTGTGGGCAATTATTGATTGTGAAACCTTCGGTGTTTGACCGGTGCGATGATAGTCAACATTTCGAAGAAAAGAGCTGGAATAATAAAGTGTTTTATGAAACATGTGGTTAATGACAAAACCAACAAAATTGATATTTATCGATATATACCCAAACAGAAGAAACAAATATCGGTAAAAAAACATATAATAAGATTAGTAATAAGCAAGATAAATATTAAAGGAGACGTTTTTTTGCTTTTTGAATTATCTAGAAGAATGAGTGAGTAAATAATTATACAGAATTTTAATAGTCTATTCGTTTTTTAGACGTGTTCTAACGACTGTCGTTTTGCCGTTTTTTTCCCGTTTTCCAAATTTTTACCATTAGTCCCGCTTCGTGTTTTCATCGTGGAAACAAAAAAAAATTAACTAAACTAATATATTTTTCCATCAATCAACTATAGTGTATTAAAAATATCTTTTATTCGGGTTAATTTAAAGCCCAACTATGGGTAACAAAGGGATTATGATGTAAACCAAACGGTTGAAGTTTGCATGTATAGATGTTACTGCTCATTCAGCCTACAACCAGTTTGTGTTTGGATGCTCAAGATAGATTTTTAAAACAATACAAGGTAAAATGGTTGGCTGATAAAATAAACGGGTAATCAAATATTTTTTTAAGAACAGGGTCTGTCTGTTGTTAGATCTGTTTCTAGATAAAAAGGCATTTAAAAATGGAATAAATAACGTATTAGAATCAATCATAAGAAAGTTCCGATTCCTCAAAACTTGTCAAGTTAAACTTCAGTTGTTATAGATTAATTAGTCAAACCAGCGTGTGCGGTATTTGTACTTTGACCTCGATTTGCATTTGACGCTGATAATGTTGTGACATTGGGTCAACATACAAACAGCAGGTGGGTAGAGTAAGGGCGGTTATAGGTAGCAACTTTGACAAACACCAAGTCATGTATTACACATAGCAACTTTG
Organism: Ciona savignyi; assembly: GCA_000149265.1. Lineage (NCBI taxonomy): Eukaryota > Metazoa > Chordata > Ascidiacea > Phlebobranchia > Cionidae > Ciona > Ciona savignyi. The sequence goes on from CH002622.1 coordinate 165,910, forward strand.
GGTTACAGCCTATTTTAAGTGCGACGCTAAGTTGAGCGGCCAGAATTAAAGCAACCCAGAAAAACCACAGGGTAAGCGATAAAGGCAAATATTATTAAAGTATTAGGTATTATGTACGATACGTAGTATTTTCTCATTTCATTTAATTATGAAAATATGATTAAGGTTTGTTTATTGTTTTAAATTTATTTAAATTTTAAATGGGGCTTATTCCGAAATTGACTTGTTTGGACAGAACGGAAAAAGGGATATTTAAGCCACGCCTAATTTAATATCTGTTAATTTGTTTATTTTATAAAATGTTTTTTCAAACAATATTCTGAATTAGAATAAACCATGTTAATGTATCCTCCAATTTATTTATGATGAGACCTAAAAGTTTACTTTTCGTAATTGGCCGGTTTCTTTTCTGCATTTTTATCAACCTAAATAATAAAAATTGTGTTATTTTTGGCACATTGATTCAAAACAATGTTTATTCGCGACGATTCTCCCACAAAAATTCGCCACAATAACTTTCTCCATTTCACTTAAAACTAGAGATATATACGGGTTGGGTAAAGTGAAGTTCATATGAAGTTCATTTTTCATTTGAAGCGCACAGCCTATTATCTCTTAGTTTAAGGGACCCACCATAAACAATTAGACAGCTTTCCGTAACGTCTTTTCTGACGGAGAATATACCGTAATAATGAACCAGAATCCAGTTACTAGATAATATTGTTAAATAGACACTTATACGTGCCCCGCATTGTACATATAGTGGTCGGTTTAGAGAACTTTGCACACTTTTCTCTTTTTCTTGAACGATAAGTGTTTGATTCGGGCTATAAGGCAAGTTATGGGCATTTATCTTCCGAAGACCGGCTCAACAGGCCACATATCAGGAAAGAACATCAAACGAAATATATTGCACGCATTTGAAAAGTTGAATATAACAAAAACTAGTTTCGCTTGTCCGATAGTGCGCGTGTGGTACACGTGAATATTGTGTGGCGGTACATAAAGTCGGCACATGCTCCAGAAGTATCGCTACCGATTCATTTATTCATAAATTGATTTCTATATAAAATACAGTCTTAGTAATAAGCCCATTAAAAAAATCTGAATCATATAAGTTTTATTTTAAGTCTTCGAACGACCAGTCAGCGAGACGCATTTATATACAGGGTATCATTTAAAATGTACCTATTAAAGAACGGACCACGGGTTCGATACTTGGTACAGTAATGTTCATTAAGCTTGTGAAGGTTTACGTTTTTTTAAGGTGTGCTAGTAGACAACGATTTGTTATATGAGAAGTGATAGATTAGCTAATTTAAGGGCTTGGTCGGTTCGGAATCCACATTCGTCTCACAGTAAACGTGTGTAGTTATGTCGTATGACATACCAAACAATTACGTAATTAATGTACGAATATAGAGAAGGTATAACAAGGTCTGAAACAATAACAAAAATGGCCATATCCGGAAATCAAGTGTGAAAGTACAAACTTTGCTTTACATAACATCGTTTTGTATTCGTAAATGCGGCGCATCGAATGTTATATTGCAAAGCATAAATTTTATCACATATATTATGTATGATACCCATGACTTAAACAAGTACACTTTCGTGTGACGTAATTAGCGGTGATGTCATAATTAATATTTAAGGTAAGACCATGGGCCTGGCATATAGATAATAATACTGTTGGTTGATTATAACATTTTAAAGTTTTGTTTTACTAATTAGGTTTTCTATTAGAATATATAATTTGGGCAATGTGCTCTTTGATCGCGTTCCAACTTATAAATAGAATTGTTACAAGAAGGGAGAATTTACGGCAAAATTATAAACTATTATAAAACACTTAAGCTTCGCGTATATACAGTGGCATTCCGAATGTCTGCTTTCTTTATTTGGTTGTACACACACAACCTTTTTGACCACATTTGGAAATAACGAATAAAATTCTTCACCGGGCTAAAATAGCTTAGTTTCAATTGGTAGGCTATTGGTTCAACTGTGGCAAATGTAACTAGTGATTAAGGCATGTGTTCATTATGACGCGTTACAATTTAAACAGGGCTTGTTAGAGCTGGCTCTGTGCCAATTTAGAATTTTAAACAGTAGTTTCAATTCTACATCGTAAATTGTGGGCAGCACCTTTCAAACTGTAATCAGTAGTTTAGGTTATGTGTGCATTGTGCAACCTTGCAGTACTCGTGGAATGTTTGCAAATGTAAGGTTCGAGAGGAAATTAAACGCGCAGGTTTGATATTAGTCGTATAAATAGGCGTTTACTGCCAACATGTCGCGTAATATGAGAAAGATTTGATTTACCAGGTCCAGTTTAGCGTCCAAAACGATATTGAGTTGTTTGTACTAGCGGTGGTACAATCGCTGGACAGTGATATAATAAACTTTAATAACGTCACAGATATCCATAGTGACGCAATATTGCTGATTAATTATGACATTTCTATGACAGATGACAACTAAAATGTGGACAACCGACGGAACTGCCGTCGTCTGCCCGGTATGCGAGAAATGCACCTCCACAACAGGTTTGCTGCATTCATTTTCTTTTTACTAAATTACAAAATGTCTTCCGAAACTGAATACTTAAAACGCAAATTTCTATAAAAATCCATCACAACTGTATAAAAATAAAGGTATATTTAAATAATGTCTGAAAATATAAAAATAAGAAAAGTATAATAGAAAAAAAACAACATATTTAAAACCTGTATTTTCTCATGCTATTTTCCAAAAATAAACAAAATTGTATCATGGCGTTGTGAATCCCAATTTACACAGGGTGTCAAAATACACAAAATGAATTTCTCATTTGATCGACCAAAAATTCGAAATTTTAATTCGTTTTCATCGCAAAGTGAACGATGTTGAAAATAAAATTTCCATCGGAATTTGTTACGGCACTTGAGGATGCCAAAGGAAAAATAAACTCGAAATTAGAATATTATTCGGGAGTTTACGCCGTTGTGCCGATAAGGGCGTAAATATAATTATTAAACAATTATTTATACCACATGACCCACACAGTGTGTACACGGTTGGCGTAGCTTAACCGAAGGAAAAGCAAACATTCTAAGTTCACATAATGTACGAAACTGCTACCGTTGTATATAGAATATATATGATGAACGATACGGTTACTAAAAATCCAAACATGCGTAAATCGCGTCTGATTAAGATTGGAATTATCAAGCATTGATAATATGCCCGAGTTCTACAATCGCCCAGGATAATTGAAGTTTGCTCAAATAAATCCAAACTGCCCGCATATAAACACATAACTATAAATATCGTACTTTTTTTTATTTCATTACGTAAAAATACAGTGTATATGATTTCGCAGATCTATAAAGCTTGCAGAATCCAAAAATATTTTGTCAAAAATGATTTTAAAATAACAAAATATATCTCCGCTTGGAAAGTTAAATGCAAAATGGCGGATTATTTTATGTCGATGTAACA
>CH002622.1:169492-187622 GCA_000149265.1 Ciona savignyi
ATAATTTGATTTATATTTAGTTTAATGGAACATAATAAAGTAGAATAACATTCCGAAGCATTGTTTGTATAGTGGTACAGAATGACCAAATACTTATAGGTGGATCATCAACGTAATCGAATTAGTTTACTTTTGTCTTTAACGGCAAACTTTTATGGTATATGGTGGTCGTTTTTTAAATCAGCATTTTAGTTTATATAAAAATTTGGAATTCGTTTGGTCTTTTTGCTGAGATACTCTTGAATCCAGCGATAATGGATATGATGTTTGGCCCACCATTATCTGTCCACCAGACAAACACACATAGCCATCCATATACGGCGAGCAGCTGTACTTCGTGTGAATCGCCATGTCAGCAGACAATTAAGATGAATACAGACGGCAAAGCGATGCCTTATCAACACGGGCTCCTAGTTGGCCCACAACTTTACTACTTCAGAATGATAACAATGTTTGCTTACAATACATTGCTAAAATCGCAACATCATTTAGAAGAGGTTGCTAATACAGTAAAACCTATCGGTGTGGCTCTATGACCTTGATTTTGTCACAAATTCTTTCTTTGACCGAAGAAAATAAAAATCACAATTTACTAATTATCAAGTGATCAAATACAGTGGAACTAATAAAGTTACATGCGAGATTTTAATATAAAAAATGGATTTTAGGAACACCACTTTAGGGTAGGACTCCTTAGCTATAAAACGCAAAAAAGAACACTTTGATTGGATTAAAATATTTATGAAATTAAAACCAAAGTTGTTATATCTAACCCAGCAGGGAGTGTATTTTTAACCGACATCAGTTCTCCCAACTTTGGCCAGAATATTTATAAATGTATGTCGACACCCACGCAGTCACTCATATAGTCTAAAGTAAATGGAATTATGTGTCACAGGGTTTTTGAACTTGTTAATTCAAATACAGAGTTACGTCATTCAAGGGTGTTGTACAGTAAAATAATCGGTGAGAAAATGTACATACACTTTTACACTATAACGGAAGGAATGCACAATCACTGGCTAACTCTAAAATCTAATATATTTTTGCGATGATATTTCCATGGTTTAAGTAGCATTTTTCTCATCTACTTTCAAAACACGAAAATTAATTTCGATTAAGCATCGATGTTTAACCTGCTACGTGCTGCATGTTTGTACCCCCACATTCAACAAACAAACCTGACTCGCATTATCTCAAGTGGTTCTCATTTGTCCCCCCAAATTTAAAATAAATAACTTGCAAGTTTAGTTTACTATTATGTTTCCACAATGAAGGGGGGTATATAAATTTAAAAACGGGAAAAATGCGGAAAAACGCAAAATAAAGTTCGTGCGATTATAAAAACGCCATTCAACAAAAATATATTCAAAACAAGAGGCAACGTTATGTTTAATGTTGATTGAACTTCAAGTTTCGAGTGTAGTGCGTACTACATGGGTACAGATTATTTGTGACTCCACGATTCTGACGCGTTAACCATTCTGTCAAAAATGGGGCCATTTAATGTTTTTTTTTATGCGGGATAAGTCGCGTTAACCATTCGGGAACACGGCCGTACAGCATTAACCATATTTTATTTACCGGGTTTAGTTTCGAACCCACGATGGGTTCGTCACCAGGACCGTTTTTTTGTACAAGAGTCGGTATATGTATCGACGCGTTAACCATTTGGCCACACGACCGTACATTAGCCATATTTGATTCCAGCATGTATAGGTAAGAATTAGAATTCCCTCTAACGGTTAAGTTGGAGCGAATAACCAAATAATTTCTTATGTTGGCTTTACTTTGCATGAACTTTATGATTATTGTTACAGATTTATGGCTTGTGGGCGGTGCTCTGGGTGCGGTAATTATCATTCAGATCTGTGTTATCCTATTTCTATACAGGTACGATTTTTATAAGGCGTTTCTTTAATATTTGCACACCATTAATATTAAGATATTGATAACAATACACCCCTTGTTGCAGTTTTGTGTTTATGTCTACATTATTCTATGAACAGTTATGGTCGCAATATAATTATTGTGTATGGCACACTTGAAATAAGATGTTATAAAAATAGTGTGAAAAATAACTTTTTAATGGTGTATGTTAAACGACATATCAAAACATTAGGTCCTACGGATGAGTTGTGTTATGATTTATCACTTTTGTGTCATTAGGCCGAATTGCAAGTGTATTGCCTTTACGATAAAACAGCGTTAGATCGAAACTGGTTGCTTGCTAGTCAGTACCATCATTGGGCAAAGTACTTAGCGGCTCGCCTGGACCCAGTGGGTTAATGGGTTGTACTTAACCCGAAATAACGTCTTAATCAAATACAACACACTAATAAATCTTCGGTAACCCGACGGTGGTAGCAGGCTAATATAATAATTGTCCGTATGTTGACGCCCCAATGTTTTTTTTCCATTTACGGGAATAAAACAAGGTTTTATTGCACGGTCGTGTGGCCGAATGGTTAACGCGACCGATACATATACCGACTCTTATACAAAAAAACGGTCCTAGTGACGAGCCCTTCATGGGTTCGAAACTTGGCTCGGTTAAAAAAAAACAAGGTTTTATTTATACCTTCTCCATTAACACTGGTGCGCCTTATTGCAGATGGTACAAGTTCGAACAGAATTCCCGACTGACGATGTGGAAAGTCAAGATGAAGGAAGTGACGTGGGGATCGGGCCCGTGGGTGCCTCCCTCTAAACACATTGTAAGAATAAAAAACATAGATCTACAATGAACAATTGTACAAAAGGATATTTATGTTTACCAATAGGTTGAAAACGTTAAAGTAACTGAAATATAGGATAGGATATTCATGTTTATCCCCGTGAATGGGAAAACCAAGGGGGTTAACACACGGGCAATCATCAAATCACCTCACGCCCACCTTCGGGTTACCGGAGCTATACAGTCATTTGTTGAAATACCGCATTTCACATCCGTTTTTTTTACTTGGCCAAATTTGGAATCCATAATATACGGTCGCTGACAACGTTTTAATATAAAAATATACGAGCTGGTTGTAGTCAAACAACCTTCAAGCTGTTTCGGCGTGCGATAAATAGGTTTACCGCACGCAACAATACGTTCATATTTTTTTAACCGTTTTTTTGGTTTTCTTACAGAGTAAAGCTACCAACAACGAAATCATCGAGGCCCACAAACAAGTGAAGGACAGCAAAGGAAAGGAATTCACAACTACCGCATTTTATAAAGGAAAAATTGTCGCGGTTAAAAAACTAAAAGCTCGGCGAATGTCCCTAGAAAGGCCGAGCTTGTGCGATTTAGATCAGGTTTGAGCAATTATGGCCATGTTATGAAGTTGACATTTAAAATTGAAGTGTGGTATAATTTGTTAAAATGTGTTTGGTATTTTGCACAAGCTGATAGGCCTGTACAAGACCCATATGGTCAATATAAGTCTATAAGGTATAATTTGATATAAAAAGCGGTTAAGTGCTTCGCCTTTTAGCCAAATGTTTCTTGATCGAAAGTAAATTAGAAGCGAATGTAGTCGCTAGCCGGTTGCGCTTTTGGACTAGCCCTCGTGGATTAAGGGTCCAACTAATATATATTGAAGAAATGTCTAAGACTTTAAAACATAAAATGTATTGCAATAGCTTCGGTAACCGGGCAATGGTAGCACTACCATACGTGTTCGCGTTCTTGCATTTACGTCGGGATAAAACTTTCCATTCGTGGTAGCGAGTTTTACTGAAGAGATTCTGTATTATCGAAGTTACAATGCTGTCACATTACAATATACCTTGATTTAAAAAGAGAAATTATGGTAATGCGATATGTAAACGGTATCACCGGAGTCAGAAGTCATGTGCAGGGTTGCCAGACGCAAAGTACGCTTTACGGCCAAACTGTTTTTGCTTTACGGCCAAAATTCGGCCAATTCGTATCAAGTGCAAAATAAACTATTTAATTTAGCCAATTGGGCTATTTATCTCTTTATTTGTTGAAAAATTGTATAATTTTAATTCCCTCCAGATTTGTTAAACCCGTTCAACTACTATATAGGAATGCCTACCGTTATTATTTTATTTTAAAACGTCATAATCAGCTTTGTGATTTGTGAATGAGACAGTTGATATTAATTTATTTCATTTTCTGTCTCTCTTTTTGCCTTTTTTCTACTGTAGCGTAAAAATAATATGACGTTTTGGCTAAAAATTTGACAATATGCTTATACGGCCAAATTCGGCCAGATTTTTCCGCACGGCCAAACTATTTTTTTCGCGTCTGGGGCGATTTTGGTACGGCCAAATTTCTGAAATTTGGCCGTGAAAAAGGCCAAATGGCAACCCTGGTCATGTGGCGAGTTTAAGTTCATTACGGTCCGACTTCCTGATAAAACACAAATATACGTACACAGAGGAAAATACGACAACACAAACAACCGTTAAATTACGTCATCTTAAATGTAAGGTTTAGGTGTATCCTTTATGACGGAATATACAACCACTTAGCGTCACGAAGCCTCGTAAATGGGACAAAATATGGTGCCACAAATAGGTTTCTTATGTAACAGAGACAAGTTTAAAACATATTATTCTAATTGCTAAACTTATCACCGGTTAGTTATTTTATGTTTGTTCATCTAAACTATAAACTTCATTCGGGTGGTCCTTACAACTTACCTGTAATTCTACAACTACCTAGTCCAGCGGTTCCCAAACTGGGCGCCGCGGCGCCCTGGGGAGTCGCGAGACTTTGCCAGGGGCGCCGCGAAAGCATGCGGAAGTTGCTGCATTTATTGTTTTTTTTTCACAAAACAAACAGCACATGTGTGTTACACCAGTAAAACGTTAATTGGAGATGTTTGAGCCTGGTGTGCAACCCCATACACTGGCATACAGCATTCGTTTTACTTGTAAAATCCATTGTTCGGTGTTATCTGCCACTATTTGCTCACTAACATAGCATTGTTTTCGAATAATGGTTTGTCAAATAACTGCTTTGCATTAATTGACTGTTCGTCACTTTAGTAGTTTAGTGAATAGTTTTAAAGAGTTTGAATGGTTATCCAAATGCATGCTATAGTCTGGATATACAATATACAATACATGAAGTTTGAAAATGTTGGCTTTATGAGGGAGCCGCAAGGTTTAATAAGTTTACAAAAGGCGCCGCCAACAAAAAAGTTTGGGAACCGCTGACCTAGTCCTTAACTAATAGTATTATCATCGCCAACACGTGGATACAATTAACTAATATGACGTCACAATTATAATTTTATTTTGGCGCCAAATTTAAAAATAGTCTGGGCGGAACACAACTACAATTGTTTGTTATTACCGGTACTGTTACTGATGACTATAATTTTAGTGTCACTAATTTACTTTATTTTCTTTGGCATTAGTAATTAAAATTTCTAGTGCGCGGTTTAGTGGTAGCGCATGTCAACAAATGGTTATCGGGTCAAAACTTGTCACTTAGGAAAGCATAATCGTTTAACTCCATAAATGGGACAACACTTGGCTATTTCCTTGTGCATTTTTGCAGATTTTAAATAAATATAATTGGTTGTACTATCACTTTTAGCAATATGACAAGGTAATAACCACACATTTGTTGAAACAGATTTTCATGCTGAACCATGACCATGTTTGCCAGTTCTATGGGGCAAACTACGAAGGCCAATATACCTCAATATTATCCGATTATTGCACCAGAGGGTCTTTGGAAGATCTATTTAAACAACATGATAAGTGGGATGATTTCTTTAAGTAAGTTGATTTTTTAATACAAAAAAATATTAAATAGGATAGGTGGTTCTTGAACTGGGTTTAAGTCAGTATCAGGCGTTCAGCGGAGATTAGGATAAGTATACACACGCTATGTGTATAGCAATCACAATGTCCTCTACTTCAGTGCTTCTGAACCAGTGGGCCGAGGCCCATGTGCAACAGATGCATAGTTCACTTTAGGCTCAAGTTTTTTAACAGATATATTTTGAATTTCAACAAAGGGTTCGGTGAATTATCTCCAAAAAGTTTAAGAACCATTGGGATGGGATATTCATGTTTATTTCTGTGAATGGAAAAACCAAGGGGGTTAACACGCAGGCAATCGTCAGATCATTTCGCAACCACCGTCGGGTTACCAGAGCTAAATAGGAGTGTTAATGAATAAAATAAGGTCCAGTAAAGAAGAATTAGACATAACACTGGTAATCGTTAAAGGTGTGGCATTTACATTGCATTTTATCCACAGAAATTCATTGATATTCGACATTGTGAAGGGGATGCTGTACATTCACCATAGCCCGCTCCGTTCACATGGAAATCTTAAACCTAGCAATTGTTTGATTGACAGCAGATTTATGGTAAAGTTGACGGACTTCGGATTGATAAGCCAGCGGTTGAAAATGATTAAAAAGGGTGAAATTAGTAGCCCTAGAAGCCCTTGTAGTCGTAAGTGAGTCTTATAATTCTATTTATTTCTTCTACTTGGGGAGCTAAAGTTAATATTTATTTTCACTATTATAGAAGGGTAGTTTATGTTAACACATAGGGGAGACAGGGGAGTATTTATGTTAACACAAGAAGTTTCCATTTCACTATTTTAAAATTTCCACTATTATAAAATTGAAAATCCTACCATGTTAAAGGATATGATGATAGGATATTTATGTTAACACAGAAAGAGTTTTTAAAAAAAATAATCATCAGATTACCCGAGCCACTTTTTGCCTTTTCCGAGTTAACAACTATCTAACTATCCAGTGGTTTCAACTGCACATCCTTATGGCTGCTTGTAAACCCTCGACTCTTACCGATTGAGCTAACTATTTGAAAGCAATAACACCGCACACCTGTAGTGAGATTACTGGAGTTTTTGCAGTGTGTTGTATATATGTTATGTTGGCGTAGTTTTGTTCTGCTATTAAAGTGTTTGGTAACTGACAGCTGTCACATTACCTGAAGAGTTAACTAGTTGAACATAATTTTAATAAACTAACGCCGATATTACTAGAGACCAGCTTAATATAAGTGTCAACAGTCTTGTTGTTATTTTAGTGTGTTATGCATTTACTATACTCAGATTTACAGCATAAGGTTAAAACATCGAATAATTTAAAAGTGACCCACTCCAAAGACACATGCATATGCTGGTTTTAATTTCACTGCCTTTGGCGTGACAAATTCTAAAAAGGTTTATGTTAAAAGCATAATAAAAAATAATTTAAACATTCTATGAAGACAGTTTTAAATTCCCAGGCAAATTGTGGACAGCCCCTGAAATATTGAAATCAGTGATTCCTCCCCCTGAAGGAACTCAATGCGGCGATGTCTACAGCTTTGCGATAATAGCGCACGAGATATTGTTCCAAAGAGGGCCTTTCTATAGAAAAGAGAAAAAATATACCGCAGAAGGTGACAGACGTTTTTATATATCCATTGTCATTGAATGTAATGCAGCACTATTGCTAAAAAAATGATGTTTTTTTATCCATGCTAGTATTTATTCCACTGAAATCTTGACTGTCTCGACTGAAGAGTCTAGACTGAAGTTACTTCTTATTGCACATCAACTACCTACATATATAATTTAATTTCTGTTTACAATCGAATGCCTTTCTTGTTCACAGATGTGTAAAAATCAGCTTTCCCAATGTTTATGAAATCCTTAAATCTGCGTTAAGACAAAGATTAATAAAAATAACCTTTTCATAGAAATAATAGATTTTGTGATGTCAGATATATTTCCATAGAAATAATAGATTTTGTGATGTCATATATATTTCCATAGAAATAATAGATTTTGTGATGTCGCCACCAAGTGGTGGACCGTTTCGACCGTCGCTGGAAGATAATGATGACAACATAATCGACCAACAGTGGAGGAAAACTTTGCGACGATGTTGGGCGCAACGGGCAAAAGAACGACCAGGATTTCATGAACTGAAGCATCTACAACATTCTATGCAGAGGTGAGTGGTCATGTAAGTCAAAGCCGGTTAGTCTTTCGATAAGGCTGGTTAGCCTTTCAATCAAAAGTTTGCAGGTGCGAAACTTGTTGCTAGCTAGACGGTTGTGTCCTTGGGCAAGGCACTTTATGGACATTGCCTGAACCCAGCGGATTAATGGGTTCTACTAAATTGAAGGAACGTGTGAATCATACACAACACACTGCAATAACTCCGGTAAGCCGACGGTGGGCGCGAGGTGATCTGACGATTGCCCGTGTGTTAACCCCTAATTTTTCCATTCACGGGGATAAACATGAATATCCTATCCTCCTATCCCTAAGGGTGTGTGCGGTGAACACATGTGGATAGGTTTGATGTGTGGTTCGGGTGATCTGAGTCTCAGTTATCTTAGACAAAGTGGGTATGGGAAGAGGAAAGCATTTGATGTGCTATTAATTATGTATATCTCTTTTTAACCAGACAAAAAAAATTAATGAATTTGGGTTGTGTTTAGTACATTGCTTTCACACACTAAGCTACATATACAATACATATATATATCCAGGGAAACAAACTTGGTGGACAGTCTGTTTCAAAGATTGCAACAATATTCCTACTCACTGGAGGAGAAAGTGGAAGAAAAGACTGAACAATACAGAGCAGAGAAGGAAAAGTCTGATAGTTTGTTGTATCAGATGCTGCCCAAGATGGTGGCTGAAAGATTGAAAATGAACTTTGTGAGTACAAGTATTTTGTCCTATTGTAATACAATTTATACGTGATTTCGCACATTTAAGCCCGTTGTAGCATGTATAGCGTAGGTCAGACCATCAGTCGAAAGCTTTGGAAATAATCAAATCTATTGGGGGGATTGAAAAAAATTAAATCAGCTCAAAAGTTAATTACTAAAAAATACTTGAACTCAGCGAATAAATTTGTTAAAAATCCAAAATTGTCTCCATTATATTTAACCTACCTAACTGCTGTGTTACGACATACTGCTATCGTGTGAATTGCTGTGCATGCCAGTTTGCTCTGTATAACCTGGCAATACAGCTAATTCCTGTCAACATGTGTACAACCAAATATTGGGGGGTAACTGGTACCACAAAACGCATTGAGATGTTGTTGTGGGCTTAATATATTTAATATTTCTCATGCTATAAATACATTTATTGAAATGTATCAAGTGTGTAAGATACAAAGGTCAGGTTTACCATTTAAACTTAATTGCTCTTCCAGTTGTTTACTTGCAAACAACTCTTGGCTGCAAACTTGCAAATATGCTGTTGTTTTTTTTATAAAATTTTCTTATCAGTTTTTTGTTTGCTTGTACCCATTCAGTTTATGCAGAATTTACATATTAGCTGCACCTTGTACTACCAGTGTCACTCATACACATCACACTACAAGGCACTTTGCATATATATCACCTAAACCCAGTGAATTAATGGGTTGGACTAAAACCGAAGAAACATATTGTAACGTCCCTCGCATTTCTTTTGTTGATTGCTTGATTGCCCTTAATTCGCCGCTGCGGAGCACTGTATAAAAGATTGTGTTGAATGTGAGAGGAGAGAATAAAAAATAACACTATACAATTTGCTACAATATTAATTATATATACAATAACACACTACAAAAGCTCCAATTGTTCTGATATAATAATGCTTGCATTTTCCCCTTCACGGGGATAAAACAGAAAATTTCTATCTTATCCTATTTGCATTTTATTGGTAAATCATACATCTTAAAAGCCTTCATTTATTTTAATCCATTATTTCATTTTAACTTAATTTCATCTACATTTCCAGGATGTGCGGCCAGAAACTTACGACAACGTGACGGTTTACTTCAGCGATATTGTCGGATTCTCCGACATATGTCATCGAAGTGAACCGTTGGAAGTTGTGCGGATGCTTAACGAGCTTTACACCATGTTCGACCAGATCATCGATAGTTTTGATGTCTACAAGGTATGAATGTTTTTTTTTTAATGATGTGTTTTAACAACTGTTCGTTTTGCCGTCATTCTGTTCCTGTGTCGTAATTTGATTTGTTCGCCATTTTTTTAATATTGGGGCAAAATATGAATAAACTAAACTAATGTTGTATCTTTAAATCCAGAGGATCTTGGACAATAGGTCGCGGGTTCAAAACCAGCTGCTACCTAATTAGTTGCATTCAAGGGCATTGGAACATTGCTTAAACCCAGTAAACTAATGGAATTAATAAGGACAATATGTACCTGACATCTACCCGTTTTAATGCCAATCTGAATGTTTTTCCTCCCCTAAAAATCAAAAGTATTCTATCTTAGCAACCTGTTCATGGGTATCGCCATAAATTATATTGAAAAATTCTGGTTATACATTCTACATTTAACAACATTTGCATCTCTAAATGATATCAGTCAATATTAACCCCACATAAGATAGCAAACACCTGATACCTTCCGTGCACAGATTGAAACGATTGGAGACGCTTACATGGTAGTGTCGGGATTGCCTGAGCGAAACGGAGAGAATCACGTGAGGGAAATCGCAAGGATGGCTTTGTCTCTTCGGGGAAGTGTCTTGAATAACTTTGTTATCGAGTACGTTGTCTGTTTATTATGTTTGCATTATGTGCTTTACTCAATATAATTTGCTAAAATATGCATGTAGCATGTAGGTATGGTTATAATACTGGCATAGGAAACGGGTCCGTACTGTGAAGGGATTTTGAACGACCCGCAGACTGTATCTAGCCAAACCCTGTACTTAAGATATTGAATACTATTCATTTAATAACCCGGCCCACCAAGAACTTAATTTTCCTACATCTGGCCCGCCGATTAGAGAAGTTGCCCACCCCTGTTATAATATATGGTGGCTCACAGCAGGGTAGCCAGAGGTATCGCCAGCAAGTCAATTGTATCCAAGGGCAAGACACTTATCAGACTTACACAGCGTATTATTGGGTTGACCAAAAACAGAAACACCTCAATCATACACAACACACTGCAATAGCTCCGCAACTCAACAGTGGCCTTGGGATAATCTGACAATTACCCATGTATTATCACCTTTTGCATTTTAACCCAGGAAAAAACGAACAAAAATGTTAAAATAAAAAATAAAATTTCGAGTACCAAGACACAACTTTAAGTTTCTGCTATACAGGCATCTTCCAAATGAGCGGCTAAAGTTAAGAATTGGGATCCACACTGGCCCTGTAGTGGCCGGGGTGGTAGGCATGAAAATGCCGAGATATTGTTTGTTTGGCGACACAGTCAATACTGCAGCAAGAATGGAACAAACTGGGAAAGGTAAGTTCATGATTACTTGCCCGATTTACCTTCCATAAACAACTTAACAATAAAGGAATTTAATGTTGATCACATTTAGTTTAGTTTATTTTTTGCTCATTCGTTACATTAATAAAGAATAGAACAATTTTTTCAAGTTAAGGAGAGGATAAAACGGCAAAACTACAGTAGGTAAAACACATCAGTGAATAGACACAATACAAATTAGGGAAAAATGACGTGGCCGTTAAACCTTACATTAATAAAAATAAATTTTAACAGAACAATTTAATTCAAAATTAACTAATTAAATTTGATGTTATTTAAGCCTTGAGTAAAAGTGTGCAAGCGTGACCCAGTACTGAGGGGTGAGCTGGCTTTGGGATTAATTTGCCCATTGTCGGGTTACCAAACCTATTGCAGTGTGTTGTAAATATTTTATACTTTTAGTTTTAGTAAAATCCATTACTACACAAGGACACAACCGTCCACCACTGACTGGTTTCGATCCCACAACCTTTTGGCTCCTGCAGATCATCAACACTTTAACCACTTGAGCTATCTGGCCGAACATGATATTCATACCAAACAACAAGAAAGTACAAGTCAATAGAACAGGATATTCATGTTTATCCCCGTGAATATCTCGCGCCCATTGTCTGGTTACCGGAGCTATTGCAGTGTGTTGTATATAATAGACACGTTCCTTCAATTTGGTAGAACACATTAATCCGCTGGGTTCAGGCAATGTCCGTAAAGTGCCTTGCCCAAGGACACAACTGACTAGCTAGCGACCAGTTTTGCACCTGTAACCCTTCAGCTTAAAGGCGGCGCACTTAGCGACCATGCTATTCGGCCGTACCAATAGTGTTTTGAAGATAATTCCAAATTCCACAGAACTCCAAATACACCTCTCCCCAACCACCAAGAATATATTAATGAACTTCAACACATTTACTCTGAAGAAAAGGAAATCAGTGGTCGAATTAAAGGTAGCAATCCACTTATGTGCTTTTTTCACTGTTATATTGAATACACTGCAAATGCTATTTTCTCCGTAATTGGTGTGTTAGTTTTACGACAAGCAGTAAAACACTTCAATGTATAAAAATTGGGGGAAAATAAAAGGCAGTCGCATTATCTAAATATATTTTGAGCTTAACAGATTGATTTGACGATTATTTTCATGAGCAGGTTAAAAGAAACGTCTCTTAAAACAGCAGAAACGTGTAAATCATGTCAAACGCATTGCAATTGCTTTGCATAATGTAACAGGAACGCTTGTTACCACCAATCGGAAAGTTATGGATTCAACACCAACCACTTGCATATCACGTGTGGCATTAGTTAAGATGCATTAGGAATATTATAGGATATTCATCTTTATCCCCGTGAATGGGAAAACCAAGGGGGTTAACACACGGGCAATCGTCAGATCTATAATCTGCTGGGTTCAGGTAATGTCCGTTAAGTTCCTTGCCCAAGGACACAACCGACTAGCTAGCGACCAGTTTCAAATATTGATCCATTCCTGACGATTAGAGTTGTTTGTAATAAAAATTAGAAATAATCCAAGTTATTCAAAACACTGTTTATGCCAATGATATTCGTATAATTCACAGGGATAAACATGAATATCCTATCCTATGCCTGACGATTAGAGTTGTTTTTACAAATATTAAAACTAGTCCAAGTTATTTAAAACACTGTCTATGCCGAAGGATTTAATGATATTTGTATAAGAACTGTATATGTAAAAGGTTAATAATATTTGTATAATTTCATCATGTTTTTCCACCCAGGGTCTCGGGGTGTGGGAGACGTGGTGGCTTCTTGGGGAATCCCCCGTCCATGACGTCACAACCAATGAACCGACTGTCGATGGTTTTATGACGTCACAGGAGACTTTTAGCGAGGATTACGTCATCGAAAGCGTTTCGTCGAACATCAGCGGCTGCTCGGACGCTGGATTGGTGTCTGACGTCACGCCAGACGGAAATGACGTGTTTTCGAACATCAACGAGACCGATGACGTCAAAACTCTTGCGTCATCGGATTTAGTGACGGGGGTTCACCGGTATAACGGGAGTCGTCGGCGATCCAGTAACTGCCCTCCCAGGTACAGAAGGTCAAGGTTGTCGA
This sequence comes from Ciona savignyi, assembly GCA_000149265.1. Classification (NCBI taxonomy): domain Eukaryota; kingdom Metazoa; phylum Chordata; class Ascidiacea; order Phlebobranchia; family Cionidae; genus Ciona; species Ciona savignyi. The sequence continues at coordinate 182,858 of CH002622.1, forward strand.
ACCAGATGAAACGACGGCGCTCAGGGACGGTGTTGCAACCCGTGCTACAAATATTGACCGGTGATGACGAACCCAGTTACGAGCGGTTTCACAACGATTCGAACCAACCGAGCGACGACGCACGTTCGCGCAGAAACGGGGAGTATTCGATGGAGATTTTCTCCATAAGCGAAGTTTCAAGGGACAGTGGGGTTTCGATGGCGTACGATAATAGTAATTTTGAAACCGAAGCGAGAAGCTAATTGATCCACTGTGAATAATATGGTGGCATATTTGTTTTTAGATTTTACTTGAAACGTTTAGGTTGTGCAATTAGACCAACCTTTTTATAAAACACATTCAGATTACACCGTGTTTCTATAGGCGGCGATAGGATAGTATATTCGTGCCTTGCCCAAGGACACAAACGAATAGCTAGCGATCAGTTTTGAACCTGCAACCTTTCGATTGAAAGGCGAGGCTCTAAACCGCCAGACTAACCGGACGGACATCGGGATATATTTTCTGTAAATAGTTCTGTTTTAGCAAAAATGAACGAATGGGTCCGTTTGGTTACCAAAACTTAATTGATGTGGCTATGTTCATTGAAAGAATATTCATTATGGTTAACAACAAAGAAAAAATATAGAACAGAAGATGCAAGTTATGTAGCCTGTTAATGGAAACGGTAATCGATTAGAATTGTATTCAAAACGATAAAATCCAAATAGCATTTAAAGCTAATTGGGCACACAGAATAACGAACATAACAAACTCGCATAGATATTCCGTCATCACCAAGTGTGGAAAGTTAGTTTAACACCCCATACCAACGCCGAGCAAAAGTCCAATTAGGTTTAAAGATGTTAGCCAATATAAATTAGATAAGTAGTAAATTCTGGGTGAATCATTTTAGGAGAATTCAGAAAGAAAAGATGATAAAGAAGTTGATGTTTTTCGGCTTTTGCTGGACTGAAATGGTTTGTTACGCAATACTGGGTTGGCAAATTGTCTCATTTAGAAGTCAAATACCCCCCCAAATATGAAATTTAAATGAATCTATAGAACCGCCACTATTTGTAAAATCACATTTAGACTGGGCATGTTTCTGCAATTGGAATTATATCTGTATTTTTTGTCATAACATGGCTAACCATCAAATTACCTCGCGCCCACCGCCGGGTTACCGAAGCTATTACAGGTTATTGTAGAGAGAAAATGACCGAATTTTTTTTTAGTAGAACCATCAATCCACTGGATTTCCGATCGTTCGTCAACGTTTCCACGGCGTTTTAGGGGATAAACTGTTCGCCTTTAACACGTAACTCATGCAAATATTTTATTCAAATTTGAAATGAAACATTTGGAAGTATTTCAAGATAAACGTTAATTTAATTAAAATAATTTTAAGATTTTATACGCTTATCTAGATAATAAATAACAGCACATACAGTGAAACCTATAACTTGTCGTTTCAGCCTGTTTGGTGGGTTAGTGCGTGACATTTTAACCGAATTATAAACTTGTCGTTTGCTAGTCGGTTGTGTTCTTGGGCAAGGCAATTAATTGATATCCTAACGATAAATCTACAACACCTGCAAGGCTGCAATGCAATACCCTTTGGTAAACCGACAATAATTTAAAGGTAATCGTACGGTTTTCCGTGTTAAAACGACCTTTACGTTTTCGCATTAACGGATTTAAGCTCAAGGCTGTGGAAATGTGACACAATACAACACTCTTATGACAATGTGTTTAGTAAAGGGTATATAATGCTTTTTTTCTTAGGATAGAATAGGATATTCATGTTTATTCCCGTGAATGGGAAAACCAAGGGGATTATCACACGGGCAATCGTCAGATCACCTCGCGCCCACCGTCGGGTTACCGGACCTATTGCAGTAAGTTGTGTATGATTCACACGTTCCTTCAATTAAGTAGAACCCACTAATCCGCTGGGTTCAGGCAATGTCCGTAAAGTGCCTTGCCCAAGGACACAACCGAATCACTAGCGACCAGTTTCGCACCTGCAACCTTTCGGTTGAAAGGCGTCGTACCCAACCGCCAGACTAACCGGTCTTCGCCTGTTTGTAGATCACGGAGTTATCGTCATTATTTTAAGCACAAGTCGAAACATCAACGGAATAACAATTATTTATTTACAGCTTTTGCTCGCTACGAAGTTAAAATTTCGTTTCGATGCAAATTGTTCAGAACATCTATTGTCTGCAGTGCAGTCCTTCTACTTGATGTATCAGAAGTGAAAAACACAATTTAAAATGATTAAAAATTCATAATACTGTTCTAAGGGCAGATTAAAAGTTTTCCGGCCAATAATATAAATCGGCAAAAACACATCGTACTATTGGAACAAACATGGAAAATAATAAATAATTGAATTGGTGACAAATTAAGATGATTTGCTATAACAGCCGAAGTCATATTAGTAATATTACTCCTAGTCTACATTTCAACCATGAAGGCACGACAAAACTAGGCTTATTGCACACCGTACAACATAATTTGCATAAACTTATTTAGTCTGAACAATTTAAAATGCACATTTAAACTAAAACATTGATAAAGTGCATTATATTATGACAAATCCACATCAACCTGCAATATCATATTAAATTATGAAATGACAAACTATTATGACGTCATCATGCGCTTTGTTTAATCATCTTGGTTGATAATCAATTGTCGAACGACTTCGAGGCCTGCACTAATTTTGGTTTCAGAATTTTCCGTGCGGGTTCGGACATTCGACGGTCGTCATCTGCCGATTGTACGGGTGAATGGAAAACAATCGGTTGAAAAATCACAGCAATTATCATCATACACTACAGCATATTTGTGTTAATCATGCAATACAAGCAACATGCAAATGGAACATGCATTTATGCAAAATCAGTTCGGCCGGTTAACTAAAGCCCCAATTTCTCAAGATATCTTCACCTTTGCGAATAACTTATTGCTGGTTAAATTTGAAAGCAATGTTAAAGTATTATCTTGCCACCGCTATGTTATGTAACGTAAAGCATACACCTCGCCAAAGGACTCACTTCAATTCGAAACCTGTTCTAACAATGTCGGTTTCCCTGCGAAATAAAATATGATGATGAACATAAAGATGTGGTGAACAATCAACACGGTACAGCAAGTGCAAACGAAGGCTGTGCACGAAAATAACACAATAACAACTTGAGCAGCACTTTAAAGACCAGTAACAAGCAGCTGGCCGCCGGACGCTCGACGGCTCGTGTCGAATGGTACAGTGGGGACAATTAGTTGCTCCGGTGGGGCGTGTAGCACTGGAACAACCACTCGGGTTAATTGGGAGCTGGGTAGGTTGGTTGGGGGTGGTGGGGTGGGTACATACGAGTTGCAAAATCGAGGCAACTGGCCCAACGTACAACACAGTATGTGATGAATTACTAGGAATGAATACAACACAACAACAATTCAAGCCATGCACTGTAAGTACATTGATTTTGCGTGGAACAAAACAAAATTAAATCGTGATTGAATTGACAAACCTTGGTTTCCATATTCTTTTCCTAAATAAACCACTTTCTGAGCTGTATGGTTCGATTATATTAGAAAATGAAACAAAATCATGATTTGGCCCAATGAATAAAATGGGAGAACAATAAAATTATATCACATGATAATAAAACACAATGGTAATATAGTTTTGGTCGGTATTAAAATTAAATCGTGCAAACTTAAATTTGGCCATGTGTGGGAAAAGTAATCGACACATTTTGGCAATAGAATTATGACTGAAGAAAATGGCGCAAAATAAACAAATCATAAAATAAGTTGTTCATAACACAAGTAGCTCGGAAGAAAAAACAAACAATGACAGATAAGTAATCGACGTATCAGTGCAAAATATTGACCCATAAACTAGTAATAAAGGTGTTAAAGTAACAATAAAAGAAGATCCGGTTATTTATTAAAAATTTGTTGCGATTTTCACCTATTTTTAGGCCAGAGTATTTCCATATACAGAGTTTGAGGGGTTGAACCCTTTTTTTGTCACTTTAAAACCGATATTACAGGTTAATGGAATCGAGGCATGAAATATTTACCACGAGAACGATTCTATTCCACCTTTATAAAGCAACAAAATATAAATCAAATTCGATTTATGATTTCCTACGAGCTAATACAGAACACATCATGCAAACGGAATTTCAACTGAAAATATTCGTACACTGGAACAATATGGTTTAGTGCATTCTTATTCTACTCGCTGAGGTTAAAGGTCATGTTAATAACGCGTTAAAAGTCGCAAAAAGTTTAAATTTCACAAGTATGTTACGTATTCACCATCAGGAACATCGTTGTAGGCGCTTGGAGCTCCTTTTGGATTGTTCATGTCCGACTTCCGGATTTCGTAGATTTCGGCGACGTTCGAGAGATTCTCGTGGTAATCAGCGTCTATCTTCTCTAACACCTGCGACGATGGACAATCAATAACGGTGCGTTTTCGTTTTTAAAAAATGATTTTATGAAAAATAAAATTGTCCAACAGAATAGTGCGGTGGGTTAGTGCGACCCCTTTCAACCGAAAGGTTGCAGGTGCGAAACTGGTCGCTAGCTAGTCGGTTGTGTCCTAGTGCAAGGCACTTTACGGACATTGGGTGAACCCAGCGGATTAATGGGTTCTACCAAATTAAAGGAACGTATCTATCATATACAACACACTGCAATAGCTCCGGTAACCCGACGGTGGGCGCGAGGTGATCTGATGATTGCCCGTGTGTTAACTCCTTGG
>CH002622.1:194111-276030 GCA_000149265.1 Ciona savignyi
ACGTTTTTTCTTGCTTTGTAAGTTTATTTCACAGCAGTAAAACTAAATTATTGAATAATTCTAGAATTTAAATAAATTCGGATAACCCCATCCCCATCAGGGAGTGAAACTTACTTGACGTTCGTCGTTTGGAGAAGAAAACTCCGAGAAAAGTTGATCTCCGGGGGGCAGCAAAGAGCTGGTTGTAACACTGGGTGAACGTCTGCAAAACATGGTTCGCGATGTTTTCGATTTAATTTTTATGTAAGTGAGTTATATGGGGGGAAGGAAAGGTTGAAAACTAATATTTCCCGAAACAATATACAACAGCAGGGGTAAGTGCGTCATGTAAAACTGAAAAGTTTGAAAAACTAATATTCGTTCGAAATAATATACAATACGACAAAATGGATATATCTATGGTAGCCAGACCCAAGAATGCAGGCCAAAAGGATACTGGATACTGGAAGACTTTACCACAGCCAAGGAGCTATTATTGATCCAGAATGCAGCAGTTAAGTCTGCCAGTCTACTGTATGAGGCTAACACCAAACAGAATATGATAATATATCCACTTTACAACTAAAAACATGTACGTTTTAAACTATCTTTAAAACAAGTCACAAACAACTAAATAATCAAAGTTAATCTTCCATAGGAATTAGTGTTAAATATACTGGGACATTTGCCACATTTGCATTGATATTAAAATGTAGAATCAATAATCAACCATCCCCACCTCCTTATGTTTCTTCTTCAGCTTGTTAAGTGCTTTATCGTTTTCTTTCATAATCTTCTGGTACGCCTTGCTTAGTCTCAGATCATTTAATGTTTGGGCTTCAAATGGCTCCACTATGGAAATAAATGGGAACTGTGGGACATGGGTTGTGTGGGTTCAATGGTGACAAGTTATTTGGCATCGGCATGAGCAGCCAGCTAAATGACTTGATTGTCGCGTTTTATGGTTAAATGAAATATTGTCGAGATACATCTAATAATGTTGCTGTGATCCGAATTTTTAACACAGACTGCGCCTTTACAGGTCGACCGATTAGTCTGGTGGTTAAGTGCGACGGCTTTCAGCTGAAGGGTTGCAGGTTCCAAACTGGTTGCTAGCTAGTCGGTTGGGTATTTGGGCAAGGCACTTAACGGACATTGCCTGAACCCAGCGGATTAATGGGTTCTACTAAATTGAAGAAACGTGTGAATCATAAACAACACACTACAATAGCTCCGGTAACCCGACGATGGGCGCGAGGTGATCTGACGATTGCCCGTGTGTTAACCCCCTTAGTTCTCCCATTCACGGGGATAAAGATGAATATTCTATCCCACTCTTCTACCACTTGGTAATCTTATTCCAAGCTACCGGAGATTAAAGACTCACAGGTCATTTCCGACTTTTCCTGCTTGCTGGGGGCGGAGGTAGTCTTGGTGACGGAGGTGTTAGTGGAATCACTGGGGTTGGTTCTTGCAGGGGAGTCTGCGGCTCGATTCTCCCGGTCCAATGACTTCTTGGCGTTGTCCCTGGCCTGTTTGCATGGGGCAGATGAGATTAAACATGTTTAGATCCAGACTGTGTTTTTGTATAATGGTTAGGTTGTAGCGATCTGGCTACGTCACGGTCTATAAACCAAAGTAGACTTCGCCTTTTTCTTGTGTTTTAACCACGTTGTGTTTAATCCATTATTTCGTTGTTCTTTTACTGTTGGCACGAATACAAGTAACATCTCTATAAGGTGGTAATAATGGTGTAAACTAATTCTGATATTAAATGACAGGAATCACTTGAACCCAAGTATGCATAATTTAGACCAATCTATGTTTCTATTGTATTATATGGCACAGAAGGATTAACTAACTAATAATGAATTTGTTATTAATTAAATATTAAATTAAAAAAAATTAACCAAAGTTAGTGTTTTAGTGATTCAATAATGTTTGGCTGCATGTTGTACCTTACTTAATTATTTAGTTAAATCAGGGTAAAATGATTGAACTACAAAGAGTTACAACCGCACTATAGTTACAAAAAAAGAAAACTCTGGAAATATGTAGATGGAAATCCACACATGGAATAAACTGACTCAACATAATAAGTCCAACCAGCACTAACACATACACACAAACACACACATACACACGCACATACACACGCGCGCACACACACACGCACAAACACACACACACAAACACGCACAAAGACACACACACGCACAAACACACACAAACACACACGCACAAACACACACGCACAAACACACACACACAAACACGCACAAACACGCACAAACACGCACAAACACACACACAGAATAAGATAACTTAACTTATTTATCTTAACCAGCACTCACATCCACAATAATCTGATCGGAGAGGTGAACTTGGTAAACTTCATTAGCATCGTTCCCAAGTAGCACGTTGAGTGCTTTCTCGCGATTCTTCAATTCCTTCTCTGCTCTTTCCTTCTCCTTCATGTAAGTGATCGGGTTCACTAGTGCTTCAGAGAACTCTGGAATGTATGGTGGGTGGTTAGTGGGGGAACAGGAACGTCCAAGATATCTAATCGCCATCATACAACTCATCATTTGTTAGAACCCAATAATTCGACAGGTTTGTATACAAATAACGATAAAGTTGATTTAAATGATGAATAAACGGTTGAAAATTGCGGGTTGAAATGTGTTCATTCTAATGGGTAATTATAATATGTTTATGCATGTATGGATGTAGAATTCTTAATTTGTGAAAGCGGGTTGTTGGGGGGATGTACGTTGTTGCATATTGTTGCATTGGTTTGTGACAGCAGGTATGGTGAGGGGGTGTGTGGTTGCGTGGGTATGTGGGGGGTAATTGGGTGGTTGTATGGGGGTGATGTTGGGGTTGTTGAGAAGTGATGTGGGTGGGGGGGTACATGTAAGGTGATGTTGGGTACATACAGCACATACAACCCACATAAGGTGATGTTGGGTACATACAGCACATACAACCCACATAAGGTGATGTTGGGTACATACAGCACATACAACCCACATAAGGTGATGTTGGGTACATACAGCACATATAACCCACCCATGAGCTCAGGAGGAACATAATCTCCAACTTGTAGATGAATGAAGATGGAAGGCATCGTTAGTGGTTGGTTTCCCTCGTTCCGCAACGTAATGTACCTGTGGATGGTGTGTTCAATATAGTGCATAGTTGTCCAACTTCACAGTGCAATATTTAATTGTAGAGAAAACAGGAAATTACAATGCAAATGCACAATGGCTATACAGAATAATACATTGATATGTTTAAATTGTAAAATTAAATAAAATAAATCAATAATTGTTTGTTACAGAAACTAAAACTAATTATGCTTCTATCTATTTCCGAGTATTTTCGAAATTGGTTTAAAATGAACTTGAATGAACATTTTGCTGATTTTGTTAATAAATCATTGCTAATTAATTTAGTTGATCATCATCAACTTTACTGGAATTTATTTCACATTTTTATTACTTTGGCTGGAAAAAAGGCAAACAAAAGTTTCTTAATGTGAATATTCAACTTCAAATTGACAGAAATTAGATTTTCAATCTATAAAGTGAGGAATTGCATTCGGCGTCGCATGGAACTACGAGGCAACAATAAAAGAATGGGAAGGAGGGAAGGAGGGAAACTAAAACTAATTCTAACCCTGCTATTAACACTAATCTTAACCCCAGAACTAACCCTAACTCCAACCCCATGTTTAAAACTAACACTAATGTCATAATATTTATTTTAATGTGCAGTTTCCCTCTTTCCGGCTTTCTCTCCATTTAGTGTTGCCCGAACTACGTTGTGTGAAATGACGTCGCATGGAACATACCGATATCCAGGTTTAAGTGCGTCCACTGGAAGGAAACGTTGTCCCAACATGCTCCCGTTGGTCTCCATGACGGCGATCCTTAGTGTTGCCAGGTTGGGGAGAACGACCTGGGAGGATGGAAGTCATGTATTGTGGGACTTGTATGGGATATTTATGTTTATCCCCGTTGCTTATTTAACCTTCAAGTATTGAGAACAATTTTCTGAAGGAAAGTCATTGAGTTACACATTTTACAGCTTGGACATAACATTTGGTTAAAAAGAATTATTTTTTGGGTTTCTGCACAGTTCCCAAGAGGGTACGATATTCATGGTTATCTCCGTGAAAGGGAAAACCAATCGTCAGATCACCTCGCGCCCACCGTTGGGTTAACGGAGCTATTGCAGTGTGTTGTATATAAAGATTCATGTATTATGCAGCTTTATGGGATGCACTAGTTAGTGACTACACAAAAATTATTTTAACTATTTTCTAAGTAAAATAATATTTATAGCAAAAAAAGATCATGTAAAAATGACAAATAATTTCTTGGACAAAATTTAAAAAATATTCAAGAAAATCTTTATAAAATTGATTAAATAACATAAAGACAATAGGTTGCTTTTCGTGAAGATATTTCGGAAAGTTGCTTAAAATTTTCAATGAAAGAATTAAACTGTCTTAAAATAAAGGATTTTATTGGATTTATGTTGGTATTGACCATCATACAAATCTATGGCTTGGTTCCGAAATAGATAAAATAAACCAGCAAAGAAGGCAGTTTGGTAATGGAAAACCGTGGTTTGGAGAAAACCTATGCACAACTTGTTCACAAAACATTTATTGTGATAAAAACAATTTCACGTTGTTTATTAGTCTATAGTGTTTTCATATTTTTCTGCCAAGCTCTAAATACAACTGCTCTGCTAATATTTGACCTTTTTAATAAATAAACAAATCGATTTCCGTAATATATCGCTACTTACCTTCTCGAACACAAACTCATCACCATTGTAGTATGGATTAAGGGAGTTCCCCTCCACTGTCTTTGTTTTGAAACGTTTCCGAATAGTATCAGCGGGAAGTCCATACATGTCCACCTCCACGTATGTACTTACCTTCGATGAGGAGAGAAACTGACCGGATATTATCTGCGAGATCAACCATTAGGCATCAATATTGTGCTATTTTACATCCTATGACCAGTGATGGTATTCAAGAGGTTCACATGGGTTCGGTCGAACCCGTTCTTGGAACGTCGGGATAATCACCGATCCGATTCTTGCTTTTTTAAAGACATTAGACCTTTTAGGGAATCTGTTGTTAGTGAGTACGATACAAAAGAGAACCTGTTCTTAAAATTTTAAATCGCATCACTGCCAATAATGAAACCACACAATATAAATATTGGAGCTGGAAATATATTTCTCCTTAGTTCAAGAGTAAATCAACAGAAGCAAAACTTGAAGATAAAATACCATTGCTTTAAGGCAGACGCATGAAACATTTAGCGCAATGGGCCCTAGATTGGTGTAATGTACAAATACCTAAATTTAGAAATGTACAAATACCTAACTGATTAGAAAAAATCCGCTAATCATAGACAGTTCCAAAGGCCTACTATGAGTATTAACAAGAGCAATCAGGTTACTATGTTGCAAACAATATTGCTGATTGTAAAACTAACATTTAAGACTTAAAATATTAATTCTGATGTAAAAAGTCATTCAAATACCTTGATTTTAAGAGTAATGGCGACTACACCATCAAGATTTTTAGAGAAAGGGTCGAATTGTCGGTCCTTGATCCTCATATGGGGAGGTTTGAGTATGTAGCCCGTTGATCCATTGAACTCGAATAACCCCATGTTCAATTGCATTGGTTGGTCTGAGGGGAAAGTTACCGAATAAATTAGCTGCAAATTGTTATACTAAGTTTTATAGTAACTTTGTTTAACACTTTAGAAACAAGATTCTTTTTGCGTGGTTTGCCCATATGTGCTTTGTAGTGCTTTAGCGTCAAAACATTCAAAAATTTCATTTAATTTTACCCGAAAATTTTAATGTAAAGGTTATGTTTTGTTTATTGCATTTGAAAGATCTATAATACAGCTTTCTAATGAGACCAAACTTACACCGTTTGGCCAAGAAATCTTGAGATTTTTCATTTTAAAAGGGCATATGTTGAAAAAGCCAAATTTGAAAAGGGTTAAGTCTAAAACAATATAATTTAGGTTCGTATGGTGTTTTTTAATTCAACAACGTTGTGTAAAACACTACAGTGCACAGAATAAACATAAGTTTTAAGTCTTAAACAGTATAGCTCAAGATTTCAAATTTCATTTCCACCACGATAAAACAAGATAAACACCTAAGATGACTCAATCAACATGCACGCAGCTTTCAAACCTCCTACCTTCGGTTTACACCCCAATTTGCCATCTTAGCCCAAACAGAGCAAACCAACTGAGATAAGAAAAGGCTTAAATACGGGATTTCTTAATGAATCAGTACGAAAAAAATTGTAGATTTCAAATGTACAATAATGATACTGAAGACGTCTTAACATAAAATTCTTGTGGCAGCCAAGATGTTAGTTAGTTGGAATATCTAAAAATGTTCATTTGTCATACTGATATATCAGGAAAAAGCCTGGACAAAAGTTCCCATTATTTTGCAAAATTACACCCTGTCATGGAGGAACAGCACAATATTTTAAAAGTGTTTAAATCTAAATGATCTACAGTGTTTAATTTTACAGATTTTTGTAGATTTCAAATGTACAACAATGATACTGCAGATGCCTTAACACAAAATTCTTGTGGCAGTCAAGTTAGTTAGTTGGGTATCTGAAATTTTCCATTATTTTGCATAATTCCACCCCATTCCATCCTACCAAGTATTTGGAAGTTGAGTGCCACGAACTGACACCCGGCATTCCAGAATATCTGAGGCATGTAGTTAGATGAGTCCACTCTGGCTCCCTTGGGATAGATCCTGCTCATCTGGCGTCGGTTGTATCGGACAAAGTCCATGGGGTAGAAGGTGAGGAGACGAAGGGCAGCCGATTCGGTGAACGACGAGATCTCGTAACATCGTTTCCGTCGTTCGGAGATGTCAAACGATTTGAACCTGGTGGCGTTGGAAAAAGATCTCGATTCAAAAATGTTAAAAGTCTGATTTATCGGATTCACTGGTTGAATTTAGTAATGAATGATATACAGAAATGGCCGTCCTAAATTCACTGATTAAACCTGATAAAACTTAATAATGATTGAACTAAATAATAAAGAGTTTATACAGAAATGGCTCGTTTTATTTTACTGTGGATACTGAGAAAGTATTACTTTAATAACGGTGAATGCAATTACTCCCATCATTCATACCATTTATGTCCTTTGTATATAAATTGCCGAAATGTATATATTATATGAAATTTGTTTCGCAATTAAATGATTGTTTTTTGGCAAAATAATGTACCTTGTTTAATTTTTAATCAAATATTGGTTTGTATTTTTTGCTCAGACTTTCTTACAAATCCATGTATTACAGTTGATTCGTGAATCTAATTTATTTTAACGTACGTTCAAATTTTATTTTATTGTGGTCGAAAATTGATTTTGGAATATTTAAAGCAATCTTAATAAATTTCCTGATGCGAAATACATATCAAAATAAGACTATAGACATCAGTTGAAACCTGTGGCTGTGGACTATGTTAAACTATTAAACCTGGGAGAAGGTCGATAAAATATAAAAAACGATAAGAATTCGAAGGACATGACTGATTGTTTTAAATAGTGCAGATATGGACAATAATACATGAACCACATCATATGAATGAACACTAAGATTCCACCTGACAGGCTGGACGTAGTTGACCAAGGAAGACATCGCTTCGTACGCTTTCGATTCCTTCATGGCCGTCCCTGCCTCTTTGGCGTTCTCCTCGTAATCGAGGTTGGTGATCCTTCCCTCTTCATCATCACTGTCTTCATCTTCATCTGGGGAAATCATCATCATATGGAGTCATTTTTACATTGGATGCTAACGCTATTTCCGACCGGTTAATCCAGCGGTTAAGTGCACCGAACCGAGCGGATTAATGGGTTCTATTGAATTGAAGGAACGTGTCTATCAAATACAACACACTGCAATAACTCCGGTAACCCGACGGTGGGCGCGAGGTAATCTGATTGCCCGTGTGTTAACCCCCTAAGTTTTCCCATTCACGGGGATAAACATTAATATCCTATCCTATTTCACTCTTCTATTTTCACTGTTTCTCGGCTTGTTCAGCAGTAGTAGTAGGCGGGTTTGGATCAATCAAAAGGTTGTTGGATCGAAACCTACAGCTGGTTGGTTGTGTCTTTGTGACAGGTATTTAGTAAACATTGCTCAAACCCAGTGGTTTATTGGGTTGAACAAAATTGTAGCTATATGTTAACTTTCATACAACCACTGATGACTGAAATAGCTCTGGTAACCCAATCATTGCATCTTCATATGATGTCGTTCTTACAACAGAGGTCAGAATAATGTGACCATGGGTGAGAATCGTGGATACAAATGGACATAATATAGGCTTGGCCCTAATGATAATTGGAAGTACGACATGCAAATCATTGACGGTTAGAGACCATCTCTCATACACCGTTTGTCTTAAGCCTAGGTAACTCAGTGGTAACAGCGTGGGGCAATAATTCAGGGCCCGATTTTTCTGGGAATAATAGATAACCGATCTTTAAGGCAATCCTGGTCTGATGCTACTAAAGAACCCCACTAATGTACCAGGAGGGTTATAGCACTATTAACCAGCTCAGGCGTCAGGCCATAGCTACAACAACTTTGGAATAACAGCCATTCTTAGTCGAACATTCATGTTGCTACCTCCCCAAGTGCGTATGAAATTCAAGGCATAGTGTTAGGAAGTGTAACATGCTCCTATCCAGAGCCACATTACATTACAGTGTATGGGCGGGTCCACGGTAGCCACCAGGACCAGTAAATTAGGCCATAAAATGCCCATTACTCGCCCAATGGATCCGGAATATAGCGGTCAAGTCGGCCCATGTCATGTATCTAGGGCCACTCTTGTTTATTATATTAATGTGAAGCAATGTTGCCACCCAAGTTTATCTTCACAGTATTTGTCAGTTTTGTCTTAAGAAATGGATTACGTATTAAACATTTATCACCTAGTTCTAGGAATTGGTGGTTTGCTCAAATCATAAAGTCAAACACAAACAAACCAGTAAGTACATACAGGCTATGCAAACACATAAATCACCTCCTTTTGAATTTGATTTCTCAGATTTGCCGTTTTCATCTGACTTTTCTTCCGAATTTTCTTCTCCATTTTCATGGGACAGCGAACTTTTGCTACTTTTCGATTCTTTGTCACCTTGTAAGCAAAGAATGTTAGAATTAATCAAAACTAAAGGGAGGGAAATATGGAAACTGCTCACTGAAACTTTGGAACTAATTCAAACCCTGTCCAAAACACTTCTTTTACCAAAAGATTAAACGTTAACTTTAAACAGGGCTGCAAGGTTAATCGTGATACTATTCAGCTGCGAAACTAATAAATATGCGATTATAAAACCACTGACTGCATTACTTTCTTAATTATCGTGATATGTGACACAGGATTATTAATGCATTTTTGCAAGTATCTTTGCAGCCCTACTTTAAACCCAGCCCTTAATCCAATTGTAGTCCCCTAATCATCATTAATGCATGCAGTTATACTCTTTTCCTTCTTTTACTTTACGCCTTAGAATTTGGAAAGTTTATTAAGACATTCAGTATTACCTCCACCTGTGGAAGCAGCCCTGCTTTAAACCCAGCCCTAAATCTAACAGTACCCAAACCGTCATTTTAATATGCAGTTTACCCCATCCCTTCCTAGTTTTCCCATCAGAATGTGCAAACTTTTGTCGAACATTCAGTATTACCTGCAGCCGTGGAAGCGTTCTCAGACTCGCTGTTTGTCCCGCTTCCTCTGTCCTTCGATCCCACTGATTCAAGGGAAGAAGTTGATGTTGGTTTGTCATCCTGACTGCTCACTGACCCGTTCCTCTTGGCATCTGTGGTGGGAGGAGTCGATTTGGTGGTGGGTGGCATGGCGTCTGTGGCAGGTGGCGTGGTGTTTGTGCTGGGTGGCGTGGCGGCGGCGGCAGGGGCTGTGGCGGCAGGGGCTGTGGCGGCGGGGGTTGTGGCGTCTGTGGCAGTTGCCGTGGCTTCTGTGGCAGCGGTTGTGGTGTCGGCAGCAGGGGTTGTAGCTTCTGTGGCAGGTGGCGTGGCTTCTGTGGCAGCGGTTGTGGTGTCGGCAGCAGGGGTTGTAGCTTCTGTGGCAGGTGGCGTGGCTTCTTCCACCAGCGGCTTGTCAACCGACGGTCGCTGGCTACGACTCGACGACTCGGTTCGAGCACTCGGCCTCGATGACTTGTCGGAGTTGAGGGAGGAAGTTGAAGTTTCCCGGTTGTGCAAACTACGTCGAGTGGATTTCGATTCAGGGATCGGAGACAACGGGAAGGTTTCCGATGCGTTGGACGGTCGCTTGCCTCGCTCTATGGGGAGGTATCATTATATTAATCATTATATTAACATCATAATATTAACACCACAACAGTAGGTTATTAAATTAAACAGTACAAGGGTGATTTAATGGTAACATGGGGTGGTGTTTTGCTGGTAACATTTAATTTAAGAATTCTTGGAATTTAAGAATTTTTAATTTAACAACCCTACTGTTGCTTGCCTCGCTTTGTGGGAAGGTATCATTATATTAATCATTATACTAACACCACAAATGTAGGGTTCTTAAATTAAACAGTATCTTGACAAGTATGATACATGGTAACATGGGGTGGTGTTTTGCTGGTAACATTTAATTTAAGAACCCTACTGTCGCTTGCCTCGTTCTGTGGAAATGTATCATTATATTAACATCATTATACTAACATCATTATATTACCACTACAAATGTAGGGTTCTTAAATTAAACAGTATCTCGACAAGGATGATACATGGTAACATAGGGTGGTGTTTTGCGGGTAACATGTTTTGCTGGTAACTTCTAATTTAAGAACCCTACTGTGGGAATGCATCATCGTTTTAACACCACAACCCTGGTCACATGTTGTATTGATACATTCTATGCTATAAACAATGTGTGGCAACAAGTAGATGGAAAAGTACTAACCTCTAAAGCTTTCTTCTGTGGGTGACTTCGGCATACCTAAAACAGGATGATTTGTTGTTAAATAATCATGTTTACCAGATTTAAATTTAATGCTGAAATTTGGCATACAATACATGGTTTGCACCCCTTGCACCCATCACTTAACGCCAATACGCATGAAATAATAATTGGAATACAAAAATGCATTTGATGATTTTTTACGGGACACCACATTGATAATAAGTTGTTCTAACAAAATTGGAAACATTGTTATAACTGAACAATGTTCAGTGAACATGGGTAAATTTGCCGAGCAAGGACAAGAATAAAAGTAATTTTCTGGTGTTTTTTTTGACCATTGATGTCAGTAATACAACTCATTGATTCTTTTGTTGCCAAAAGCAAATATAAGAATAACAAATGTCATTTACCATTATTAAATCACACCATAACAAAACCTGATTTAGGGCAAATCAGCTTGATGATGGTTTTGTAATCAGAACAATGTAAAAAACAACAAACCGAATATTGTTGTGTTATTGTATTTTTTTTAATTTATAAAAACTGAAAATTTTAATAAACACCCATATTGTCACATAAATTCCCCCAGTTTCAGCAGAACCAAATAACCCCCATTAACCCCCCCCCCTCTCCCCATTAACCACACTCACTATCTGCTGACGGTCTTTGCTTTTTGTTCTTCACAATAATCTTGTATTTGATTTCCGAAGGAGGAGGCAAGCATGAATCTGACACGATCTGTTTGACATGTTATGATTATCCAGTGGAAAGCCATGCTTTATTTATGGATATTGTAAAACAAATTTATATTTCACAATCAACAGAATGGCTAACGCTATGAATATTTTATGATTCGGTTATTAAGATTTTCCTAGGATTTTACGTTTTTTTCAAGTTTAAAATAAAATAAAGAGAATTATTGTCCCCAGAATTGACTGCATATTAATTCAGCTTTTCTCTGGTGCGCCAGGCTGTACCCAGTGGCATTATTTCCAATGCTTATAATTCTATAACACCACTGTGGCATCTTATTATACACAACTGGATTGGAGTAATTACCTCCACCCTAGGAAAGTGGTGGTTGGCTGAAGGGAATGTAAGCCAAGGCATAATTTTTAAAACTAATTTAAATGGTGCCTAAGTAGCTAAAATTATATAATATTATAAGTCCTACTATGTAAACAAAGGCTGGAAACCTGGGGTAAAAATTAAACTTATGTCATTGTAGTTAATTAAAATAATGTATATTTTCCCTGGTAATGATTAAAGTATCTAAGATCATGTGTCACCTCAGTATTAGTAAAAGTTGCATTTTTATAAAGATCAAAACTTACCGGGTATTTGCTTAGTGGGTCAATCAGGAGTTTATCTCCGAAGATATCACGGCAATACTGGGCCATCTTAGCCTGCTGCTGTGGACTGAAGGGAATGCAAGTGAGTATGTGGATGTCACGCAACTGGGTTATGGTGGGATAATTTGGACATATTGGGTAGAAATTGTGTGGTGTCTGAGTAAAAACAAATTGGAAAAATGCTTTTGAATAATTATATAATTATTATCACAAAGTATATAATGATGTTTATTATAATCTTACAAAAAGTAGGATGGGATAAAATGCCTTTGGGTGAGAATTCAACTCAATGATGACTTTGGTTGTTAAAACATTGGTGGTTGAAAAGTAGACTCTCACACAGTATTTTCTGTGCTTTAGCAACTCAGTGGTCAGTGCACAGGGCATAAACTAAAGTCATGAGTTTAATTCTCACTTAAGGCAAAATTTCTTTGGCCTTAAACTGTAGGATTTTTCATAATATTTTTTTAGCCTTGGCATGCCTTGACCATTAGTTGTATAATGGCTACATACTATGGCTCAATGTATAAAGTGCTACCTTTGCATAAGACAGCTCAAGCTCAGACTACAGATGAAACCCAAAGGCAGAAGTTGAACCTACTTGTCAACGTGGTTTTCGAACGAGAGTATAACAGGGTAGGGTGAGGTTTTGAAGGCGCTCTCGTTGATAGCTTCGATAACCTCGCGGAACAATACATGAGTGCAGAGTGTGAAACCGTGGTTGATGACTGGTTCCTCGTCCCCTTCCCAACAATCCAGCTCCACACAACGACACCCCGTCAGCAATACTTGTCGGTAAATCTCAGCAGAGGATTTGCTCCTTAATTGCGTGCCTGGCAGGGGATATCGGTGTAAACTTGTGGTAGAGATAGTTATAAAGCAGGGATAACAAATCTAATACAAGCAATAAGCAGTGATGTGTTCATATGTGTTCAGATAATGATTAGCGTAAAATGCCTGGAGTTGTTGTGTATGATTCTTCTAAAGAGAGATATGTGGTAAATCTCAGCGGAGGTTTTGCTCCTTAATTGGGTGCCTGACAGGGGATTGTCAATTCATATCTTGATGTTCAAATATATTTTTAAAAAAGCCAAATTTCAATTCACATTCGGGTTGCATTTTAATTCACATTTTTAAGCCAAATTTCATGGGTGAAAACTTGTGGCATGGGTGAAATGTGAATAAATTGGGAGAAATGTAAATTGTGGCATGGGGGTAAACTTGTGGCAGAGATAGTTTTAAAGTGGGGATAACAAATCTAATACAAGCAATAAGCAGTGAATTGTTCAGATAAGGATAAAGGTAAAGGGCCTTGGATTGTCGTGTATTATTCTTCCAAAGAGAAATATGTAGGAACAACGTTATTAGTTTTTTTACATCTTTATAAAGTTTTTACTACTTTATATAGTTTTTTTACATCTTTATAAAGTTTTTACTACTTTATATAGTTTTTTTACATCTTTATAAAGTTTTTACTACTTTATATAGTTTTTTTACATCTTTATAAAGTTTTTTTACTACTTTATATAGTTTTTTTACATCTTTATAAAGTTTTTTACTACTTTATATAGTTTTTTCACATCTTTATAAAGTTTTTTTTTATCTGATGCCTCAATGATAATCAGAAGAAAAAGTTAAAAAGGCCAGGAATTATCCACGGGTTACTATTACAACATGATACGTACCAGTGAGGTAAGTGTTGTGAGAGGAATTGATGAAGTAGTGGGACAGTGGGGCCGTCATCGACTGGTGTTCCGCGTACCGGTCCGGCTCCACAATCAGGTTATCATCCGACTGCAGGTACGCATCTAACCCTTCCAGTGTTAGCTGACCTATCGGTTACCAAAATATTGCAGTGTGTTGTATATGATCGAGACATTTTTTCATTTTTAGTACAACCAAATAATTTACCCAATTCAAGCAATGTCCGCTAAATGCCTTGCCCAGTACACAACTAACTAAAAGCGGCCAGTTTCAATCCCACAACCTATCAGCTGAAAGGCCATGCATCAATCAACAAAGCTATTTATTCTACCAGATTGAATAAAAAGTCAATAAAAACCTTTAAATAAACAAACTCTAATTAAATTTCCCACTATTTGTATCTGAGAATTTTATGACAAAAATATATATATTGTCATATAGCAACTTTTCCTTATAATCATCAATTTCAACTAATTTGTACATTCTGTGTTTACTATTACATGGATGTTAAACAACTATGTGTTTATTAAGCCAAATTTTCTTGATTCTTCAGAAGTAACTATTCTTTCCTCACTTAAAAAAAGGGTAATTTGTGCAAAGTTTATTTGATTTTTCTGAAATCACTTCGTAGTCTTTCTTTCTTAGTCTTAAAAAAAAGCAATGACCCATGGAGATAAATTATAATTCAAACCTTTTGCGGCAAACATTTCATTGGATTCGAAGTTGGTGATATATTCCAGCACTTGGTCGTCGGTTTTCACCGGGTAGAGGATCTCGTTTAACTTTGGGTCACGTTGCTCTGTGTTGATGAATTCCTTGAATTTCTGCTGCGATACGTACATGCGGCGCGCTCCTGTGCCCCTGTGTGTGGATGGTTGGTATGGCTGATTTAGTTTAACTGATTCGTTTGGTGGTTTAGTGCGTCGCCTTTCAACCGAAAGGTTGCAGGTTCGAAACTGGTCGCTAGCTAGTCAGTTGTGTCCTTGGGCAAGACACTTTACGGACATTGCCTGGACCCAGTGGAATGATGGGTTCTACCAAATTGAAGGAACATATGAATTATACACAACATTGCAAAAGCTCTAGTAACTGGTGGTGGGCGCGGCGAGGTAATCTGACGATTGCCCGTTTGTTAACCCGTTTGGTTTTTCCATTCACGGGGATAAACATAATTATTTTTTGGGAATGTTATGGCTGATGTTGATGGTATGAGGGCTTTTTTAGTGATCAACTTTAAAACAAACAGTTTTTGTTTTTAACAAACAACTTGGAAAAGAAAGCCTCAAATAGTTGATTTTTAAGCGATAGCTTATCAGAATTTATAACAGAAACCTTTATCAGTATTATGTCAAAATAATACAGAAGTTCCTTCAAATGCCACAAAGACCTCTCGATCGAAAGCTTAGTTCCATTATACGCTCTAATAAGCATTGCTATACTCGTACAGATGGGTAAACTTACAAGGAGGAAAACACAGTGTCCAACTCCGGGCGCAGGCAACAAAACTGCAGAAGTTTTTTGAAACCAGTCAGATGAAAATCCTCTGGTTTAATTGAGACATCTCTCTGAAATAATATGTATATTGTAGAAATATTGTTTCAATATGATAAAATTGAATGTGGTTTGTAAAAACACCTTAAAACAAGCGTTTATATAAATAAATTATTAAGAGGAAATTGATGATTTAACTTGACATTTTGCTGTAACCAGTGATAAATATAGAAATATAAATCAAGCGATTGGAAAATTTATGTCAATTGAACACTAAATGTCAGGTGACCTGACGTAAAATTTTGAAAATGTCGCGGTAAATCTCGGATCAAAGAATCCATGAATTGAGGTGAGGAGACCAGTAATATGGTGATTCACACACCACATTATCCTACCTTTCCAGTAACAAGTCCAACTGACAGCAATGCATGGTCCACCCGCCTGCTTTTGCCTCCAAGTACCTTGATCAGCCTGTGTGTGAAGGGTAATCAGACAATATTGATGTCAAAATGAGATTAATAAATTGCTTTTTTGTTTAGATGATCAAAGTCAACAATAATAAATCGATAAATCATTGTATTTATCATGAATGTTTTATCATTTGTCAATTCGTTATATCCTTAATCAGATACATCCGTAATAACAACATCTGTGCTAATGTCAGACTAGATGAAATAAAAAAAAATATTTTCGCTCAAAAATTGGTATTTGTTAAAATTTATTGAATTATATAATCTGGTTCACTTCGATTAAGGACGAAGTTAGTCAGAATCACATATTTGCACAGTTAAGAATGGACCGTTAACGAAACCTGAGTTTCAATGTCTTAAATTAATTTTACTTAGATAAAGCCAACCGCAGATAAAGCCAACCACAACCAGTAAACAAACGCGCATAAACCAAACGTAAATCACGGATTTAAGTGTGAGATTAAATTAGATACTATTCTTATAACATTTGAATAAACAATAAAAGAAAAACATTTTTATTTGAATATAAAAGCAAGTGGAGTATTTTGCCCCATTTTTTGTGTCAGTCTTATTTTATTCAACACCCAATCCTTTAAATCCCTTAATGAAGTCACACATGTGAAATTGAGAAATTGAAGAAATCACTTCATAAAAATCTCCATATTGGCCGCTGTTTAATCTGATATCCTTACCATGTAGACTGTTACCATAAAGTTTGGTGAAAATAAATGAAATAACACCCCAGGCATTACAAATTGCACTTCTACCATTAATCTAAGCTAAAATTCAGCTTATTAGGAGTTAAAACATTTAAACTTAATATCTATCATTAGAACCAAACCAACATGCACATTTAATCCATGATGAACTACCATTAGCTATAGTACAATCGAATGAAACCATGTTTTCATATAAATTTTACTTTGAAAAGTCTTTCTAATTAATTAATTTAAAAGATAGAAAACAATTTGCATAACAGGTACTTACTTTTTAACAGGGATTTCGCCCATCTGGTTAGTTTCCAACTTTAACCTTGTATATCTAAAAATGGATGAGGAAAACTAGGTGAAATATGATTTAATATGGGTCCTATTAGAGTTTAATTGATTTATGCAATAATGCATTGTGAAAGAACATGGCAAGTAGGAAATCAGTTAATGGTTAACCGATTATTGTTACATTAGTTAAACGCATCAGTTAATTGTTTTTCAAATTGACTGTTATTTCGCAGCCCTAATGGCAAGTATATTATGTTATATGTTGAGTCATTTTGCTGCAGCCATTCATTGCACTTTTATGGGAATAACGTCAATGCAGAGGTCAAAAGTGCACATGCGGTTGTCTGTGATAGATCCACATCCATTGATTAGTAGCTGGCAATATTGACGTCTTTTTCCGCAAGATGAATTATAATATGGCAAAACGTCAATAAGATAATATAAACTTAATCAATGAGATATTTAAAAATCTGTCAAGAAACTACGATAAAATACATTTTGATTTTGTCAGGCATAAGACAAGTATAATTTTAACTGATGAGCTCATTTATATCTATTATGGGTTATGGTGCCTTAGAATTTTATGGTTGAATTTCGGTAATTAAAGTAAAACATTTTAAAAATTTTTAATTTTCCGAGACCTCTAGAGTTACAGTGCAACCTCTAAATTTACATGTAATGATTATTTCGTTGTTTCTGTTACTTTTTCCTCTGAATGCAAATAACCTCACCAAGTCAGTCAGTGTGTAGTTCGACAGGCGCTTGCACACATACAATATTTGTTTTCACCCCTAACTAATTCTCATTAAATTGTGCGGCCATTAAACATTAAATTTGGTGTTAAAATTCAAACATTAAAATCAAACAACTGTTTATTTGTGATGTAAAAATGGAACATTCATTGAAATGTTAATTGTTTGATTGTTAACTATATAATGCACCATTCACAGGTTCATTGTTTTATTGTTCAAACATCCACACATCCATTCATTAATTGTTTGTCTTAATTAAGTATTATTCAGTGATAGTTTGGCATTAAGAATCATCAACAAAGTAATTAAATACGACACCATACAGAAGGTGAGATTACCATCTTCATTAGGATAAGAAATCAATAAATCACAGTATCGTTTACAGTTTTTGTCGATGTGTATCAATATCAATATAAAGTGCTGGAGCAATAATCTATTCCTGGTGTGCCATTGGGGGTCCTTTAATGCGGTGCATGGAAATACACAAGACATCAATATTCTATACCAATTGAAGTTTAAGACTGATCTTTTTGATAGTTTTAAATAATATAAAAATAATACCACATTGTTTATTTCTGGAAACACTGTCTGTAGGCTCAATGCCACACACAAGTCAGTACTTATTAAAAAATCCAGTCAAAAATAAATATTTATCACAATTAATTTGCCAACCATTTGTCTGTGTTTAATGGTTTTAATTCAAAATTTTATATAAATGATCAATACATAGGCTGAAGTAGAGTTGCGTGAAGCTTACACGTTGTGTTTGTTCTCAGAATTCAAGCACAGCCTTGCTCGTTCGCAATCAATTAGCGCATTATCAGTTACAAACAACCAAAATGCATTAACCAAGTAAATATTAAGATATTACTTTAATATATCCACCTAAGCACAGTACTTACAGCCCACTAAGTATGTTTAATTGACATTCATATAAACATTAAGATTTTAGCTTTTAACCATTAGGTAAACACATTGGAATAAACAAGTTACAGAATACTTTTAATTACTGCACAGAGATGTATGAAAGTTAAGTCCCCTGATGTGATAAAGTAGATCGGAAATGAGTTTCGACCTTAGATTAATGGATAACCAAAGCATCAAAGAAAATAACAATTTATGACAAATAACAGTTGATTTCCGAGGTAACAAAAATCATTCTCAGTTTAATAACATGTTAAGTTAAAGAATGATGTCATAGTAACTGTTTTGTTCTAAAACCTTATTGTCAATAAAGAATACTGGTTTCTTACTTATACCACGCTAAAATTCGAAAACACCTTTAAAAAACTAAAATATCTTCTACATATTATGATTAGAATTGATTAAAAAATATCAGCGTCGCAATACTGGGTACTATAAAAATACTTTACTTAGCTTTAAACAAAATAAAACCAATTACAACAAAGAACAAAGTATGGTTTTGTTGTTCCAGTATGTTAAAATCGTTCTTACGGGTGAAAGTGAGCATTGTGCTCATTAACCATGGCGCTGGTTACTTCCAAAAATTTACATATTGGCGTCAATTTCTACTTGTTAACTTTTTTCAGGTTAATTGTTTGGTTTCATATAAAACCACAGTGATTTTGATAAGTCACGAACAACATGGGCGCAATAGCATAAAGACAGTTACTTTTCACCTAATGATCATTGGATCTTGTGCAGTTGTTATATGTAGTAGAAATAAAGGTAACTTACGCTTTCTCTACAGATGTTTGAACAGAAACATGTCTTGTGCATGGGTGGTAGGCTAGCAGCAACAGAAAGTCTGCCCATTCCTAAACAAAATAAGATTTATTGCATTTGGATTCAAAGACACCAAAAAAACTTTGATCAATTGCACATAGGTCCACCTACACCGATAATGACAGGGTAAAATACCACCTATATATCTAATAATAATATGATAGTTGACAGCATAAAATTTCGGTTGAAGTTTTTTGCCACTGGGAAAAGGTCACGGTGGCAAAGTGTATATACGAACCCAATTCAACTGTGGTGACTTAAAATGAACAAAGCAGATTAAAAGGGGGGTGCGCTTAGAATCCACAGGTGCGCCATTGTATTAAAATAAATTGGCAAAAAGGTTGAAAAATCCGTTTCAAAATAATCCAAACCGAACACCATGTCAATTGCAATCAGTTTGATATGATTTTTAAGTAACATACATTTTAATATGCCAATTTATTTGCTTGTGTAATTTAGAATAACGCTACATTAATAATTAAGTACATCGAAGTTAAATTATTTGCGTGGATGTTTAAAGTAAACCCAGCTGATAAAGGTTGTTCAATAAAAGGTTTTTCACTTATGATGCTTATCATTAAGCAGTTGTTCCAAGAAAAACAGTTGCACTAAAACGTTACCGCATTACAACACAGCCTAAATTATACAGTTTGCTGAATAAATTAAAACAATTCAAAAATCTCCGACAGTGGAGATGACATATTGTTCCCTATTGATATTTCCTGTGCAAATTGGGTTGGGAGTTTGGACAGAGATTTTCATGTTTTTTAATTTTAATGTAAAATAGTGCCATTCTTTGTTAGTTAAACAAATCACTCCTTTTTTTAAAAAAAGCTAACAAACTAATTAAATATATTAACAAAATTTGCAATATTGGTTGATTTTTTAGCAATTTTGCAATTTTAGCATTAGCAATTTTGGTTAATTTATGCAGTAGCAGTAACCCAGTAATGGTATTGACTCAATGTTTCATAAACAATGATTATTTATGATATATACCAGTTTTAACATTTATCAAGAAATAAAAATTTAAATATCAAACACTCTTAAGTGCAGACGTACTTTCAACATACAATATACAACACATTGCTAAGGTAATTAAATTAATTTAGGACAAGTGTCTGTATAATATGAAGCAGTAGTTGATGCCTTTAGCATATGCTTCACATACAAAAATTAATAAAAATCGTAGCTAGAGCGTAAAATTTGCTGTTTGAGGAGATATTTGTTGCATGACGAATGATATGGGAAATCTACCTTGACGCATTGCTGAGGTTCAGGTTCAACTGATACAAAGTTGAGGAAAGTAAGTTCGACCAGTTTGACGCCGTACACGATCGTCAGGCATTTCTCCGTAACAGGAACTGACGAATTGCACACCATCTTGATCAGCTGAGAATCCTGTGTGGAAGACGCAGTGATTATACAAAGTTCGGAAGTTTATTTACCAAATATTTTGGTGACAAGTTTAAATTCATGATGATATTTAATTGATAACATTATTTTAAGCAATTAAACATGAGATGAATATAATATAAAAAAATCTATTGTCCAGAAAAGTTTAAAATGATTTATTTACTAAAAATAACATTTATTTAAATTAATACATTGCACCAACCCAGTTATTAGGGTAGCACATGTGAGGAAATTATAATAGAACGTCTTGAGTGGTGATTTTTAAAAATCACTTAATTCGTAGATATTGTTGTAAATTTGATACTTAAATTTAGTTTAGGCTTGTATAAATATAAATATATGCAATAAATATTTATAATGTATAAATGACACCATGTTGATAACTAAACAAAAAAGCGGCACCAATAACAATTTAAACTGCATAATAAGCATCATCTACTAGTTTGCAAAATACAGCATATGACCACCGTGTGTACAATCATGCAAAACGCACACGTTTATTACACAACTGCCACCAAATGAAACATTATGGAATTATGACATGATGTACAATTATTAATCGTTAAGATGAACAATGATATTTAGCTTTGTTGTCAATGGGTTTAATAACAAAGTGCAAGTTATGATCGTTTAAATACTTGTTCAAAGAATTAGCAAACTGATGGTCTATAAAAAACAGCGAAATTTCGAAAGAGACAATATTGTATAGGCCTAGCTTCTAATCGTAATACGGACGCTTGTTTATTAGGATACAAGTATAAAAGTGAGATGGCTTTAGTTGTCAAACATGGAAAGTTTAAGAAGTGTTACCGGTATTATTGTATCTTTAGTCTTCAAAACTATTTTCAACCATACGGTACTAATATCCACATAAAAGAATTGGTAGGTTGACAATTGCAATTACAGTATGTTGGCAAAATAGAAAATAATATAATGATAGAACCGCTTAATTAATATATGCACTTTAAAACATGCTAATATTGCTACAAATGTTAGGGATAATAACACAACATCAAATTTTAAATTATCGGTAATATATTACTGGTTACATAGCGTATATTTTTATTACATCATAATCGATGATGTGGTAATATAAAGGTATTTATGGTGTTTCAAGCTGGCTTTTTGGGCTATCCTATTATATGTTATACTTAAGCCACTAATGTTCCTTATTACAATGATTGTTTAATGGACTATCAGTTTCAATACACACTTTAATTGGCCTTTTTTACCCAAAAATAACTCTGGAACAGAGCTGTAAATTTTAAAGAAAACCATAAAATAAAGGAGAAACTATAAAATAAAATTTACTGGCGTAGCAAATAAAACAATAAAGTTGAAGCAAGTAATAAAGTATAGAATGAAGTTAACGACAAAAATCAGCATGCCCACCAACATATAACTGAGGTTATTATGGACATGCAAGGCGATCAAATGCAATAAAACATGGAGGGACTCTTTTGGAGGAAAATAAATGCAGTAATAATCTCACCCCATTGTTTTGTGCAGCTCTTTCTAGCTTTTCTTGCTGGGTTTATAAAAGCAAAAAAATCAGAAATTTAAAACTTACTTAATACCAATTGATTACAGGTTTGTTTGATAGATTCGAAAAAAGGGTAGTAATCACATCCATGGAATCATGCATGTTTCAAGTTTAAAGGTACATTCAATAAAAATTTCCTATAAATCATGAGTTGTGAAATATAATCTCATCTAACAAGGACACTGATTACCGGTATATACGGTAGAGAAAATAAAAATTCTAAAGCATTTCAAAACACTCAAAACAATCTAAAGGTAACAAAAATTAAATGATTTTAACCTTTGTCCATTTTTCAGGAGGGATTTAAAAATCATTACAGTCAGGAAAGATATAGAAAATCATAGTCAAAGTCTGTTAATGATTATAAGAATCTATAAAGGATTCTCATGCTTAAATGACTTTATTGATTTCAATTATTATTACCGGTACACCGACTTTACCATGGATCATTATAAAGTTGACTTCATTTAAAACAACAAACCATGGAAAACACTGATACACAATTGTAACCCAGAGTGCTCAATGTGCCATACTATTTTATAAAATATTTGTTTACGCTTGTAAGCAAATTAAATGTAATGCTTCAATAATCTATAATTAAGTGCGTTGGGTAAACTGGTGAACTTAGTTCCGCCTAATTTCTACAAACTCGAGCAGTTTCCATGTAAAATCATCGTCAGTTCCTGTCTGTATTATGTGAGTCAGACTGAACCTTTACAACAGATGTGATATTTGGAGCAATAACTGGGGAACTTTAAGGTAAAATGACCAGGTCAAACAAGCAAATAAACACATACAGTCTTGCATTGAAATCGCTCAAGATTTAAAGTCTTATATTTAAAAAAACGTGGTATAAAAATAAAAATTATTTTCAACACATTTCATCTTTTTTAACTGGCTGTTAAAATAAATATTTTTTGTTCAACAATGGAACTGAAACTATAAAAATACATTATTACAAAAAGTAAACCAGTATACTATGTTCCAGTGGTGGTTAACTTAATTTAAGATAAACAAATATAATCCACAAGATACCTAGGTAAGCAAAATGAACTTTCTTGTTTGTCAATTGTAAACAAACTATAAAATACATTATTAAAAAATTTAAACTACTCTCCCTATGTACCAGTATGTCTTTAACTTAGTGAAAGATAATAAGCCACAAGGTACCTTTGGCTCTTTGGCATATTTCCCAGCCCTTGTGTCTCTTATGCAGGAAATTTCTAAACATTCAGTGTCCTGCGATAACGCAATGTGTTAAAGATATAATCTTATTTTAGTGCAAGAATTACTTTAGAACATATATAGGCCTACTGTCACATACATATATTTTACCTATAACAACAGTTTTAACTTAAACCATTAATTTATTTTGCCTGAACCCATCAGATTAATGGGCTCTACCAGATGGAAGAAACCGGTAAATCATACACAACACCCTGCAATAGCTCTGGTAACCCGACGGTGGACACAAGGTGATCTGACGATTGGCCGTGTGTTAACCCCCTTGGTTTTCCCATTCACGGGGATAAACATAAGAATCCAGTACATCCTATCCTATCCCGAAATACTAGTTAACAATCAGGTACCAGTACACATATATACCAAACTATATTATTCTATACAGAAAGCTATTTGAACTTTGTGATCAGCACAATATGTTATCACTATTTATTAGTAAACAGTCTAAACACTTTAAAGGAAGTTGTACAAACCCTTCCAGGTTCCTGCCAGTAAATAACATGTCCTTGTGGGTCAATTCTTAACGTCACTTGTACCGCTATTATCGAATCCTTTGAAGAATGAAATGATACATTTTAATATAACACAATGCATAGAATTAGGGTAGAATAACTATGTAAGTCAGCATGTGCATTATATTCTTAATATTCTCAGCAAAGTCAAGTTTTATCACAGAAAATGACATGACCATTTTTGGTTTATTTATTTATTTTTTTACCTGTATGATTTTAGCATATTTAACTTTATTAAAGACTGGCATAATTAATTTTAATTAAAACTTTATAGGCCAAGGCATGTTAACATTTAGAAATTAGCTGATCAACATACATTTAAGTAAATTAGATAATTACTATGTTCATTAAATCAATAAATTAAATTAGTTGTGGTACAACTTACATCATTATCTGACTTTGGCCACTTAATGAATTTGCTTCCATTGATTAGTCTTTCGGGAATGCTTGGCTTTTCCACCAGCACCCTATGTACTGCAGATTCAGCTCCAGCCATATTCACAACATTATTTACCCTTTAATACATGATTACAGGGGGGAATATGTTTAGTAATCATACACAGTTATAACTAAGCATTGTATTTATTTTTTTATTTATTTATCTAACTAAACACAAAGGGTGCAGCTGACTCGGTGACTATTTGGTCTTTCATTGCATCCTTTGCTGTACATTACTGTGCATTACTGTATATATTGTTGTCATTTGTAAATATGTGATGTCAGCACAAATTAAAAAAATAAACTAAACTAAACTAATAAACATATTTTTCATACGTTATTGTATAGCAACAACAATTTACAGTGTCTTTATAAATACACTCTTTGCCGATATCTGAAACACATTGGCTGCAGACGATAGATTTGTGTGCCAAAATACACAAAAACACAAGGTTTTGTGCCAGAATACACAAGAACACAATGAACTATGTAAACAAATCAATATTCTTTTTTGCTAAATGTTTGTACGAACAGAGCCTCAATCATTATAGCCTATAATTCATTTTTCTCAATAATTCTAATTTTATATATTTAATGTGTCATTTATGTCTAATTTTAACACAAAATAAGACAACTGTAAAACGAAGAAAATATACATTAGCTTCGCACCGTTATTATGTCAGTTAGACCTAAACCAAATACCGCTGGATACTTGTCTTGGTAGCAGGCGATTAGGTAGATTCATTCATTAAATATACATTTGTTAATCACGCAAACCACACTTTCAAATATGATCTTGCACTCTTCTGATCTTGCCGAAACCTGAGCTATTTTTACACTGGCAGCAACTAAATAGCAACAAATAAGAAAAAAATACGGGTAAGCACTTAATGTACATCAAACTGAGGCTACAGCTGATCGACATTTGTGACGTCATACAGTAGCTTATGGGAACTCCTGATGTATTATGGGTAAATTTTTTCCTAGGAGAGAGTTGTTCATGCGAAACGACAAGTAACTTGTGAAAACACATGGTGTATTGTGGATTATATCTACCGGTATATATCTAGCGCGCTTCTGTATGAAGATGTTAAAACATTTCGAAATGTGATGGGTGCTAAACCAAATGCTGGGTATTCAGTGGTGTGCTTAGTCTATGCACTGCACACACTATTTATTCTATGAAACTGCACACACTATTTGCGTGAAAACTAACTCTAAGCCTGAACCCCAACCCCAACGCTAATCTCTACCTGAACACCAATCCTAACCCAATCAGTCAACCACGGGGTTATTGTGCATTGGTATTGATATAATACCGGTATTAAATTTGCGGTAGCCTACCTCTAAATACTACAGGATCGCTTGGATTGCATGGATCGCTTACTATACTTCGTAATTACAAAAGCTATAATATTAATGTTAGGGTTGGGGTTAAAGTTAGTTCTGGGGTTGAGATTAGTGTTAGGGACAGGGTGAGAATTACTTTCCATAGCAATCTAAGTGAATCAAGCGCTCCAAGCGATCCCGTAGTATTTAGAGGCACCCTTTAATTTGTGAATTTTCTGGATATTGATCAAGGAGATGCGGTTTTAAAATCATCTTTGCCGATATACAGTTTGAAAAGAAGAGAATCGGCCTAAAAAAAGAAAAAAAGATTTAAAAAAATTACGCACAACACACCAGGAGTTCCGACAAGCGACTCAGTGACGTCACAAATGTCGATCAGCTGTAGCCTCAGTTTGATGTACATTAAGTGCTTACCAAAAAATACACCGACTGTTCATAGAAATCGCAGTATTTCAGATTGTTTAGATAAGTCTTGTTCGTGACGGTTTTGCAGCACGGAACTTTTTTTAGACTAGAGTTCATAAATCAGATTTTAGAATAAAAAGAATTTATCGATTGCTGTCTAGCCTATTGTGTCCTGTGATATTTTTCCAACTATGGGGGTAAAACATGGATATTCTACATGCTATCTGTATCTTGACAAATGGAGCTAATCAAAATAAATACATACCGAAAGGTGATTTTGAAGAAATCAACACAGGCGCAAATATACATTGTTACGTCGACAGTCGTGATGTAAATTCTTGTATTTTACTTTTATCGTTATCGCCATATTTTTTATGACTGTTGACATTAGATATAAAAGGTAGGCTATTCATTTTTATCCCCACAATTAAGAAATCGCAAATGGCGGCATATTTCCTTTAAGGTTCTTCTTTTGACCATAGGGCTTATCAATGTTAGTCTGTTACTCGATGTTTGGTTTAAACACAATAAAGTAAAAGATTACCCGTGGAAATACCCATACAAGTTAAGATTTTGTCATTGAATAATTGTTATGAGCGGCAATTTAATCTGGATAGGCCTATATCCAAATAGTATTTATAGAATTAAATTAAAACTACAGGAATCGTAAGAACTCCACAACAATCTTCAACCGATTTTTGGTAAATCCCTAGGAACACAACCCCACTTAGTTATCATTCTACTGGGCGCTGCATATGCAAAAGAAGGATTTTAGTAAAATTAAAATAGGACAGAATATTCCTTTAATTTAGTAGAACCCATTAATCCGCTGGGTTCAAGCAATGTCCGTAAAGTGCCTTGCCCAAGGACACAACCGACTAGCTAGCGATTAGCTAGCGACCAGTTTCGTATCTGCAACCATTAGGTGAAAGGTGTCGCACTAAACCACCAGACTAAACGGTTGGACTTGATTAGATGTGCAGTAGTAACTAGGGGATATATTACAAAAAAGTTTGACAAAGAATTAATAAAAAGAAACTCGCTTTTCTTCATTTTCAGCCCAGATATTTTTGTTGGAAATATTTTGGGAGTATGTAACGGGTATTTAGGCTTAAAGCATTTGTAAAATCAGGTTAAAAATTTCAGAAATGTTATAGCTGCGATTCTATATTTGTGTAATGCTTTTATCGGAATTGTGGTAAATAGCCAGAGAAATAGGCCTACTGCACCGTCATCCCAAAATTCCCCGAAATCTTAAAAAAAATTGTAAACGGCAGTTTTAACCCGCGTTTAGGCCTATAGGCAGTAAATGTTAGCTTATAAGGTGAAGATGCCCGTCAATCTGACAAGAAGACTCTTTTTTATCTGAACATCGAAAACAAATTTGATTTGGTAACTCGGGAACTTATCAGTTAATGCTTGCAGAACCTAAACTGTAACAATCGGGTTGAAACTATCAGGAATGTCAGATAACATGGAATTGACGTCCGCGAATCCAACAATATAGCATTTTCCTACTTGATTAGTAGGGTAGGGATAGGATATTCATGTTTATCACCGTGAAAGCGGAGCTATTGTAGTGTCTTGTGTATGATAGACACGTTCCTTTAATTTAGTAGATCCCATTAATCCGCTGGATTCAGGCAATGTCCGTAAAGTGCCTTGCCCAAGGACACAACCGACTAGCTATAGCAACCAGTTTCGCACCTGCAACCTTTCGATTAAAAGGCGAAGCACTAAATCACCAGACTAACCGGTAGGACAAGTTGCAACAGTATCTTCCTACTAAACAATGTATTGAAAACGAATCGCTATCGAGTCGCCTACCCAAAACATTAAACATTGCGTCACCATATAATTTATATACACAGCATATTTATAAGCGTTTTCAACAAATGCACAATTGACTCCTTCGGTCACTAACATCGTCCATCGGTTAAAACGACGTTGTCAATAGCAGTGTCGCCAACCCAATCTGTACCTCGCTCAGCAGCAAATTTAATCTGCGGGGAAATAACGTTGTTAATTATAGATTTAAAAACTAAAAGGAGGAAAGTGGGAAGGTGGGAAGGAGGGAAAGTGCACGCTAAAATGAAGATTATGACTTTATAGTTAGTTTTAAACATGGGGTTGGAGTTGGGGTTAGTTCTGGGGTTGGGATTAGTGTTGGGGGCGGGGTTTAGCAGTTTACTTCATATCCTTCTTACCTATTTCCCTCTTTTTAGTGTTCCCGAAATAAACTTAATTATTTCTTTACAAACGCACCATTTACGTATTCTCCATGATTAACCATCAACTAGGTCAATAAAGATGGCAACACATATATATACATTTTAGACCAAACTAGCCAATAGCAGACATGACGTAGACCCAGTAGGATACCATATTCATGTTTATCCCCATTGTCGGGGTACCAGAGCTATTGCAGTGTGTTGTGTATGATTCACATGTTTCTTCAATTTCGTAGAACCCATTAATCCACTGGGTTCAGACAATTTTCGATAGTGCCTTGACCAAGGACACAACCGACTCGCTAGCGACTAGTTCAGAACCTGCAACTTTTCTGTTAAAAGGCTTTGCACTTAACCACCAGACTAACCGGTCGGACCGGTCAGTAGATGAACGGCTGGAACCAAAACTAAAGTAACGTCTCGAGCACATTCAACATACTGCAACAACTTTGGTAAACGGTCTGTATGCATAAGCGAATTGGTTTCCCATATTACCCTTATACAATACCATGTTTATCTTATGGGCCCGAATAGAAATAAATATAAAGATGCGCTTTTTATTATTTGTTCTTTTTTTAATTTTCAAGGCTAAGTTTCGAAGCCTTTATGGGGTCATCAAAATACCATTTATATAAATTGGTATATGTATCTGTCGCGTTAACAATTTTGTCATCCGACCTTTTAAACGGGGGAAACTGAAAGGAGGAAATGAGGGAAACTGCGCACTATAATAAAGATTAGGGACCTAAAGTTAGTTTTAAACATGGAGTTGTTGGAGTTACGGCTAGTTCTGGGGTTGAGATTAGAGTTAAGGGCAGGGTTTAAATTAGTTTCCGTAATTTTCGTTAGCACTTTTCCTCCTTCCCGCTTTCCCTCCTTTTATTGTTGCCCGAAATAAACTTAGTTGTTTCGTTACAAACGCACCATTTACGTATTCTCTATGGTTAACCATCAACTATGTTAATAAAGATGGCAACACATATACATTCTAGGCAAAACTAGCCAATAAACCGTGTGTGCAAATGACTGTCCAATTCAACAAGAATTATAAGATCGCGTAAAGTAGAAATTTTCGACCAATGTCACAAATCTACCTTGCGATTTTTTTGTTCTTTTTTTACTTTTAAGGCTAAGTTTCGAAGCCTTTATGGGGTCGTCAAAAATATTGTTTTTATTAATTGGTTTATGTATCGGTCGCGTTAACGATTCGGCCACACGATCTTTTAAACGGGGGAAACTAAAAGGGGGAAAGCGGGAAGGAGGGAAACCGCACACTAAAATAAAGATTAGGTCATTAGAGTTAGTTTTAAACATGGGGTTGGAGTTAGGGTTAGATCTTGGATTGAGATTAGTGTTCAGGGCAGGGTTTAAATTAGTTTCGGTAATTTTAGTGAGCAGTTTTCCTCCTTCCCACCTTTCCCGCTTTCCTTCCTTTTATTATTGCCCTTTTAAACAACTTCTTAATGTCGGAACTTACCTTGGACGGAACATTCGTGTCCACCTGAATGCTTTGCCTCCTCCAAGACTCGCCACTAGGAGTCGAGACCACAAACAATTGTTGGTTGCCTAGCAACACCTGGAACACGTGACCAGAGTCTCTGACGTTGAACGAGTAGCTGAATCGGAGACAAAAACAACCACTGACGGTGACTTTACTCGATAGAATGGCAACATCGTCTGGTTGGCGGGGGGAACTTGTTTCGAAGTAAAGGTAAAACCGGCCTGAAGAATATACGAGTAAACAAGATCGCCTTCAAATTTAATAAAGGTGTACGGTCGTGTGGCCTAACGGTTAACGCGACCGATACATATACCAACTATATAAAAAAACAGACGAGCCCATCATGGTTTGAAACTTAACCCAGTAAAAAAAATTTAATAATGTTAATTCATGTGGGTAGACGAATAAGACAGTATCTTGGGCCAATACATATAAAAGTCAGTTTGAATTAAGATATTGTTTCCGGCAATACCAACTTAAGAAACTTTTCACCACAGAAAACATATCGACCTGTATAGATCAGGAGCTTTAAAAAAACGTTCTCATTTAGGTCACAGTTCTGCATAAGTAGTTAGAAAATAAGAAATTGTTACCTTCGGCGGCTGTGGCGGGGCCAGTACCAAAGGAAGGCGTTCGACCGCTGTGGTGCATCCAAATGCTACCAGGGTTACCCGTATTCTCCCAGCCTCCGAGCGATTCCTCAAAGTTATTTGTCAAACCTGTCGTGAATTTAATATCAATGATTACAATTTAGGTTTTGAAAGAAACTTTTGGGTGGCCATTGTACCGGTTGTTTTATCGGCTTAGTTTCGAACCCGTAATAACCTCGTCCTCAAGACCGTTTTCTATGTGATTTGGTATATGTATCGGTCACGTTAACCATTCGGCCACACGGCTGTACCATTGTACCAGCAGTTGTTTTTGAATTCGTCGCTTAAAACCCGGGATCGAAAACCACGTTCGGTAAGTTTTTTATCCGTTGTACTTTTTACTGGTGGTAGTTGGAAACGCACCTTGTGTCTGTTCAGCCCAACACGCATATCTAATGCCAAATCCATTTACACTAACGATAGCGATCCGGCTGTATACTGTTTGTTCTTATAACCCATCAAGCGAGCACCTTGCTGCGTGAGAAGACACCTAATTTCCTGTACGGTCGTGTAGCCGAATGGTTAACGCGAACGATACATATACCAACTACAATACAAAAACTGTCCGAATTTAACTTGACTCGCTTAAAAAAACATCTCATTTTTTGCCCAATCCGCTTTTACACAGAACGCGACTGGCATTAATTTGCTACGCTCGGCCGCATTATCAACGCGCATAGTGCTGATTCACGCATGTGGTTTGGCTGTGGTATAGACTTACATTTAGTTTAACCTTTTTGCACAGTGTTACGGTCATTTTGGGGCTCAATCCATGTACTTATAATTCCCGATTTCTATGTGCCCAATGAAGCGCCACGGCGTCGCTGCCGATTTGTAAGGTCATTGTAATTTCGGCCTTTTCGGTTCTTACTACGTGGTAGAAGGTTTATTGATTGAGCTGACCTGAAACGCACGAAAGCTAACCCAGAAATTGTGTATCCGTTTATCTATGTATCTATGCTGCCCGTTTTGTCTGTGTTAGTGCCATTAAAAGACATCACAGAAGGGTGGTTTGTTGCGAACATAAAGTATAGAGCAATCACTGGTCAAGTGCGTGGAGCAGCTCAAATTCGCCAACACAGGGTTGGTAACGTAGGGTAGGGCTTCGCCCCTGTTGAATCCTACATTGATTTCTGGCGTTTCTATCACTGATTCAGTGATTTCTGGTTTCGTCAAGTTATTTCCTGATTGAACGTTTGAGGTACAATTAAAAATCTGGAGCTCGGTTTACTAATTTATCTTTGCATCTCAAGATGGCAACTGCTGAGAACGCGGCGCCGGTAGATTCGCTAATTGACGTCACTCCTAGCGCGGCACCAGAAAAGGCAGAACTAAAAGCCGCGCGCACAACTGCCTTGAGCACATTTACGAGGCTCGAGAATAAGCTGCAGAAGATTATATCGAAAAAAGCTTCCCATGAGGAAGTGTCCAAGGTAAAAGATCGTTACGACGATGCCTGCGACGAGTGCTTACGGATTTGCCGTCAATACGTGTCCACTGTGTTGACGGAAGGCGCTCGTACTGAAGCAGAAGCGAGAGTGGAGTGCATTATTCAAAGGAAACAAATCGCGAATCAAGATTATAAACAATTTGTGCAAAACTGTGCTGCGGGCCGGTCTGTGGGGAGTGGCAGTAGATCTAAGTCTATAAAGACATCCTCTAGTCGGCGAAGTTCCGCTCGCATACAAGCACAACTGCTGGAAATGGAAGCCATACAAATGGAAAACGAGGCCGAAATCCAACAAAAGAGTTTGGAGCTTGACCTGCAGGTTTCCCGAGCAAAAGCGAAGGCGAAGAGAGCTATCGTTTTGGCGGAGCATGAAAGTGAACTTTCCAATTCTCTCGGCGCTTTGTCAAACGCCGAGGAGAAACCTCGTGAAACTGTTTTAGACAAAATACAGTCATTTACCTGTGATCAAAGAACCCGGGCTGCTGCTGCTGCCCCGAGACCATTAGTTCTACAAGAACCCAATCGGCCGAATAGGCACTCTTCACCGTTTATTCCTAACCCAATACCCTATGGAACGGGGCCTTCCAACTATGGCGTTAATCATTGTGAACGCCCAGCAGCCCTAGGTATTGGTACGATACATGATGGAAGGCACTTAAAAGAACCCACGTTTAAAAATCCGCGAGGACAATTTGAGGTTAGCCCGTTCAATGTCGACTCGGTCACCCCGCGCTTGGATTAGACACCTTTGACGGGAACATTTTAGAATACTATGGATTTATGAGTGACTTTCGCGAATATATTGAGGCCAGAGTGCTGAATGATGGCGCTCGCCTTAAGTTTCTTCTGAAGCTATGTGCAGGGGAAGCCTATGACACAATCAAGGGATGCAAGATAATCTCTGACAGAAGTCGTGGGTACCGCGAAGCTATACACCGTCTAAATTCCAAGTACGGTGAACGAAACTTGGTGGTGCAGGCTTACATGAAGCAGGTTACTGAAGGGCCGCTCTTGAAACCGTCGGACTCTGAAGGTATGTTTTCATTAGCTGATAAAATGTACAACTGCTACAATACTCTATCCGAGTGGGGCTACTCACATGATTTAAATAGCACAGAAAACCTGGGAAGGATATACGACCGGCTTCCTAATCATATAAAATTGGATTTCTGTAAAATTAGTCGATTAAAGGAAGCCGAAGACCAACGGCCAAGTTTCTTTGATTTAATGGAGTTGGTGCAGGACAGTGCGAAAGCGTCTCGCTGTTACTTCAACCAACGATATTACGCTTCGACATCGGGACCCTCACAATCAAGGAAAGGGAACAGTGAGTTTAAACAAAGTTTTCCTAGAAAAGTAATGGTTGCCGCCGCTGAGTCTGTATCTGAACCTATAGAACACGCAGGGACGACTAACAAGAGACCCTTGTGCTGTTTATTTTGCAACGAGGCACACTCTATTTGGAGATGTAATCTCTTTAAAGGTGAAACCGTTCAGGAAAGAACAAATTTTGTCACGGCACGGAAGCTGTGCTTCAATTGTTTGCGTGCTGGTCATTTTTCCCGGCAGTGTCGGTATCAAGGATACTGTGCGATATGTAAGCGCAGACATAATTCTTTGTTGCATATAGATGAAACCCCCAACCCCTCTGGTGATCCCCCACCAAGTAATCCCGAGCTGAGAGAGAAAGGTGTTGTATCTTGTGGTGCTCGTCAGCGAGATGAAAGGAAGATGAGAACCCCTAAAAGTTTCAAGGTGGTTCCAGTTAAGGTGTGGACCATGGATCCTGGTAAGAGTGTGCAGACTTATGCATTTTTGGATGATGGTGCGGACATATCTATGTGTGCAGTCAGTTTGGCAGAAAAGCTTGGTCTACCAAGTACAAATGAACGAATGGATCTGTACACACAAAATGCGGTGTCTCGTCATGCACTTATTTGTGATGACTTGTTTGTTCAAGGATTTGGGGAAAGCGAGGCATTTAACGTACACGAAATGTTGATTACAGATGATCTGATAGATGTCAGTAACAGCATTCCTACAGAAGAGGTGGCTGCGCTTTATCCCCATTTGAGGGACTTGAATTTTCCCAAACTGGATAATGGAAACGTTGAGCTTTTATTAGGAAACAACGTCATCGATGCTTTCCGATTGATTGAGCAACGCAGTGGAAGGCACGGGGAACCACTGGGGCTCCACACCGCACTTGGCTGGACAATATTCGGGGCTGATCTCTTAGCAGCCGGCCAGGGCAAAGCTGAGGTGTCTCATGCTTGTGTGCAATTCATGAAACAGCGTGAACCTGCGGGTGATTCGTGCAATGAGATTTTACAATTATTTTCCAGGGAATTCAGTGACCTGGCACAGGAACAGAAATGTGAGCTGTCTATAGAGGATGGACAAGCAATTATGATGGAAGAAACGGCAACCAAAGTTGGCAAACATCATCAGATTGGACTACCTTGGAGGCTACCTCGAGTTACACTTCCGAACAACCGTTTGAGGGCAATTAAGCGACTCAAGTCACCAAAGAGGAGCTTAACAGGTATAAAGGACATGTTCCGTCAAGTATTGGTAGATCCTAAGAACCGTGATGCCCTGCGCTTGCTCAGGTGGCCGGATGATGACATGGATACGGAACCAGTTGACCTTTGGATAAACGTGCACATTTTTGAAGCAACTTCGTCGCCTAGGTTGTTTACCTTTTTCTCGAAGGAAGGTGGTTACGAAAAATGATACCGGGGCTCTGTTGCCAAGTAAAGTTCAAAAGGCAATAATGTGGTTCAAGGGGCCGGAATTTTTACGTCAACCCGAAGAGTGGCCAGCACGTCCAGTGGTGTCGCCACTGTTGTCAGAAGATCACGCAAGGTTCAGGATGAAGAAGGGTATCGTGTCTTCCCTTACAGAAGCGACACCGGAAACCACCTTGCAGCTAATATTTAAATGGCATTCTACATTTTCCGTCCGAAAGCATTCTGTGGCTTGGTTACTTCGGTATCGCAAGTACCTTCTTTGGAAATCGTGTCGACCTCGGATTCCCCACCCCTCAGAATTCCGGTGGACGAGATATTTATTCTATTCGGAACTGAAGAAGGCTCTACTCTCAATTATAAAGGTGGTTCACCTAGAAGGTTTTGCTGCCGAAAGAAAGCAGCTGCCGCCAATCATCAATCGTTGTTTACAACGATCACGCTACATTTGGTACCACCGTTATTGGCTTCGCTGCGGAAATTACTAAAAGGAGCATTTGACGACTCTCTTTTACCGGACGAGGTTTTGAATTCCGATGGATACAAACGATCATGGCGCGCGGTTCAGCTTTGTGCTGATAAGTGGAGAGATGGACTAAGGATTATTTGCCTACAACTCCAACAGAAGTGGCCGCGACCCACGAGAAACTTTGCTGTGGGAGACGTTGTGTTGGTCGTGGACGAGCTGAAGAAGCGCGGCGTATGGCCGAAGGGCGTAATTGAACATTTTATATATGATAAAACTGGCCTTGTCAGGCGCGTACGTGTACGAACGATGATGTCCACTATGGAGCAAAATGTAAGCAAGCTGTGTCTGCTGGAAGCACATCAGTGAACTGTTACCCTATGTGCTCGTGGCCGCAAGGCTGTAAATTGTATGCTTCGTTTAACCACTAGTTCTAGCCACGGATTTGGCTTCTGTGTTTTATTTTTCGTATACTTGCCACCTAAGTTGTAACTGAGACGATGTTCTGTTATTACCAATACTACATTCCTGTGTATTTATACGTAGACTGTGCCCATTGTTTATATACCTCTACGGTATTCTGTAATTGCCTTTATTTTCGCATTTAAGTATGATGTAGTGCAAAAGTGTTTTTGGGTGATTGAAATGCCCGTTGATTTGTGTTGTAAAATTATTTCATTTAGTGTTTTCAATAATTTGGGGCCGGTATGTTACGGTCATTTTGGGGCTCAATCCATGTACTTATAATTCCCGATTTCTATGTGCCCAATGAAGCGCCACGGCGTCGCTGCCGATTTGTAAGGTCATTGTAATTTCGGCCTTTTCGGTTCTTACTACGTGGTAGAAGGTTTATTAATTGAGCTGACCTGAAACGCACGAAAGCTAACCCAGAAATTGTGTATCCGTTTATCTATGTATCTATGCTGCCCGTTTTGTCTGTGTTAGTGCCATTAAAAGACATCACAGAAGGGTGGTTTGTTGCGAACATAAAGTATAGAGCAATCACTGGTCAAGTGCGTGGAGCAGCTCAAATTCGCCAACACAGGGTTGGTAACGTAGGGTAGGGCTTCGCCCCTGTTGAATCCTACACACAGGTTTACCGGCAAAGCGATGTTTTAAAGAAGTAGAAGGTAACGCCAACCACGATATGTGGATGCAGGCGAATAAATCCGCAAAATATCAACCTGAAATATCAACCTGAAATATCCATCGGACTCGAATATTGGCATCCGGGAAGAGGTGTGGGGGAGGCGGTTGTCGTTCGTGGCGGTGGGAACGAAAACACTGGGACTGGTGATGTGGTGACTGGGTCGGGTGTTGGGGGCTCCTCGGGTTCCGCGCATCTGAGTACTTTCTCGATTCCATCTTGATAGATGGAGAATTGCTGGACCACTGTCGCCCTGTAGGTAAAACGCATAGTTGGTTGCGTTATCTTTCGCTTATTGCAAGATGGTAAAGTATGAAG
The DNA here is from genome assembly GCA_000149265.1 of Ciona savignyi. Classification (NCBI taxonomy): domain Eukaryota; kingdom Metazoa; phylum Chordata; class Ascidiacea; order Phlebobranchia; family Cionidae; genus Ciona; species Ciona savignyi. Next base: position 231,064 of record CH002622.1, read on the forward strand.
TATATATATTAACTAGTCGTTACCAACTCGACTACAAAAAACTTACCGTTTGCCCATCAAAGAAATAATTGAAACGGGAAAGTTGATTTAAAACGGCAGATAAATTAATAACACAATAACAAAAGTAAGTTATATGATTTATCAACAAAACGAAAAATAAACGATGATTGTCGCGTGTGGAATTTATAACGCACTGGCAGCTCATTCACCGGATATAAATACGAGAATCTCTTATATTGTAATATCCGATCTTGCACCTCGAACTACGCTTATCTGCGTGTGGCAAACTCTTCGTTTCTGACGCTAATATGCCTTATTCCTTCAGTAGGTATAAAGCGTGGTTAGGTTTTACACGTCGGTTTGTAAGCTTGTTGCAATAATTATAAATAAGGTTGATTTTACCTCTAACCTTATTTAAAGACAAACTATAGTTTAATTGACACTAAGAAACTCATTTTAATCTGTTAACGACGTTTACTTTAGATTTTCCCCATGTTTACGAACGATAATCGCGATTATCGGGATACGTGACCAGCGAATATTTTTACAATTATCGTTTCAGTGAATATACCAATTAAGATATCTTAAAATGTGTGTTTTATATGTGTCTCCCCTTTTTATAAAATAGCTTTATACTTTTCATAATACCACCGTGAAATATACCTTATTGTGAATATATCTCCAGCATTACAGGCTGGCGCCGTCCATCTAAAAGCAAGATTTGGTTGCTTGTCAGCGTTGCTAGCATGTCCGACAGTGGTCATTGGATCACCAAAGCATGCCACGTGTTTGTATCCGACCATATTACTCAAATCCCATCGTCCAACAGCAACGTTTGGATTCGAGCTTTCTCGGACTTGCAGAAACAATCCTCGAAAACTCCCGAGTCCAGTCAACGTCACTGAAATACGGAATCTGTTTAGTCTGAAGATAGCTGATGTATAGTAATAAGTATAAGTCCGACCGGTTAGTCTGGTGGTTAAGTGCGGCGCCTTTCAGCCGAAAGGTTGCAGGTACGAAACTGGTCGCTTATGGCTAGTCGGTTGTGTGTTTGGGCAAGACACTGAACGGACATTGAACCCAGCGGAATAATGGGTTTTACCAAAATGAAGGAATGTTTCAATTATAACACACTTCAACGTCAGATGTCAGATGTACGTCAGATGTATTGCAATAAAATATAAAACTTTTACTATAACAAAAACCCTTTGACTATGATGTAAAGTCCATTTTACCAACGGAGACAAAGTGAGACCTTTACAACCAAAACGCATGCATATTGGAATAAAACCCTTACACCTTAAACACTTAAAATTGAGAGACTGATACCTGAAAAACTGATAACCGACCCATAACATTACTAAGAAACTCGAATCTAAGACTAAAAAAATAAACGTGAGACAAAAATGAGACACTTACAAATGTGACCTTGGGACTTATTATCTACAAAATGTCGTTATAAAATATGTTAAACTAATACCAATACAACTTATAAGGCATCTCATATGTGACTTGTACAACTAAGACACTTTTACTGAGACAGTTATAAGACTAACATCTTTACTATTGAGATCTTTCAAAGAAAAAAACTTTAAATTTAGGACACTTAAATCTAAAAACCCTGGACAATTAAAAATATAAAACCGATGCCCATAATTAATACCTTTACTTTATACATGAGTCTTTAAAAAGTTCTGCTATCTGGCCAACAAAAATGCAAAACATATGACTAACCCTGAATGTCATCCCCAGATCTGATAGTTGACTGCGGTGTGGTCAATGCAAATCCAATTGTAGTTCTGATGGCCCCAATATGACCAGTAGGCTGCATGGCCACACATGATGACAACGGTGGGCCGGATGGTAGGCCATGAACAAACTGAATAAATACACTAATGGCCACTAATGCGCGTAGCAACATCTGCATAACTTCGGTTGCTTACAATGTATTCTATTTGCTGTACTTGCAATACTTAGCAAGGCTGAATGTTTGCAAGCCTTGGGTAAAAGTTTAGGCTAGACCCCCGAGGGCATTGGTGGAAGAATCGACCACAACGTGACTACAGCATAAGAAACATTTACGTTTTTGCTGCAATTTAAAGGTCAAATTTGTTTTGAGTAAACGATATGGTCCAACTCAAGTGGTAAAGCGTGCTAAAGGTTCATCTCGTGGCCACCCCAAGTTAACCTTTGACATATCTATTAATGACCAGTCACGGTCGTACAAATGAAGAATGTTAAGAAATATATTAAAGCTCTTAAAAAGCGGCAAATGCTCCTACCAAAGGCCTTTTTGGGGTTTAAAACAGCAAAAGGCGAAGCTTTAGAATGTTGTCGACAAAATTTGTTTCTGGCAGTTTTTCTTCAAAATTTCGTGACGTATGACCTTCAGGAATGCAATGTCGGTCAAGTTCAAGTTAAAACGTTCAGGAATGTTGGTTGACACGGTCCAGGTGCCTCAATTGATGAATGTATTATATGTGACGTAACGCGGCGGTTGTACACTGCGTAAACGCTATTTTGTTGTTTACCAGATTCGCACGGTTATCGTGAATTATCAAAAACCGGTTTGGGTTGTTTTACTGCTGTAATACGTAAATAATATAAACCATATATTCCGAGAATACTCAACACGAAACAAACGGGCTCTTGTAGTATTTAAGATTGTACCAAGTGTAGCATTGTTCCGGGGTGCCATTTGCATTGATTAAGTATGTCGCGAGATGGTGCAGCGGACTGTTTTGCTTTTCAATCCGCCACGAGAGGTTGTGGTAAAAATTATGAAAATTAATATAAAGTCCCTCATTTATTTTTTATGTTTGGTCCGCGATTGCTCAAGATAATCCGCCCGTGTGTTAACACCCTTGGTTTTCCCATTCACGTGGATAAACATAAATATCCTATCGTATCCTATCCTATAAAGATATTTACTGTTGATTTACAAAGGAGCCGCAAACTATTTATGTGTTATATGCGGTTGGCGGTCTGGTGTTTAAAAATATTCTATGTAATAATATATAAATACTACAATAACTCGTAATGGTAAGGTTGAAATTTATTATAAGCTCGACGCCAAGACCGTTTTTATATTAAAATCGGTATATGTATCGGTCGCGTTAACCATTCGGCCACATAAACGTACAATAACCCATCCAATAGTAGAAAATATTAAAATGTTTCTATGGCGTAGGTAGGAACGCTAGATACGCATCATTAATTACGTAAACAAGTGTATTTTACCTACAGCCTTTACTTTTTTATGTAATTCATATTGGGGGTACAATAACGTAAGGAATGTTTGTTATACGACATTTGGTATAGCCGTTACACTATCTGTTGGGACCATTGGGAATCTAGAATTGTTTTCAGCTTCAGAGAAAATAAAGGACGCCTTCTCGGTCAAAATGTCTAGAACATCTCGAACCCCACGAGCGAAAAGTAGCGGTGTTCGACCTTTAGGTGCCATGCGTTTGATGCATAGCAATCCTGGTGTAGTGCGGACAAAGTAAGTGTTCTTTTAACATATCAATTACTACGATAATCAACTTTTTGTTGGTTGCAATAGGATAGGATAGGATAGGATATTCATCTTTATCCCCGTGAATGGGAAAACCAAGGGGGTTAACACACGGGCAATCGTCATATCACCTCGCGCCCATCGTCGGGTTACCGGAGCTATTGCAGTGTGTGTGTGTTGTATATGATAGACATGTTCCTTCAATTTGGTAGAACCCATTAATCCGCTAGGTTCAGGCAATGTCCGTAAAGTTCCTTGCCCAAGGACACAGCCGACTAGCTAGCGACCAGTTTCGCAATAGCAGTATAAATACCGTTACCGATGTCTGTACAAACTGTGCTTTGATCCAATCAAACAAAAAAACTATTTAAGAATTGAATATTCAGGTTTATCCCTATAAATGGGAAGAAAACCAAGGGCGTTAACACACGGGCAATCGTCAGATCACCTCGCGCCCATCGTCGGGTTACCGGAGCTATTGCAGTGTGTTGTGTAGTAGTACCCATTAATCTGCAGACCAACCGGTCAGATTAATAATATTAGATTCACATATTTCCATGATCAGGCCATTGTGACATTTTGTATTGTTTCACTTACTAAGTGGCAAAAGAAATATTGCTCTACTTTCTAAGCAGGAATGATCCTGCCTTGCATATCAATCAAATACGAAAAAGCGAAACTGAAGAATTGTCACCACAACCCACCAGAGATCTTGCCAAGGAACGAGAATACCAGGTGTTTATTTGCTGATATAGCCATAAATACCAAACTATACAAACATTACAAAATGGTAAATTGATCCTATTCATTATTGGCCTGCTCCCTATCAGAACATTGTAGGTTTAATACTTAGTTGGTGCTGCATGAGTCAATAGTCAAGTACATTCGAGCATAAAAGTTTTTCATGTAAAATTGTATAGTAATATAATTATTACAAATTAATTCTTACATCATAGTGTAAATAGATTCCTAGACAAGGCAATAAAGGGAAGATAGTGTCAGATGTTACATTGAGAAGTAAGAATCAGGTATTTGTGAATATGAAAAGTTTGCTAGTTGGTTATGATAGTCAGTTAAATTAGATTGAGTTTAAATATTAGAGTTGCTTGTATAAAATCAAGTATAAAAAGTCTACAGTCTTTAAATAACAGCAACTGCATATTTACTACTGTGCTGACAAAAAAATGTTTAGCTGCTTCTGCATCCAAAATCAGTAAAAGTTTGTTTGGTTTCACAAGATATACTTCAATTTGTGCAAGGTGTTTTAGTAGTTGAAGTACCAGGTAGTAAAATTTTCATGATAATATTTTTTTGCAATCCGCAATTTTTGCGTTTAGAATAATTGATTTGTATTTTTCAAGGAAAGAGAGCGGAAATTACGTGATCAGATAGCTGCGCTTCAAAACCAAATTCTGCAGTTAAAACAAGAAATTAAACAAAAGAATGATTTGAATCATCAACTACATGAAACTTTATCATTAAAAGTAACGTTAAACTTATTTATTAAAATTGTTGCCATGTTTTCTCTTTACTGGTTGTAATAATGCGTGCCAAAATAATACAATTACTGGTTAAGAGGACTGGTCAAAATAATACGTGCCAAAATAATACGTTTACTTGTTAAAAGGACTAATTAAAATAATATGTGCCAAAAGTTCTGGTTCTGGAGTTATTATATTGTGTTGAATTCGATATAGACATGGCTTTAAACTTACATGATCCATTCATAAGACAGCATTCATAAGCACCCTGTGTCTAACCAGTTGGCACAATTGCTGTGATTAAAGACCAACCATCATTGTGTTAAACAAGCTTAACGGGATAATATATTTGAAGGAGTTATTTAGAAATACGTATATGGTTTGCAGAGAAGGATAGAATATTCATAAATGTTTATATCTGTGAATGGGAAAACCAAGGACGGTAACACATGGGCAATCGACAGATCACCTCGCGCCCATCGTCGGGTTACCGGAGCTATTGCAGTGTGTTGTATATGATAGACACGTTCCTTCAATTGGGTAGAACCCATTAATCTGCTGGGTTCAGGCAATGTCCGTTAAGTGCCTTGCCCAAGGACACAACCAACTGGCTTGCGACCAGTATTCTACCCCTGGTAGTTACATTTTGTATAAAGTCACACGTCAAACCAAATGTTTGGCATGAGATAAAGAGATGATGACTTGTGAGATAAATCCCCTTCATTTTCCCATTTACGGGAATAAAAACATTATTGTCCCACATAAAACTTTAACAGTTTAAAGTATGTAACACTATAACATTTCTAAAAAACATCACAATCCCCTGGTGTGACAGAATAAAGAGCACGAAGGGAATCTTCTTCAGTGTGAGGAACGAACAACCAAAGTCCAACAATCCCTGGAGGAAAGTAGATCTGCTGAGAGAGAGGCTGCCAAACAATTGGAAATCGCAACTTTAGATTTTGAAGAAAAATTAAAGAAAATTATTGAAGAGGTAAAGTGCAGTGATATGAATGATACCAGCTTTTAGACTATATAGTAAAATAAATAGCTAAAAGGTGTTAATTTATAGGTAAAACAAATAATCAATATCTAGCGAGAATAATATTAATACCTGTATTTTTAAACAGTCTGCCAATTTTCTTAGAATAGGTGCATCTGTTGTCCATCATATGGCCTTCAATCTGCTGCAGTCAAGTAGAATGATTTTTCGTTTTATTTGAAAAAAAATTTTTGTTTTTATTATGCACCAATTATTAATTCTATTAAAAACCAATTACTTACCCCTTAACTGTAAGATATATTATGTGATTTATACTACTGATAACAAAGGTTACAAATGTTTTTCTCACAACAGTATGAGAGAAAACTGAGCGATCTAGCAGCTGAAAAAGATAAAGAACTTAAAGAAAAAGATGAAAAAATGGTCGTTTTAAAAAAAAGAATGGCGGAAAGTCTTGGTAAAAATTCAGCGTAAGTTATAGGATATTTAAATTTTATCTTCGTAAATGGAAAAAATGCAGAGAATGATCAGATAGGTAATAGTTAGATTATGTCTGTATTAAGTAAACTGTTGGTATTAGTAAAGTAGTTATATGATAATCTCTGGTACTAAAGGTTGTTTGTAGTTCAAACCTTTAGATTTTTCGAATTACAACACCTGACGAAATACGAGCACAATTAACGTATATGAGGTATGCCGTCATCTAATGGTGAATTCCAGCTCTTCAAGGTATTGGCAGCAGTGCGGCTAAGTAAACTAATGACAAGACTTAACTTATAATATTGACAAATGAAATCATAAGTAACATTATCTATAACTTTTCAGGGAGAGACAGCAACAACTGGAAGAATTGAAACGAGATCTCATCAAACAATCCCAAGAAGCAAAGGAACTTCAACATAAACTGAAATATTTTCAACAGAAACCAAAACCGGTATTTAAACAAACTATGATATAATTTGATGTTATACACCTTTATCCAGTGTATCCTTATTGTACACCTTTGTATCCTTATTGTACAACTTTATCCAATATATATAACTGGGTGGTAAAATAATAACAAGCAAATACTTAATAAACAACTATAAAATCCTGCTACAGTGTGAAAACTGCACGAAGCTCGAAGAGAAATTAGAAGAAAAAATTCTCCAAATTCGTCTAAAAGAAAAAACAATAAATGACTTGCAAGGCATTGGAAGGAAAATGCAATTACAGCTCCATCAACAGGTTAGTTGAGTTGAATATCGCCCCAATATTGTAAAAGCTGTTCATAAACAAATTTAAGAAACCATTATTCAAGTATATGTATTAGCGTTAAAAATCTACAATATTTATGTAAATTGTTTCTTCACATCATTTAATGTATATATCGTACCTTTTTAAGCATTACTGATTTTTACAACAAAAGCTAACACTTTAAAAATAATATTTATAACTGATTAATTACATTCGGATAAAGTACAGACAGTAAACAGTACAGTTTCTTATAATTTTAATTCTAATTCTCCGAAATAAATATATACAGATGAAATGGGTAGGATAGTTAACATTGTTCGGAATTATGATTAGTTGACAACAAAAACATTCAAATGACTCTACAGCACAGACATAAAGTTATGAAGGAAGAACAAAATGCAGAAAAGCATAGAATGTTGTGTAAAAGGGCAGGAATCAAAATCGCTATCACTTCTCATGTCAGTCATTACCAGTTCAAGAAGCAAGGGTCTCTTCAGCAGAAAAAAGAATTGTGAAAAACTAATTTGATATTTGTACTATTGTACCATGAACATGTTATTTAGTTGCCAAGTTTGTAAACAACAGGATAGTACTGGAATAAAAATGTGTACCTGTGTTAAAGTCATTTCATTTAAAAAAAATCGAATACAAAAGTATATGTCTGTATTAGACAGTAAGTGTCAGCATAGCACTGCAACCAACATACTATTGTGTTTTATCTTTTTTCAGCACTGCAAGGGGTTATAAATAACTATATCTGTATTTATATAATTTGCATTCATAATAAACAGTTGAATAATTTCAATCCTAGGATATTATACTTCAGAAATGGGAGGAAAGAGAAAACAGAAATGAATAATAAGTTAGAGTGTGGTGAGTTTTGAGTTGGTTTGAATACCAAATATAAAGATTTGAACTGGTCTTGTGTGCCTCTAAAACAATTCTAGGCAGTATGTAAAGATTGTGCATTGTTTAACTAGTTTGCTGTCAGTGAAACACAAAAAATTATTTGTGACTTCGTGTATTACAATGTCGGATTTAATTTTTAAAAGATTTTTGTAATTTTAAAATAAGACTTTTTATATTGTTATATAAAAGGCTTGAAATGTGTTTCCATATGATATTGGCTATCTATTAATTTCATATAACTCTTTATTGTATTGGGATAGGTGATAGAATATTTCGTTTTAGTAATGTAAGAGGAGTGTGTTATCACCCAATCAATTGTTAATCCCCTTACCCGTACCAAAGCTATTCGAGTGTACTGTGTGCCATGTTTCTTTAGTTTTAGACCGGTTTCAGACAACATCTGTTAAGTATAACCAATAACACACAGACTTTTGACACTCTAAAACAGGCATGGGTAACATACAGTCCAGAATTTTTTTGCTGTCCTGTAGACTGTATCTAACCATATCCTGTAATGTGGCCCTTGCATAGTAATTAAATATGTAGTTAAGATATTGAATACTATTCATGTAATAATCCGGCCCACCAAGGACTTTATTTTTTCCAAATCTGGTCCGCCGACTAGAGAGGTTGCCCAACCCTGCTCTAAGAAATACTAGGTTAACGTTTAAAAACATTGTTTTACAACTTTAGGACCACGTCCTTGATGGTATGAAGACCAAGAAATAAAACTAAAAGATGATGCGCAATGGTCTACCTCTGTCAAAGGTGCTTGCCATGACAATTTCTTTTATGCATTTCTACTTTATGCTTTGAACTTCAAGAATTTTCCGCAATGATTATTCCAAAAAAGCAACTACCTATCATCTGTTTTGGCTCATTTTACCTTTGTAAATGTAGTTTTGCAATATCCCTGTGTTAGTTTTACCACCAGGAATACTGGTTCATTTTTAGTTTAATTGGAATTTAGATTTTGAGCTTGTAGAAGTAGAATTACAGTATCCAATACATCAATCCAAAGTTAAGTATGAAAATTTATTAATGAACATTGAAAGTAAGTTGGACCATACTGCACCAACCTTACATGTTTTACTTTGTTTCCAATGCAAAATTAATTATTAAGTCAACACTTTTGTAATTTTCTAAAAACAGATCAAACTGTTTTTTACATATGAATGTGAAATATAATGATCATACAAAAATATGTCTCATCTTTGCGCCACATTTGGTGGGATACTAGTTGAGTTTGGTGACATTTTACTCATAGCCTCTTCATCACTTTGTGACATGTCCGTCAATTTTTTACCAATTTGTTCGTGAATGTCCAAGTATTTAGCGACACACCGATCTATGCAAACAGCCTCCCCTTTCTCCAAGTCACTAGTGTCGTATCGAGTGCTGATGCACTTCTTGTGGCAGCTGTTTGTCATCCTGGAGTCAAAAATTACACTTACATGGATGATCCTAAGATTTAGTTAAGATTGATCCTAAGATTAGTTTATGCCCAGTCAAGTTACTTAAGTTATAGTAATGTTAAATATGATGAAAATATTGTTATATAGTTTTTGTTTCACTATACCACCGGATTTGGCCGACATTTACTATATGCCTTGCACTGTACAAAAAGTACAGTAAACCACATGCCCATGACTAACTGGTGGCACATAAATGTTTTTTTGTATAACTACCCCACTTACATCATTGTGAAAATTATGGTTTACACGTAATAATGTCGTAGCCAATTTTTACTGGTACGACTGATTTATAATTAGTAGGCCTGCTCATAACCGTCTGGCCTATCCAAGAACTCAACTAACTAGCAGCTGGTTCTGATGCAAATAAGCAAAGAAAGGGTGCTAACATCAAAACACGATTCAAGCAATTATCGCCTTAAACAAACTGCCGCAACAGTATCAGTACTAACCTATTGTACATATCCGCCATCATTTCAACTTCTAGCTCGGCTGCCAACTTCTGGGCTTCTTGTGGATCCATTATTTCTGATTGTTGTCACGATAATCCCACATATAACAACAACAGGCGTTGGTAGTAAACGCACTAAAACTCAATCGGCGGTCGCGATTTACTTACTATTGCAATAGTGTTCACACATGCTCAGTGTTGCACCTTAAAAAATACGAATTGTTCAGTTACGTTGGAGTAAATTATAACTCCCTCTATTATCTTAAAATTATAAAATTTATTTAATTAACAATTATGGAGGTTGTTAAACTTAAAGTATACTCTTTACAATTAAACGAAAAAACTATTTATATTTTTTCAAAAAATATTTATTGAGGCAACACTGTGTATGTTTTGCGGTGTGTTGATATCAGTGGACGTTATCGTGTAAGAACACCGGGGCGGTTGAACAGTTCACCAAAAGCACATATTTATAGTTTAAGGTTTCTTTTATTGATAAAATTGGTGCAGATATAGAATCATGGTGGATGCAGCTACAAGAAAAACTCTCTCAAATATTCCTCTGTTAACAATTAAAACAGGACCACGAGATCGCGATGCTTGGGTTAACAGACTGAAAGAGGAATACCTTGCACTTATTACAGTGAGTATAGTTTTTCTAATTCGTTTTTACAAAATTGTGGACCTAAAAAGAATTGTGTGTAATAAGCCTGACTAAATTAGACCTGGGGTAGTGCGGCGGATGATTAGCTAATTTGTAGTTAGTGAATTAATGGGTTGAGATCATAAGAAAACAATTGGGCATCATCGATCTCTGTAGCTCCATGTCCGTCTCCATACTTTGGTGGATTGGTGTATCGCATTTCAGTTGAAAGGTTGCAGCTTCGAAACCTGTCACTAGCTAGTCGTTTGTGTCATTGAGCCAATATGGAAAGTACGGCAGCTGCACACTCAAGTTTTATTTTTCCCTGCGTTTTTGCACACTTGGGTAATTTCACACATGCTCGTGAGCTGGCAGTATAAACATCGTATAATTTCCAACAAACCTGTAAACCTATCTCTGGACCTCGGGTAATTTACTGTCAGTACGTTTTTTGTTAATGTTAGCTGATGGACACAATAGATTTAGGATATAATAATATGTTTGTTTAAGATTTTTACAAAATAGTAATAAAAAGAAGATTTTGTGCACACTTGAAGTGTGCACTCTTGGACATTTGCATACTGCTCACTTAAATATTTGGCGTGTGCACACTCGAGATCTCGGCGAAAATTGACGTACTTTCCATACGGGTCATTGAGCAAGAGACTTTACGGACATTGCCTGAACCCAGCAAATTAATGGGTTCTACCAAGGTGAAGCAACGTGTCTATCATACACAACACACTGCAATAGCTCCGATAACCCGACGATGGGCGCGAGGTGGTCTGACGATTTCCTGCGTGTTAACCCCCTTGGTTTTTGCACTTGAATACTGTATCCTATCCATGTGCAGCCATGATACCACTCAGTGTTAAAATTAGTGGGTTGTCGATGGTTATGTTTCGTTTTAATTAAATTTTATGGAAAATACCACCAAACTTTAAATTTATTTTTAATGCAAAATTATTAAATAACGTTGTGTTAAAAATTAGCATGTTCTGCGTAACTATTTATATTTATGATGTACACATATTAAGACAAACTCTTTGTTTTACAGTATGTGGGTTCACTATTAATATACAAAGCGACTGTAAAAATACATCTGTCTGTTTCTTTCATCAGTGTTGTGTTGTGTTTGTCTAGTGGTTAAGCTTGGTGATAATAACCAGATAGGTTTTGTTTTAATGCACACCCTGCCCACATTTTGTTACTGTACTTAAACAAGGCCATTTATTTTCATTGCTTCAACTTAGTGTATTAAACCTCAATGTTAAACGTAACTATTTATATTTATGGTGTACAAAGTATTTGTTTTACAGTATGTGAAAAACAACAAGGAAAATGACAACGACTGGTTCAGACTTGAATCCAACAAAGATGGAACTAAATGGTTCGGAAAATGTTGGTTTATCATGGATTTAAAAAAATATGAATTTGGAATCGAATTCGATGTAAGTGGTTAGGTCAGTTGTGCTGATTTGTTGGCAGTTTAATAATTTAAAAAAAAATCACCAGTAAAAGTATAAGTAATAACAGATTAAGTCATTTTTTAACCTGAATCATTTTTTTTGTGTTTTAATACAAATCAAAGTTTAATTGAAAAGTTAGATATTTAAGATTTAAGTGGAGTGTAGTTTTAAATTATTAATTTCTGAGAAACCAAAATAATTTAATGGTTTGTTTTACAGATCCCAATCACTTATCCAACTACTGCCCCAGAAATTGCATTACCAGAACTTGATGGTAAGACTGCAAAAATGTACAGAGGAGGAAAAATATGTTTAACTGACCACTTTAAACCACTTTGGGCAAGAAATGTCCCCAAATTTGGAATCGCTCATGCCATGGCATTGGGGGTATGTAGGCTGGTTTTTCAGTTTTTATTGCGATATGGTAAGGGGTGAAAAATGCACCATCTCTTTGCAAATGACCTCCCTAATGTGATCAAATTTTCTTCTTAAATTCGTCCTAAAAATAAACTATTTTTATATAAATGGTAATATAAGTATGATAGTAACCATGCTGCCAACATATAATAATGTGACAACCAACTTTTGCATCCATACAGATAAATTACAGCTTTAATACATTCTTGCCTAATTTACTATTTCCACTGGTGATGATTGTTGTAAATTGTCAGTTTTACGGCATATATTAAGGCTGTATGCCTTTTCCTAAATTATACCAGCACTGGTATTACAAATTACAATATTTCTAAATGTTTGTTTTTCTTACAGCTGGGACCATGGCTTGCAGTGGAAATCCCTGATTTAATTGAGAAAGGATTAGTCAAACACAGTGACGAAAAATAACATAAATTAAAATATTCATTTTTATACATTTCTGTTAAGACAATTGCAGTCCAAGGCGATGTGGATTTTGACATCAGGAATATTTAAGTTTGGTTTCAGATATTTTTTTGTAGATAAATTGGTGGAAGTTTTACATGTTGACTGATGATAAACTACATTTTACAAAGTTTTGTTTATTTTAAGTGTCCGAATGCACAATTGTTTTACTCTCTGAAAGGTGTGCAATAAATTGCAAAAGAAACAAAAATCTTCTCAGATTTTTTAACTTTGGTTTAATGGAAATTGCGAGTTATTTTTCACATAATATTGTTATATGTGAAAAAGGAAAGTACATTATTAAATGAATATTAGTCTAAAATTCAACCAAAATCTCCCTTTCTGCCACGAAAACGTGTTCGCATATCCAGAATAGATCTTCTGCATTTCATATATGAATAGCTTAGATTGCGGCATAAGTCCGGGACATCTTCAGCAGACGGCGAAAAACATTCTTTTACGCTTCGGTTGTATTTCCTTACGCAATCACTTTCGATAATACATTTCTTCAATTCGTCTCGTATTCTACAACAGGCGACATGTTGTTTATCCTCAAAACCGGTATCATCATTTACTACTACGCGCTTGGCGGACATGCTGCTGTTTGGATAAGAAATAAACCAGTTAAATATTAGATATTTCCAACATTTACGTTATTTGCGGGTGTTCCACAAATAAGTATTTAACGACAACGTACAGAAATTGCTACATTTATAACACCATGGTGAAAACAGCACTTTGCCAAAAAAAACGCCACAAACATCATATTCCTACCAGTGACGTCACAGGTAATGATACGCATGAGTTACTTCGCATAGAAATCATTGAACTGGCCGATGTGCAAGCATAGATTAGGATGGGGTATTTCAAAGTTTGGCGTTATATTTATACTCAAGATAAAATAATCATGTCCATTCACAAAAGGTATTACCTGTTACTCACCGTCAGGTTTCTTAATATATTGCAGTGTATTAAACAATAAAAACACCGCTACGCTTTTTGTTAAAACAGTGTGTTCATATCGTCGTCTACTAAGTAGGAACAGAACATTCATGTTTTATCCCAGTCAAAGGGAAAAACGCATGGCCCGTTATCACTTATTCAATCGTCAGATTTTTCGATATTAGTACTTTTTTGTGTGGTACCCAGACCTCTTCTAAACAGACACAACACGACAGATTTAATAATTAATTTTAACAGTTTATAATTAGGTTTATGTTATCCATCTGTTGCATGTATACTTGTAATTTACTTCAAACTTAAAGATAAAGGCGGACAATCTCTGGTGAGATATGACACTGTTCTTAAATGGCTAAAAACCTAAACAACTATAGCAATAATTTGGTCGTCGGCCTTATGCGGAATTATGGAACGACGCATTGCCAACATATTATTTTTTTATTTTTTTTTAACTGATTCAAGTTTCGAACCCATGATGGGCGCGTCACTAGGACCGTTTTTAAAGGAGTTGGTATATGTATCGGTCGCGTTTAACCATTCGGCCAAATGAGCATACCCAACATATTAATTTCAACAAAATAAACGTAGGCCATAACTAACATCGCCCTTATTAGGTAATTTGGCCAATATAATTCCCTGTAGATAATTAGTCGGTACGGAAAATATTTACACCGGACATGCTATCCCGCACCTATATATATATATATATGCGCTCATTGTTTTGCAAAATGCGGTATTAATACGCACTACAATGTTGTGCAATTAGAATAATTTATTTTTATGTGGATGTGAGATGGTCTAAATGATTTCCGGGTGTTGAGTGAATGCGAATTAACCTCGCGTTAAAATTTGTAGCGAAGGTTTGACCGCCAAACCGAAGGACATGTGATTAGGTAAGCACTAAACATACGGATTATATACAAGACCCTTAGTATAACGCCTATAACGGTGGCAAAAGCTTAATGCGACAATGCGCCTAACTGGAATTGATTGGTGGTTATAGGCTACAAATTTAAAATTAGAGTCTACAAATTTAGGTGAAAGTTGTAACAGCTACCGCACAACTATGGCCACCTGGTATTATGACTGGCTGTCTGTCAGTCGTGTGTTACACAAAGACTGATGCTTGTCCACTTAAGGAAGGACATACACTAATATCTAGCTGCCTTATGATGGGCATTTTCAGGTAAATTTGCTTCGACATGTTATATGTCTTGAACCTACAACCAACAAATACGTACTCAATGGGAAAAAGGCGTTTTATTCGGAGGATATAGATAAATAACAGTTTCATCAGTATAAAAAAAGAAAATAAAATTATTAAAAAGCACAATCTCCTTGTGTAACGAAGTCGATGAAGTCTCTGTAATAAGCAACCTTGGTGTAAATCCCTGGTTTGATGTCGGAACTATCGGTGGAGCAACGTCTTGTACCAGCTATTGCAACTCCAATTAGCTTCCATCGACCGTCCCTGCCTTGCTGCACTAAAGGTCCGCCAGAGTCGCCCTTTGGAAATACGGTTCATGTGAGATGATGGCCTCGTACGTTTTTTTACCGAGCCAAGTTTCGAACCCATGATGGGCTCGTCACCAGTAGCGTTTTTTTGTATAAGAGTCGGTATATGTATCGGTTGCGTTAACTCGTTTACATATACTGAACAGCATACAACAACGGAATTAAGGACGAGCTTATCATGGGTTCGGACCCAGTAAAAAAGAGAAGAGGGGTAGCTCGCCCACAGATTTAGAAGAAGCGGGCAGAATAAATGAATGTTTAAATAAAATAAATAAAAACCATTTTTTATGATAAAAACCGCTTAGAATATTCATGTTTCTCCCCGTGAATGGCAAAACAAAAGGAGCCTTAAAACACGAGTAATCGTCAAATCACCTCGCGCCCAGAGTTGGTTTACCAGAGCTATTGCAGTGTGTTGTATATGATTAAGACGTTCCTTTAATCAATCAATTGGGCTCCGACTTTGTCCATCAAGTGTCTTTTAAAAGAACCAACCGTCTAACAACTAGTTTCGATTCAACAACAATCAGTTAAAAGGCGACGCACTATTCCATCACGCTATTGGGTCGAGCGGTTTGGACAGGATATACGCGTAAAAAAATATACACAAATAATCATCACGCGAGAATTCGTAAGTTTTCCTTCCACATAAGTCCGATTCTCACCGCTTTTGTCCGACAGATTAGTATGGTGGTTTAGTGCGTCACCTTTAAGCCGAATGGTTGTAGGTACGAAACTGATCGCTAGCTAGTCGGTTGTGTCACTGGTCAAGGCACTTAACGGACATTGCCGGAACCCAGCGGATTAATGGGTTCAACCAAATTAAAGGAACGTGTCTATCATACAAGACACACTAAAATAACTCCGGTAACCCGATGGTGGGCGCGAGGTGATCTGACGATTGCCCGCGTGATAACCCCCTTGGTTTTCCCATTCACGGGGATAAACATGAAAATCCTATTAATGATCTTGGTATCGAAATACCCTATAAAGAGAATAATAAAAATTAGCTTACTGCGCATGCGTCCTCGTTGAAAGCACCGACTGTACAAATCCAAGCTTCGTGGAAATGTTTCGGCCAGCTTGCTCGGCAGTCAGTGGAAGAAATAAGTGGAAGTCTCAATTCCTTGAGTTTGTCACGCGCACTTTGTCCAACACCTGTGGGAAATAAAGTCATAATTTATTTTTGACGGTAAAATTCGTTTTCGGTACGAAGTTATGGGGCGCCGTTTGTAAAAATTCAATTTATTGAGCGATTTAGCTAAATCATTAACTTTTTTTGGCGATTTAGCTAAATCATTAACTTTTTTTGGCGATTTAGCTAAATCATCAACTTTTTTGGCGATTTAGGTAATTCGTCAACTTTTCTGCCGATTTAGCTATGGGGCGCCGTTTGTAAAAATTCTTTTTTTACAAACGACTCCCCATACAAAGTATATGGTTCTCATGACTTACGGTAAGTTTCTCCCCATCCGGTGACCCAAGCGGTTGATTCCGGCATCAATACGTCTGTCCTCTGTGGCATACATGCGGGCTGCACGTGGGCGGAATACATAGCAGATTTCTGTGGATTCAAGTTAGTGAGTTTGTGTGGGGGAGGTGCTAACCATATAAGTTGGTCAGGTTACTGGAGCTATTACGAAAATATTACTAGTTTTGTTTAAACCGCTGTTTCACTTGGTTTAGACAACATTAAATTATTGCTATACTCAAGGAGACAACCGACCATCAGACGTGCGGCGAATAATTAACGCGACCGATACATATATCGATTTTCTGGGTAACAGTGTGATTGTGTGTAGCGTACATCATTGGATAGATTCGGATAGGGTAAGATATTTACCCTTATCCCCATTAATGGGAAAACCAAGGAGGTTACCACACGGGCAATCGTCAGATCACCTCGCGCCCACCGTCGGGTTACCGGAGCTATTGCAGTGTGTTGTATATGATAGACACGTTCCTTTAATTTGGTAGAACCCATTAATCCACTGCGTTCAGGCAATGTTGGTTAAGTGCCTTTCCCAAAGACACAACCGACTAGCTAGCGACCAGTTTCGTACCAGCAACCTTTCGGTTAAAAGGCGTCGCACTAAACCGCCAGACTAACCGGTCGGACGAAAAGTCTCAAAAGTTATCCCAATAAACAAAACTTGACATGCTGTCCCCACCTTCAGTTTTGCAACAGCAATATCATGTTTGAGCGATTGGAAATCATATTCGGGATGACTTCGAAAGAATTCCAACTCCAAAACCTGGATGAATTTCTCAGATCCGTCCCGTTGGTATCTTCCAACGTTGATCGAATAAACTTCAATGTGTTTTCTGTGGGAACACAACGTTCTGTTATCATTTATAAATAGGGGGATCGATCAGGTTTAAGTTTAAGAGTTGGCGGTTGTGTCCGCTATATTTATTAAATTATATCCTTTTTTAATGACGTGTTCTAACGAATGTTCGTTTTGCTGTCTTTTCCTTTTCCTGTGCCGTTATTTGATTTGTTTGCAATTTTTTAATACTGGGGCCAAAAATGAATAAACCAAACTAAAAACTAAAGTAAACGTACAACAGATAAATAGATGGCAGTATTGTGATTGTTAATCACATGCTAGTAAGTGAAAGGGTTTCAGTTTAAAAATTCCACGTGTAACCGTCAGAGCACCTCGCACCCACCATGGGATTGGCCATTGTAATTGTATTGCATATAAGTATAAGTACAGTTTATTAAATAATTGGGTTTAGGCGACCTTCGCAAAGTAATTTACACAACGACACAACTGACTAAATGCTTTAGTCTAGTCACTTAACAGTCTTTAATAAATTAACTTTTGGCTGACGCTATAATGAGCTAACTGGTCGGATTTGGGTATCCTGTTCTGGGTATTGTTAACTTCAAAGAAACCGAAATAATATTTAAATTATTTCTTACTCAGCCTGTCCCATGAGTTTCGCCCCCTTGCGCAAATACGCCATGAAGCAATGCCCAGCGGTTATGATCCAACGCGTTGACATGAGGGTTGCCCCGCATATGTGGTTGAATCGATTGTCGTCGGTGAAAGTTCGACGGAAGGAAGCGGTCCACGGCCAGTACCGCACTGACCCTGCTGACCAGCCACCTTGGAATATAATGATTATTGGTGATGTGTTTGATGCAAGTCGTGTGGTTGCGTGTTCGGACCCAGACGCGTGCGAATCGAGAGTGTTCCTGAACCAGGTATTACGAATATTACTGCAAACTAAGTAATTGGACTGTGTCTAAGTATATTTGACTGATTGACACCTAATATTTTAGGCAATAAGTCGGTTTGTCTATTTAACGTGGTTATAAATATTTAACGAAAAATATTTTAAACCGTCTAGAACAAACAACAAAATATGCATGCAGATGTCAACTCACCAACAATCCGATGAATAGCTTGTCCGTCAGTAGCTCGATGGCCGCAGTTTCC
Source organism: Ciona savignyi (assembly GCA_000149265.1). Lineage (NCBI taxonomy): Eukaryota > Metazoa > Chordata > Ascidiacea > Phlebobranchia > Cionidae > Ciona > Ciona savignyi. The sequence continues at coordinate 250,048 of CH002622.1, forward strand.
TATGAAAGATGCGTCGAATTAGTTTTGTTTCAATAAAAGTAGTGAATCAAAGCAACCGTCACAGGAACAAGCCCAGTCATACAATAAAGAGAACTATATAGTCGGCTTAAAATATTTAATAATTTCAGCGGTTTGAATATTTAATACCACTACATGTCAAGAGGTTCGTGTGCATAAATAATGCGAAACTCAATCACTGTTATGTGTGATTAGAATGATACACATCCAAGACGGCAATCGGCTAACATATCTCGATTTTTCTGAAGATTAGATTATAGAAAAAATAAAAATCCAGTTTCGTGTGAAAACATACATATTGGGTTACATATTTGTTGCTTTCGGCTCGCAAAATTGGTTGGAAGGCGGGCTACGAATGGGTGTTCCATTTTATGCATGACCACTACATTATTTGCGGTTGTTGCCCACGAAAATGCACTTAGTAATCTCAGTTATGGGGTAAACATCCAACCCGATTTATCAACTGGCTTTAAAAAACGTCTTAAATGCTTTTACTTAAGAAAACAACCAACTAGTTAGCGGCCGGTTGCGATTCTACAACCTTTCGGCTGGCGACCGACGCTTTAACCGACTGAGCTAACCGACCGGTCAAAAGTTGCATAGGTGATACCCCAAATTGTGCACAATAACAGACGTATCTACTTCACTCGCTGAGGAATTACGAAAACAACTCACTTGGATAGCAAACATTCGCGGGAGGTGCGTTTCGACCAGTTTCGAATATCGGGGGGATTCCCCGAGCTGTTTTAGACTGTGTGGTCGGTACCAACGCAGTAGTGGTGGTTGATATGGTGTTGACGATTCCTTGCAACGGGTTGCCTTCGACGATAGGTCGGTTTGAGGTCAATAAGTTCCCAATGTTGAAAGGGGTAGGTGAGGCGGCCGTTTGCGGCAATAAACTGTTGATTAGGAGTTGCGTCAGGAGTGAATTGCCGCCGGTGTTGGTTGTCGAGCCCGATAGTGATGATAATATGTTGGCGGCAGAGTTTTGTGTGGATGAGGTTGGGATGGTGGGGGTCGGGTTGAGTCGGTTGGTAAGGAGCGACTGCAGAACTGAATTGATGCCGCTAGACTGTGCGGAACCCAGGAGCAACGAGGTCCATGGGTTGGCGGCTGTGGGAGCTGCGTTACCAGCCGTACTTGGGTTCATAAGAAGTTTAAGCAAAGCTGCGTTTGGTGTCTGGCTTGGACGAACCACATTTGGGATGAGGTTGCTCCATATATTGGTCGTCGATGAGTTTCTTTGTAAGTTTGTGAACGAATTTAATGGAGCTACTGTGCCGCTGAATGTATTTGTAGAAGTGGCTCCAAATCTATTGGGCGTAACCCCTAGAAATCTGTTGGACGTAACCCCTGGAAATCTATTGGGCGTAACCCCTGGAAATCTGTCGGGCGAAATTCCAGGAAATCTGTTGGAAGAAATGCCTGGAAATTGTGGTTGTTGTACTTGAAATCCAGAGCCTGGTGTAAATGGCAGCTTTGGCATCAAAGAGTTGCCCATGGGTGTTCGTCCATTCTTGAGGGCATTGACCATGTAAGCCAATCTTTTGCTTTGATATGTGATATTTGTGCTTGGGGTTGCTCCTGGTTGGAATTCAGGTCGGATACCGGACCATTGCCTCAAAGGTCTGGATGTGGTCTGCTGTTTGGTGGATTGGTCTGGAATATAACATTTGTGTTATTGGAATATCGATTGAAATACAATACAATTTTTATTTTTGTTTCTTTCGCTGCATCGTTTACCATCAACAATTTAAAAAATACATCATATAAATATATATATACCAAAACAAATATGGCGTTAACTGAAAATCCAACAATTGACAAAAAAATACTGCGGCAAAATACTACAGCAAAACAGGAAGCGAGGAAAGCACCAAAAAAAACTAAAAGTTATCTAGTTTGGTGGTGAAATAACAACGAATAAATTACCAATGGATGGTCGAGCTGTGCTTGGGACGGGTATGGTGGGCTCTATCTTCTTTTTGAAGCAATAAGGTGCAGGAATTCCAGCTACGGTTTTGCTAACGGGGTCGTAACAACAGTTTCTCTGCAATATTTAAACCAGCATGAGTGATTTTCAGTTGAACTTTAGTGGCTGGGCTGAGAATTGAAGCCTACACCCTTAGGTTTGGCTTACATTTAAGTATGTTGTGCGACACAAGTTACAATCAGTATTAATGATATTCAGCTGAACTTTGTTGGCTGGAGTAAAAATCGAAGCCCCCACCGTCATATATATATATATATCACGTCCGACCGGTTAGTCTGGCGGTTTAGTGCGAAGCCCCTTAACCAAAAGGTTGCAGGTTCTGAACTGGTCGCTCGCTAGTCAGTTGTGTCCTTGGGCAAAGCACTTTACGGACATTCCTTGAACCCACCGGATTAATGGGTTCTACCAAATTGAAGCAACGTGTGAATTATAGCCTACACACTGCAATAGCTACGGTAACCCGACGGTGGGGCGCAAGGTGATCTGACGATTGCCCGTGTGATAACCCCCTTGGTTTTCCCCATTCACGGGGATAAACATGAATATCCTATCCTATTTTATACCTACACTAAGCGACACGGGGTAATGTCAACAAGTGCTTACCGATGTGCAGGCGGAGCAAGCACTCTGACCCCTCCTTCGTTCCAACACACCCGTCACGCATGACACTCTATCGCTCGTCCGAACTTCGCAGTAGGAAGCCCCTGTCAAGTATAGAATGCGTTTAGTATCTGATTGATTCCGGCCGGTTGGTCCAGCGGTTAAGTGCGTCGCTTTTCAATCGAAAGGTTCCAGGTACGAAACTGGTCGCTAGCTAGACGGTTGTGTCCTTGGGCAAGGCACTTTACGGACATTGCCTGAACCCAGCGGATTAATGGGTTCTACCAAATTGAAGGAACATGTGAATCATACACAACACCCTGCAATAGCTCCGGTAACCCGACGGTGGGCGCGAGGTGATCTGACGATTGCCTGTGTGTTAACCCCCTTGGTTTCCCCATTCACGGGGATAAACATGAATATCCTATCCTATTTCCAGACATTACTAACTTACCACTGAGTCGTAAAAACAGCCGATTCGTTTTTTGACACTTTAGTTCGTTGTCGATTTCTTTAGCAAGCCTGCAAAAGCACGATTAGTTAATAATTGTCCTGTTTTGTTAGAACTACTTGCTTACATATCTGTCAGCCTATTTTTCCCGGGTTGTGACGTCATAATGGTCGTTGTAGCTGGAAAGAAACAAGGTTGTGATATTAGTGATCAGGTGAAATGAATGCGAGCAGTTTTGAGTTCTTCCAAGTACAGTGGTATATTGTAAACAGAACCGAATAGAGAATGTGGGAAAACTAAAAGGAATAAGTGGGAAAACTAAAAGGAATAAGTGGGAAAACTAAAAGGAGGGAAACTGCACACTAAAATTAATATTAGGACATTGAAGTTTGTTTTAAACATGGGGTTGCAGTTAGGGTTAGTTCTGGGGTTTAGATTAGTGTTTGGGGCAGAGTTAGAACTAGTTTCCATAGTTTTAGCGAGCAGTTTCCCCCCTTCCCTCCTTTTAGTGTTGTCCGTATATAAGGGTTGTAGTTAGGGCATTTTATAGTGATGGTAGGAAAATTATAGATGTGGAAATAATGTTGTAGCGGCTTGTACAGCAGTAGCATAATCTCTACAAGCAATACAACTAACCTGTCCATTTCGGCGTTTGAAGTAAATTTTTAAGCCACTCTGGGTGGCCATCTGTTGTGGTGGTAATGGCGGTGGTGGTCGTGGGTGTAGTTGTGGGTGTAGTGGTTGGGGCGGGTGTGGTGGTCCTGTGAGTTGTGTGGAAACACCATGGTACACCTGGGGTGCTGGTGGTCACGAAACAACATCTTCTACTGACGCAACCTGCCCGTGTGATGCCTCCGTAGCCACAGTCCTCTCTGTAGGAATACGCTGGTTATAAACGTTAAATCCTAGCAAATGTGCCAGCGTTGGATATCGCATTGAACCCTACTGCAAACACTTGCTGTTTTCTCTATTTCTTGTACGGTCGTATGGCGAAATGGTTAACGCGACCGATACATATACCGAGTCTTATACAAAAAACGGTCCTGGTGACGAGCTCATCGTGGGTTCGAAACTGGGCTCGGTATTCGAATAATAAGTTCGTTACCATTGTATCGATATATATATATTCATGACAAAAAGACCTGCTACCACAATACGGTTCTACGCATTTCGGTACGTCCACCTCGTGTTTATGTATTTTAATCCGTGCTGACATTATGTCAAATTTACCTGGTTGCACTGTTATATAGTTCCCTATGTGACGGGAGTAAACACGACAAAATCGACGAGGCCTGGAGACCAGGACAGTAAGTATAGTGATCGCATTAAACTCAGTCCATATTCAAACGCTTGCCTGTACCATAACTCACATTTTCGTATTTTTCGTCCAAGGTGAGACGCCAACGTTAACACGAGGTATATATATATCATTAAGGAAGTTGGAAAACGGCATAGCAAAAAACAGCGAAACTTAAACAATTTAATAAAGTATACTGGTTTAAAGACCGCACCGTAAAATCCAAACACAACCACAATAAATAGTGGGCGATAGGTTAAAATGGAATAAAAGCTCTCATATAGTCTTCCCACCAATATATATATCTTACCTTATGCTTTCGGGCACCGATCTACATTCGTTAATATTGATGTCTTCGCGTCTCTGCACGGTCTCTGTAATAATCAACGTTAGAAATGAGGATTCGACTAGCAACTTTAGACTTCCCACAATATTTTTTCCCAATTTACCTGGATTGGCGAGAACTGGAGATAGTATAGATAGGAGTATAACCGACCAATTGATTTTCATCTTGCTAGCTGCTCCAGTAATCTCAGTGCAATTTGGTGTTGTTTTGTAGAAATCTAATCTTACCTAACCATTTGCTGCAATAATAATTTTAGGTTACTATAATTGTGCATTTTAATCTTAATATTAAATAATATAGGGTTACTAACTTTGCGTTTTAATCTGAATATTAAATAATAATACTATACTTGTGCGTTTTAATCTAAATATTAAATAATAATACTATACTTGTGCGTTTTAGTCAATTATTCCTTGCATGATCGAAGCTGCCAACTGCGCTAAGACTCAAGACGACTGATCCACCGAAGCAGAATCGCCTGTCATAAGAGGGCCGCTCATTTCGTTGAACATTCCCCAGTCGTTTGCCTCGATCGATTCCCCTGCATTAGAAGTGCACATCCGACCTAGACACGCACTACTGTCCTACGTCATCATAACAAGGCATCCCATATTTTGGTATCTAATTATCAAGACCCGCTAATGCTTATATAACACTCCGTATAAAACGTTTAGAAGGTCTTCAATGCACTAAGCTATAAAGAAATTATGTTCGGTATAAATGGGTTCGATTCGACACCTCGTCTATATACCGCGCCACTACGCCGACATCCTATGCGCCCAGACCCGCCAATTATCCTCCTATTGTCCCGAATCTTTGATCGACGAATTAACTTTTTATTCCCCACGCCTTCACACGGACACCCACCGATTAAATTGCTCGTGTGCAGCGCCAGCGATTTCCACGCTACAGACAGTGAGAAAGTAGCGCAGAAAATAACTTAAACTCCAGTCAGCGGACCGTGGGAACAGTCTCAAACGCAAAACACCATAATTAATGAATAAAATATATGGCCGGTATAAATTTACGACCCCTGATATAGTTCAGTTGAACCCAACAAACGATGCAAGCTATCGAGTAAATGGAACCGACGTGTAAACGACAATGGACCATCTAATGCCACCAACTTCTAATGTCGCCTTTGGTTGAACCAGGTCGTCATCACCACGATATGCACGGTATATGGGATAACATCATAACTAATTGAGATTATTTTGCTCTAGAGGGTAGTATAAGACAAATTTGCTCTCGGCCTCAATTTTTGGATGTTTTTTAACCTACGCGATGCAAAAAAACCTTCCTAATAGCCTAAAAGTTGCAATATTTTTATTTGTCGGGTAATTACCAATTCTAACCTAGAATCGACAAAATTCATTATTTATTGTCGGTAGAGTGATATTTTATGACGTATGAAATGCTTGTATGGCAAAATGGATAACGCGATCGATTCAAGTGTCGAATTATACATGTTAAACCTGTAGTAGTTATCAATTCTACTACATAAACTATTATATAATTGACAAAAAAATTTACTTGGTGTACCATTTAGAGAATGATAATCAAAGTTACCACTGGACGGAAAACACTTTGTCGGTGAAGGTATATTTAACATATGAACGCTTGTGTGGCAGAATGATAAACGCGAACGATTAATGCACATAATTCTATATATTGAGGTAGTGGTGACAAGGCCATCACGGATTCGAATCTTAGCTCAGTAAAAGGATAAGTAATGACGTAGTCAGTAATGTTTCGATGGGGTTTCCCTGTAAATGTGACAAGCTGTTCCAACATGGTAAGAAAATGATCGGACATTGTTTTAGAAAAAATTTAACGAGGCGAATAAAAATAAAATACGACTCAGGCTTTTTAAGGTTCAGCAAAAACAGAAAACATAATGTTATCGCCCACTTTACACTATGGGGCCAGTGTGTTTTTGCAAATACGGTATCAAAATTGCTATAACACCACACTGTATACACATACCTGGTCCAGTACGTAAGTACCGCAACATTTCATAATCGGCTTCATTTTTCTTGGAGAGATTACCACACTAATTCATGTTTGTGCGACCCATTTATATAGATTAGCGATTTGAATTGCTTTTCTAACCAACATGTATCTGTACCTATGTATTTACCCCAATTTTAACGATTTAAACTACCACAAAAGACGTGATTAAACGATTGTCGTAAATCCGTATTTTCCGGTTTTCTTAACTTAAATGAAACAACAAAATAAACCGAACTGTTAGACTGCATATCGCCCGGGGTGGGTCACTCCAAACTATTTAAAGTCGCCACAATAGAAACTTAAATCTGAGGATAGAATATTTATGTTTATCCCTGTGAATGGGAAAACCAAGGGGGTTAACACACAGGCAATCGTCAGATAACCTCGCGCCCACTGTCGGGTTATCGGAGCTATTGTAGTGTGTTGTATATAATAGACACGTTCATTCAATTTGGTAGAACATATTGATCTGCTGGATTCAGACGATGTCCGCTAAGTGCATTGCCCCCGACTAGCTAGGGATCATTTTCGTATCTGGAACCTCTCGGTTGAAAGGCGTCGCACTAAACCAACAGACTAACCGGTCGGAATAAATCCACGTCTTTGGCAAATTAATTGAATTTGTATTGTTACATTGGCGTTAAAACATGCTAGTACATAATTGGTGTAAGTTACACGACGATATTACAAGGTTTAAAAACAAACCCCAATGGGGCGGATACAACGTATACCGTGTAACATGCGTTACTATAGAAATCTGCAAAAATATAATCTATTGCGCGAATCGTATGGATGAGTGGTCACACGTGACTATGGTCCTTCCGGGCGTCAAACTCCATGAATTCGGGAGCGAATTCCATTTTCGACCTCCAATCTATTGAAAGCGGTTTCAATAAACCGAAACAACTGAACTGGAAGAAATCGGCGAAGTTTGCCAGCACACCTCGACTGTTGGGAGAAAGTTTATGTTGGATTAGGATATTTCATGTTTATCCCCGTGGATGGGAAAACCAAGGGGGTTAACACACGGGCAATCATCAGATCACCTCGCGCCCGCCGTCGGGTTACCGAAGCTATTGCAGTGTGTTGTGTATGATTCACACGTTCCTTCAATTTGGTAGAACCCATTAATCCGCTGGGTTCGGGCAATGATCGTTAAATGGCTTGCCCAAGGACACAATCGACTAGCTAGCAAACAGTTTCGAACCTACAACCCCTAGGTTGAAAGGCGTCGCGCTAAACCACCAGACTAACCGGCCGGACTAGCACGAAACAAAGTGGTTGAAAAGATTACAGTCCTATCACACACATTGCGATGAAACGCGTGATAAGTGCAATAGATTCTGTTGTTGGTCCAAGTGTACGACGATCTGCAGTAGCCGGAAGGTTGTAGGATAGAAACCACGTTAAAACAGTTTGGTCAAATGATGACAAGTTTGCACCAGTTTGTACTAGTTTGCGGCAATGTTAACCATGTTTAAACCGGTTTGGGCCATTGATAACTAGAGTGAACTAAACCCCTGTAGGCCCTGTATAACACTTCCACCCAGGTTGGGCAAACCTAGTTGAATATTGTACTCACTCAAATGGGCTCCGACTTAAACCCCCATGTGGAGAAGTGTGGAAATGTCGGTATCTTCCAGCGTTCATTCGTTCATTGGTGGTTACGCCGAGCCACAGGATCTGGGAGGTTGGGTCACGTGATATTAGCGTGAATGGGAAACAATGGTCGCCTTGGCAACCAACCAGAATCATCTGGTACCCGCTACTCAAGCCAATTTGTCACTGCGTTTTTGTCTTCAGACAATTAACGGACGCAGCCAAAACATTATACCTGGATAGAAATGATATATCCACCCTATTGTATATTGCACTGTAATAGCTCGATAACCCGATGTTGGGCGCGAGATAATCGGACAAATTCCCGTGTGCGAACATTCGTTTCCGTATTCAAGAGGTGATCTGACGATTGCCCGTGTGGTAGCCCCCCTTGCGCTCATCTATTCACGGGGATAAACATGAACATACGATCCTATCTTTTTATGTTTTTTTGTGCTGACGTGTTTTAAGCAAACCAAGTATAGATAATGCGTAAATAATTGTTCTTTCTATTGACTGTTAAAGTAGGAATAAGTCGCATAATAGCTCGATAACCCGATGGTTTGCCAACTACACGCCTATGAAGGAACGTGTGAATCATACACAACACACTGCAATAACTCCGGTAACCCGACGATGGGCGCGAGGTGATCTGACGATTGCCCGTATGTTAACCCCCATGCGTTAACCCATTCACGGGGATAAACATGTCTCACCTGGTATAGTTGGCAGATGATTAACACTGTGACCCACATTACATGGAAGACGCAGTTGATGAATATCCACACCACCCACGGCGAATACGTCATTAGCAGCCACGCCCACTCCACGCCCACAGCATCCGATGAGACGCGAACGCCATGTTGCCAGACTACAAAAAAATCTTGTTTAGTTTATTTCTTTACTAGAGAAAAAATAAACTATTTTAAGAAAACTAAATGAATAACAACCATATTAAACTGTAGACCAGCAGTACAATTATATTTACACTAAATTTAAATTAAAGAAATGAAAAATACCCGCATTAGACAGCAATATTGGCCCTGAACTGAGCTAGCATCGCTGGTTTCGATCCTACAACCTTTTGGCTAAAAGCCGACGCACTAACAAACTGAGCTTAGTTCAAAAGATTAGTCTGGTGGTTAAGTGCGTCGGCTTTCAGCCTCAGGGTTGCAGGAACAAAACTGGTCGCTAGCTAGTCGGTTGTGTCCTTGGACAAGGCACTTAACGGAAATTGCCTGAACCCAGCAGATTAATGGGTTCTACCAAATTGAAGAAACATGTGATTCATGTACAACACACTGCAATAGCCCCGGTAACCTGACGATGGGCGCGAGGTGATCTGACGATTGCCCGTGTGTTAACCCCCTTGGTTTTCCCATTTACGGGGATAAACATGAATATCCTATCCTAACTACTTCTGACGAAACACCACGCAACTTACATTGAAATGCTGCATAGATATGCCATCCTAGAATAGCCAGGAGAAAGAATAAATATCCGATAAAATAATGATGGTTGCCAGCACCGATAGCGTTGAACACCCACGGACAGTAATGGTCGAACTTGGCTACACAACGATTCGTCACAGCACAGTGCTTTGAACGAATCGGTTTCAATATCTAGAAAGAAATGAGGGCATTATGAAAATATAGAAATATGTGCAAAAAAGTTTGCCATAGCACGAAAATCGACGTCACAGTTTCGTAGTATTAAGTGAAAGACATAATATTATTTACAATCGGTTGATATTTTCGTACAAACACAAACATTATGCTAAATACTATGACCCAGCAACTGAAAGGTAATTGGTTCAATCCCCAAGCTCGCAGCTTAACTCTTACAATAATGCAACTACCTTGATTCAATAGCTTCAAAGGCGTTTAAAAGATTTCATTGATAACCAATGCAAAACATTCATGGAACACACATGCAAATAATAGTATTTACTCTTGTTTATTCATCTTTTTTTTAGTTATTTAGCAGAGTATGATTGGGACATTACTTCATTAAACCACTGGGTTTAGGTCATGTCCACTAAGTTTCTTGTTTGGAACCGCCTATCTAGCAACCAGTGTTGCAGTATGTTGAAAGCACCCGTCCCAAAAAATAAAAATCCAAACAAACAAAGTCGACTCACCAAGCACGAACTACAAATGTTTCCAGATTTCAATCCATCAGTTTCAGCCAGATGTATGATCGCCTGTAATATTAGGAAGGTTTAGAACCAACAAAAGCAGTAACATTAGACATATGGCTAAAAACAAGGTTCTATTGCGTGACTGGTATCACAAGAAAATATATTCATGTGTATGTGTTATCCCCATAAATGACATAAGCAAAGCGTTATCACACGGGAAATCATCACATTGCCCACCATGGAGTTACCGCAGCTAGTGCAGTGTGTTAAACAGATATTCATACAGATTTCTTTCAACCCATCAAACCACGGAATTATGCGATGTCCACAAAGTGCGTTGGCCAAACACAACCGAATTTACTTCGTTTTCATATGAGCTAGTCAACCATAATAATCTGCAGTTCGATATTTGCACCACCGGTTAGTCTGGTAGTTTAGTGCGTCGCCTTTAAATTGAAAGGTTGATGCAAAACTGGTCGCTAGGTAGTCGGTTGTGTCCTTTGGTAAGGCACTTAACAGACATTGCCTGAACCCAGCGGATTAATGGGTTCTACTACATTAAAGGAATGTGTGAATCATACACAACACACTGCAATAGCTCCGGTAACCCGACTGTGGGCGCGAGGTGATCTGACGATTGCCCGTGTGTTAACCCCCTTGGTTTTCCCATTCACGGGGATAAACATAAATATCTTATCCCATCCTGCACCAATAAGATTTCTCTAAATCCCTTACATAGAATAACGTGGGCCTTCGATGGCCTAAATTCCTGGTCCCGGTAGCTACTGTGGACCCGCCCATATTAATGTAATGTAATGTACATAAAATAAAAACATAAATTCCCTGTTAAGTAGCAACAAAATATGTGAAACGAGGCAACGTTACCACTTTCTTCTGTTCCTCTGCCATCGTGACGACCCCCGGATCGGAACGGAGGGATTTATAGAAGAAGAACCACATCCCAACGGATGCTGTGATGAACCAGAGCTTTGCGAGGGGGGAGTAGATGTGCGGCCAGTAATATACGATCGCTGTGCAATATACCCAGAACTTCGTGGCCATGGAGATAGCAAGCGGGAGATATAACATCGTCTCATTTTGTGTGATGAATAATCTGGGGGGGATAATACTTAATATGGAAGGATGGGTGCATGATGGGATAATGGAGGCACATATTTGGAGGGGTGTGTAATGGTACCCACTTATAATAATAAGTAGTTACTATTATGTTCATTCAAGCGGTATTCTATAGAAAAAGGGAGTCTGACATTTAACTGAATCATGATAGCTAACTTGTAAGATTGGTATATAAATCCTTTAAAACTAAAATGAGTTTTAAAAGGAAATGTGAACAAAATGGACAAGTTACCAAACCAGTAATCTCATCCCTACCACCAAAGATTCATATATGCAGTTCTAGTTTTAATCCTCAACCCACACAATAACATACTGCATACAACTGATCATACTCACGCAGAGAGGCCGTATATGCACAGATAGCACGCAGCGCACACCATCCCCTTGTATAACCATGTGGGGGTGGATAATTCAAATAGAAATCCTATACAAAACATCGAGAGAAAGGAAATAGCGAACGTTGCTCGCTGACGAAACTGCGGAGAAATATTTGGGGATAATTTAGTGAGGTTTATTTCACAATCAACATTTCAATAAAAAATTGTGTGCGTTTTTTTTTTTTTCAAATCGTTAGTTAAAAGCTCAATAGTAGAGAAAGGGTTTATTTATATTGTTAGTAAAGAATTACTAAGTAGATTTGAACTGCCAGTAAATCGAAAGTTAATCGTGATTAAATATATATCACATATTTTATTAAACACATTGGCATGTACATAATATTGTATTCATAATTCAATTCTCTTTTACTTTCAGACCATGGCAACAGTTGAAAATTTTAGATTCGTTATTATTTATTCAAGAATAATTCTACAAAATTGATTTGGACAAGGGAATTTTACATGGAAATAAGATAGCTATGCGTGTTGCTTACACTTTTCTTTGCAGCAAATCGGAAGAAGGACCGACTCTTGTCCATCCCTTTATCACTAGCAGCGATTTGTAGGCGCGAGGTGATCCACACATTCTTCTTCATCCGAGCGATGTCAAGTGGGGTCTCACCCTGAGGATTGGAAACTTAATGTTTCTATGTTGTGCACCTTGTGCTCATAGTCAGGTTATTCGGGAATTTTTGAGTTTTATGTTTAAAACTGATTTTTTAAGTTTTTGTGCTCATTTGATTCATCAGGACTAAAGTTTAGTTTAGTTTATTCATTTTTCCAATTGATCATATGCCTTTGCAAGGACACAAGTGCCTATCGTTGGGTGGTTATGACCCCACAACCTTCTGCCAACTGGGGCTCTGATGGTATACTAAGCAGACACACCATAAAGCTGGACAGGTGTGACATTCTAATTTAAATGGAAGAAACATTATAAAAATATTTCTACAGTGGTCCTGACATCCAATTGTAGGTACAAACAAGAAATGACAAATAATTATAAACAGCAAGGATACTTAAATAATATAATGTAACAAAATATATCTCGATCAGAACGAATTTGACTTGTTGAATATAATTATTCGTCATTATTTCTACAAGATGATGAATTACCCGGTCATTCTTAGCGTCAAGGTTGGCTCCCGCTTGGACTAACAACATGATCACGTTGGTGTTTTGTGCCAAGCATGCCCAGTGTAGGGGGGTGTTGTGCTGTGTGTGGTCCGTCATGTTCACGCTCGCATGCATGGAGAGTAATGTTCGCGTTGGGTCAACTCTGCAACATTGATTTCATCAGTTGCTGCACCAATCATGGTTTTTGTTTTGTTTTTTTGTGATACAACCTTGAAAAAACATGCAGTTCAACAGGCAAAGGAAATTAAAATTGACAAGGTACAGTGCAGTCCACAACACCTTTTTTAAGATTACATTTTACACTCTAGACTTATTTCTAAAAAAATGTAAATTTTTAACGTTTAAATAAAATTTGTTAATTGTGCCATTTAAACAACAAAAATCTGTTCATTACGCTTTGAAAGAACAATATAATAACTTTAAACTTTTTTACATTGGGTTGTTGCACTGGTTCACTGGCAGATTTATAGTGGACATAAACACAATGATACAAAGCATTATACACTCCCCAAGGAAATACTTCTCACAAAATAATTGATTCAACAAGCTGCACAGAATAACTAGGTTTGTTAAATCATTAATATTGAATAATGTATATTTTGACAAAGTGGACAAAGATAATATTGTAAACTGGACAGTTTAATCTCACTAAAGAATATTTATTTGCTGAAGAGTTCAGCTAGCTTCGGTTGTGCCCTTGGTCAAGGCACTTAGCGGACATTTCCTGAACCCAGTATAATAACAGCTTGTACTAAAAAAAACATCATTCTTATCATATACAACACACTTCAATAGCTCCAGAAAACCAACATGGGTTCAGGTTAGCAGAACTAATGCTCCTAGCATTTTACCAATCATAAGAATAAACATGAATATCATGTCCCAATAATTACTTAAGATCAAAGGTAGAAAAATGACAGGGATAACTCAACAAGATCCCCACCCACCCGTAAGTCCTCCAAGTTGCCCACATGAGCGGGGTTTTCCCGTTTGCATCATAGAGATTCGGATCCGTACCCTTGGCCACGAGGTACGCCACGATGGAGGTGTGGGAGCATTGTACCGCTACGTGGATCGCCGCACAACCCTCTGCGTCTCGGATGCCACTGTCGGCACTGGGGGGGGTGGAGGGGTGTTTTAACAATTATTATTTTCATTATATTAACAAGGGGACAACTAAAAGGAGGGAAAGTGGGAAGGAGGGAAACTGCACACTAAAATGAAGATTATGACATTAGAGTTAGTTTTAAACATGGGGCTGGAGTAAGGGTTAGTTCTGGGGTTTAGAGCAGGGTTAGAATTAGTTTCCAAAGTTTTAGTGAGTAGTTTCCCTCCTTCCCTCCTTTTATTGTTGTCCTATCAACAAGCTACTGACTAATCATGCAGGCAGTGACGTCCACTACAGAATCAAGATTCACACAGAAATTAATTCGTATGAATTTTTTGATTCTACTTTTAAATATTAAGTACCAATACTATAGAAAAAAAGATATTTAATATACTTTTAATACAACAGTCGCAAAAGTATTTCAATTCAAAGCGTATTTGTTTTGTTATTTTATAGGGGTGTTATAAATAAAATTCAAATTATTATATTAAACTCATTAAAATATGCTTTTTGATCTTAAGCCTATAACAGAATAACTGGAATATATATCAGTTTACAAAGCATATAAATTGATTCAAATAAAGAATACACAGATGTATCAATTTAGGGAAAATTCAAAGATATCTACCCAGCTTGTAGAAGCAGCACCACCATACTCAGATGGCCCTCCCTGATGGCCCAGTGCAGGGGGGTGGCTAATAAATCTCCTCCAAGCACATCCACCACTGCACCCATCGATATGTAATACCTGCAATGGGTAACGCAATGTGATTGTTTGTTGGGTAGGCTATTAACAACATGCGTTTCTCTGCATTTAACTATAAAACAAACATCATTCTCATGTAAAAAAAAATCTAAAATATGATCTAAAAAAAAAATCTAAAATATGATGATCTTAAATATATACAAACGTCATTCTGTTCTAAATATAAAGGGTAAGGCCTTCCTTTTATTTGAAATGCTAAAAGGTAAATCGAACCCTTTTTTACTTGTTTAATAAGGTTGTACTTACTTTAAAATGATCATAAATTTTTATAAAGTATTTTAAGGTGCCCTAAGTTTCATTAGGTAATTTTTATAAGGTAAATCCAATATTAAAATGACATAGCGTTTATAAGAGTTGTAGGCCTAGTAATTTTATAAACATTGTTTTTAAACAAGCAAAGCACAATAAAGGTTCCACCACGTACCGTGCTAACTCCAGCCGGTTGTTGATGGCTGCCCAGTGGAGAAGAGTAATGTTGTCATCATCATGCGTTCGAACATCGTAACCTCCTTCCACCAAATCCCTGCATCGCGATATAACTCCATACTGGGTGGCCTTTACTATGTCCCAGGTGCTGCGTGGAGAAGTTATTGTAATTTATCATTCGGAAAGCATTTTATCAGTTATTACAGGGTGCCTCTAAATACTACAGGACCGCTGGGATCGCTTGGAGCGCTTAGATTGCTATGGAAAGTAATTCTAACCCTGTCCTAAACACTAATCTCAACCCCAGAAATAAATTTAACCACAAACCTAACATTAATTTCATGGCTTTTGCAGTTACGAAGTATAGTAAGCGATCCAAGCGCTCCTGGCGGTCCTGTAGTATTTAGAGGTACCGCAAACTATCCAGCAACCAGTGATCAGTGATAATACATTACAACTCTTTGTATTAAGATAGCGGGTAATTGTGTTCATTCCTGTGAGTCAGAAATGCTGGGGCATAAAAACAAAGCACTCGTTGGAATACATAGTGCTTAGTCATATTATCACATTTCATTAGAGTGTTATGAACATTAGATACGATTTGTTTTTCAATCAACAACCATATTCAATCAACAATTGTTAAGTGACTTGCACAAAGACAAGGTGGTCGGTTTGATACAATACAACAAATCCACAAAAAAACGTACGACAGATTTTAACCAGAAATTGCGTGCGACAAATATTAAACAATTTCTTCCGTAACTCTAAAATAGTCGGTTCTAATGCCAGACTTTTATGTGGCTTGGCGTGGGACACAACCAACTAGAAAGCAGACAGTTTTGATTCAACAACTTTTTAAGTGTAATGTTGAAGCTGTAACCAACTAAGTCATATACTGCATTGTCGTGTTTGTAAATTACCTTCAGGTCACGAAGGGAGTCAAGTCTGTTATATGTTGGATCAAACAACACGGTAAACCCGTATGGAAAGTACGTCAATTTTCGACGAGATCTCGAGTGTGCAAGCGTCAAATATTTAAGTGTGCAAACGTCTAAGAGTGCACACTTCACAATCTCCTTTTCATTACTGTTTTACCAAAATCTTTAAAAAACATATTATTCTATCCTCAATTTTTCGTGTCCGTCAGCTAATGTATCTATTTACATAACAAAAACGTACTGACAGTAAATTACCCGAGGTCCAGAGGTAGGTTTACAGGTTTGTTGAAAATTATACAATGTTTATGTTTAAACATCGCTAGCTTTCGAGCGTGTGTGAAATTACCCAAGTGTGCAAAGACGCGGGGGTAAAAAAAAACTCGAGTGTGCAGCTGCCGTACTTTCCATACTGGCCTCTAAACACTACAGGATCGCATGGAGCGCTTGGATCGATTACTATACTTCGTAAATACAAAAGCCATGATATTAATGTTGGGGTTGGGGTTAAAGTTAGTTCTGGAGTTGAAATTAGTGTTTGAGACCGGGTTAGAATTACTTTTCATAGCAACCTAAGTGATCAAAACGTTCCAAGCGATCCTGTAGTATTTAGAGCCACCCCAAACAACATACCTCGATTCCTCCGGTCTTTTAGTTGCCATCGGTATTCGGAATGAAAACTCTTCGTTTAAACGACAAGGCAAAGTTTTTTCACAAATTCACGCGAATATTTAATTTATCATACCTTATGTGACTTATAGTGTGGTGGTTTGTACACACAGCACCAGTAATCGTAAGGTACAATACACTGTACCGCTATACGCACAGTGAATATGGAAAGAATAACGGTTTTCTCTCAATCGGCGGAACCTGTAATAACATATTCTCTCGTATTCCGGTACTTTTCATTTGCATATGAATGACGAATTTCTTGTTCGTCAATCGCAATATATATCATTATACTAAACAGTATACTCCCTTTTATTAATAAACGCTATAGGTAACACGTAACTTATCTTAATAAGCGATGGATGTCATACAAAAAGATGTTCTTTTAAAACCAAACGCCCCGTCTAGTCGAGATGACAAGGTTGGGATAGGATTCTTGGGTCACCGAAGTTATTCTAGTGTTTTGTGTATGATTCAGACGTTCCTTTAATTTAGTAGAACCCATAATTTCACTAGGATCATATCTGTAAACTGACTTTCCCAAAAACACAACCGACTAGCGTGTGACCAGTTTCGAGTCAGCAACCCTTCGGTTAAAAAGGCGACGCACTAAACTAATTGGTCCGGTGTTTGCCCATCCCAGGCAATTTATTATCACAATCCAACTCATAGTAATACAATGGGCTATACAGATAACAAAACAATGGCTCCAGCATTTATGCATCCCATTGCATATATGACAAGGGATTTCCGAAGTGTGAAAATGGCCACTGGTAACATATTTTACATCAGAATTAAATAGACTATTTATGTGTAATGACTTTTTTTTATTCACTACTTGTATAGGGCCACATATGTTTTATAAATACCGTGTATTTAACTTACGCAAATTCACGAACAGGCATTACGAAAAAATAAACATGCTAATACGCAATAATCGGCAAATATCTGGTAAAGCGTTTCCACAAGATGTCGTAAGAGAAATCGAGTATCCATTAGCAACAAACAAAGCTGTAGAAATGACTTCAGGTCTAATTTGATTAGTGGTATTGTGTGTTGAAAGAAACTATCAAAATTATGGAGATGTATATGACGAGAAAGAAACCGGTACCAGAACACTATAGGTACGTGTGTTAAGGTTGTGTACTGACCTACTGCCTTTGTATCATTCAAAGAAACCGAATTCTGCACTATCGGCTATCGCGACTTTGTTTTCACTTGACTCATGAGTTTCTAGCTATTAATAGTAATACGATGAAACAGGAGGTATTTTTAGAATTATTTTATCTGTTGAGACTCTAGTATTAAAGAAGAAAATGAGTAAATGTGACTGTTTTTTCTTGTTATCAATTATTATTCATGCCAGCCACTTTTTGCTCCAGTAGGCTACCAGAATAAACGTTAATAAGAATATTTTTTCTGGTACTAAGGAAACAAAAATAGATATTATACACTTAACTAAAATTGCCATTAGGAAACAAGAATAAAGTTTATAGTTGAGTTTTCAGATTTTGTCAAAGTCCCCTTTCTTTCTCAGCCCAAATTCGTACCGGATATTCCATAGCGAGATTGGAGATGCATCATCAGCCAACACATCAAACTACCGACCGGTGAAAGAGACTCCAGCCTCCCACCCACGAGAACCTGACCGCAGGAATTGTCCGCACCCCTGGAACAGCAGATTCTTACGTCATAATGTTAAGTGAGTCGAACAAACGCTGGTTGTCTGGTTGGTAATTCCCGATGTTTGAGACAGAATATTGAACAAACCAATCTGTGTGATAGCCACAAATGCAACGGATGCAGAACAGCATGACTGGTGGCCCAAGATGGAGGGAAAGGAAAGCAAACCACAGCCGTGTACACACGATGCACGACTCAACGAGCTGATTACCAGAGACATAATTTGGAAGACAGAGTTTCAAATGCGGGGAATCAAAATCCAAATAAAAATATAGGTAATTTGCACAAAATGGTGTATTGCCAATAATTCTTTATTCCGGTCACTTAACTAAGCTAATTAGTTGTGCTTAGTGTTTTAATGAATAAACTGAAACAACTCAATCATATACAGCAGACAGCCATATCTGTGTTTACCGTATGTTTAGCACGAGAGAATATGACTGCCCATGTAATGACCCTAGTTTATAGCGCGGATAATATATGAATATACTACAAGCTAGTCGGGTGTGTTCATGGGCAAGGCACTTTACGGACATTGCCTCAACCCAGCAGATTAATAGGTTCTACCAAATTGAAGGAACGTGTAAATCATACACAACACATTGCAATAGCTCCAGTAACCCGACGATGGGCGCGAGGTAATCTCACGATTGCCCGTGTGTTAACACCCTTGGTTTTCCCATTCGTGGGGATAAACATGAATATCCTACTCTCGCATGTGGTATACATTTTTAAAACCCGGATGTTTACCACAACTCACCATGATATCCCCACAGTCCCGCTAACAAGCACCGACTGCGGTAAACGTAGCGGGGGGGTCTTGCTGGAGAAGATTTCCTACCGACACAACTACAACTCCCGGTTGGACCCAAGCGAACCAATTCGTGGAAAGGTAATCAAGTGAATATTTGGTCTTCAAGGTCGAGCCGGCTAGCTCAAATCTATTGGACTATCACCCTTATGGTGGGGATCGAAACTCTTATTGTATGGTTTCTAAGGGACGAAGCTGTACATCATTTAAATATAAAAACTAAAAAATAACTTTGTTAAAAAGACATTACAGTATAGTCAGTGGCTGGTTTTCATCCCATAACCTTTCAGCTGTCTATTATAGACCACTGGCGTGTTTACCTACTATGTTACCCATTCGCACCAATGACTTGGATATTGTAATTGAGGGAAATTCATTCTATCACTGACATATTCGATATATATGTACACATTGATATAAAGTATATGATTTCCTAAGTAGTTGTTTCATGTCACAGCTCCATGGCAGTTTTGTGTGGGACCAAGTGAAAGATACAAAACCATCATCACCAAATCCTCCTCAAAATGTGGAAACTCCACAAATTTCAAGTTCTTAACCATTCGCCCTTTATAAGTTTTTTCTAAAAAAGCAAAGCCGGTAAATTTATTGTGAAGATATTTACTGATAGATGACCAGTTTTCAGAGTCGCATTAGTATAAAATGTTGTTTTATTTGCAATTGTTTTATAGAATTTTTTTAATTTTTTGTTGAAAATATTTATCACAAAATATATTTAAGAAATATCACTGAGTAGTCTTTGGTTTAAGATTGTAAGTTTTGCCGTTGGTATTCGTTTCTAGTAAATTCTTGTGTTGACTAATTAATTAAGAAACGATAGAATAGGATAAAAATTCATGTTTATCTTCTTGTTGTGGACGTTAGATTACCTCGCGCCACTTTATATATTTTATTTCTTTAAATTTTTATTATACCTTTTTGCAAGCAGACAAGCACGTGTCTGGTTATCATAAAATTCTGTTCGAATGTTACTTTTTTAATTATTTTCGTGACAGGTTGGATTATTTTGATTCGATACTGGTCGGGATACTCGACTATAGAATAACTTCTGTAAGTTAGTATTTAATGACTTGAATCCCCAGATCCATTTTCATGTCATCGTCATTAAATATAAATTCGAAAACATTGGATTTCCATGGAGTTTATTGTTTGTTTTACTTGGTGCGTTACAACCAATATAATCACGTTTGGTTCCCATGGGTATGGATGGATACTTAATGGAATAGTTGTGGAGTCGAAAACAACCTTTAGTCGGGTGTTCTTGAACAACGAACTTAGAAATTACAAAACGTTGCCTCGAAACAGTGGAACAATAAGTTAGAGCTAAATAGTTAAAGAGTTTCAGCCGAATAGTTGTAGGTTTAAAACTACCAAACCAAAGGACTGCCTAAGCCCTAAACCATGCATAACACAATGCAATAGCTCCAGTAACTGGACGCGACATAATCTGACAATTGCAATAAAGCGCTTGCTTTTTCCATTTATGGGAATAAACAGGAATCTCAAGTCCGATGACATTTCCGACTCTACACACTGTTGTATTAAAGTGAAACATTTTATTGTAAAAAAACTACCAAAAAAATAAAAAAACACTTTTAAAATATATTAATTTATAAATCGAAGTGCAATTTCAAAATATCAAGATCCTTTTACTTGAAATCTGTTAAAAATGAGTAAAAACTTTTTGATAATCAATCGGTGAATATGTTGATTGGATTGGTCGTTTAGGAAGGTTGTCATTGGTGTGGCATGCATTGCTACACGCGAGATGTCAAAGATTGGGAGGTTCCTGGAATATATAGTTCTTGTAACATAGTACCGACCGGTTAGCCTGGCGGTTAAGTGCATCGCCTTTTATTCGAAAGGTTGCAGGTTTCGAAACTGGTCGCTAGCTAGTCGGTTGTGTCCTTGGGCAAGGCACTTAACGTACATTACCTGAACCCAGTGGATTAATTGATTCTACCATTTAAGGAACGTTTGAATCATCATATACAAGTATACAACTCACTGCAATAGCTCTGGTAACCCGACGGTGGGCGCGAGGTGATCTGACGATTGCCTGTGTGTTAACCCCCTTGGTTTTCCTATTCACGGGGATAAACATGAATATTCTATCCTATCAAACAGTAGATTACAATAAACTGCTGTAAATAACTAGAGAGTATCAACTACAGGTTAACTTCCACTATTGTAAAAGCCCATTTTGACTGTAAGCTATTTGTTTTTTCTATTGGGTGCCCAAGTTACCAGTATAAACTTGGAAACTTTGTACTGTGGAAACAGTATATTGCTGTAGGTTGCTTATGCTAACGCCTAATTTTGGATAACGACCCATACAAAAAAACAACTGTAAACGCAAATTTTCCAGGTAAAAGCGTCTACAGCCTGCAGTTAACCGCAAGGTAGAATCAAAACAGTTGTTTGGTTAACTGACATAGATAAAACTGGTGCCAGAGCCGACTATATCCTGGATAAGTAGGAGACCTTGGGGCTGGTTCATTGACATTGCATTAGTACATTGAAAGGGACATTCATATAGGATAGGATATTCATGTTTATCCCCATGGATGGAAAACCAAGGGGGTTAACACACGGGCAATCGTCAGATCATCTCTCGCCCACCGTCGGGTTACCGTAGAAAACCATTCGGCTGAAAGGCGCCACACTAAACCACCAGATTAACAGGTAGGACATTGAACGGGACATTTATATACATATGCAACACACTGTTACAACTCCGAATAGCAGACCACATTCTAACCCCATGTAGTTTAATTTCCCACCTATTGGTTCGACAGATTAGTCTGGTGGTTTAGTGCACCGCCTTTCAGCCGAAGGGTTGCAGGTTCGAACCTGGTCGCTAGCTTTGCCTGTGTGTTAACTCCCTTGGTTTTCCCATTCACGGGGATAAACACGAATATCCTATCCACCTAAATGTCACTGCATGTAGCTTTAATCATAAGAATAAGTTAAGAATTAATCAACACAAACTTATCCTAAGCTTCAAAGAAGGTATAAAATACCAACCCGTTATCAACAAGTGACAATGAATGTTCATCAAGGAAATGACTCCACGTCAATTTGGTTGATTCATCATCACTTTTGGTGAGGAAAACAATGTTAAGGAGTTCCAGGCCCTCGTGTGTCGTGATATTCAGGGTGGGAAACATGTTTAAAGCTGCATATAATGTTGTTTCTATGGTCTTCGAGCTTGGCCACACAACGCCATCTGAAACAACATTATACTGGTTAGTTTGGCGGTTTAGTGCAACGCCTTTTTTCCCATTCACGGGGATAAACATGAATATCCTATCACTATACTATAATTTACAAAAAAAAATTTTTTAAGACCCCTTAAATACCATTTTTGTTTGGGCCAATAACAGGGCAAGCCAGACTTGCGACCCAATTTTTTTGGAGCGCTGATTTGACATCATCCCCCACACACCACTTGTTCAACGAGTTGTTCATTGACCATGTGAACTCCACTTTGGAGAGGTTGTTGTGGTGAAACATTTGTTGTAATCTGTCAACAACCAACTTTTAACAGTTTGGATAGGATATTCATGTTTATCCCCGTGAATGGGAAACCAAGGGAGTTATCACACGGGCAATCGTCAGATCACCTCGCGCCCACCGTCGGGTTACCGGAGCTATTGCAGCGTGTTGTGTATGATAGACACGTTCCTTCAATTTAGCACAACCCAATATTCCGATGAGTTTGGGCAATGTCTGTTAAGTGCCTTGCCCAAGGAGACAACCGACAAGCTAGCGACCAGTTGCAACCTTTCGATTGAAAGGTGTCACACTAAACCACCGAATAACTAGTTGGATGATGGTCGAGCGATGGTTGGCAGATGGGTTGATCATTTATATCATGGTAGATTAGGAATGTGAGATGTTGTTTATCCTCAATCATTATAATTTAAATATTCATTAAATTATTTCCAAAGTCAGGTTATCCGAGTTATTGCAATGTGTTAAATATAGTAAATATATTGATCGACCCATTAAACATTTGAATGCAGATGAAGGGTGCCAACACATTAGATATATTCTTGCCTATTGACCGTTTAACATAGTTATTTCAATATGATTTACATAATGGAGACATTGCTTTAGTTTTTTTTAACCCATTGACCCACTAAGACAATGTTTGTTAAGTGCATTGCCCCTGGATAAAATAGATTCATTATCTTCCAGATGGTCGTTACCCACATCATGAAGGATTTACCATTATTAAAGCACTGGCATAATACAGTGATAATAGTCCGACCGGTTAGTCTGGTGGTTTAGTGCGTCGCCTATCTGACGAAAGATTGCAGGTACGAAACTGGTCACAAGCTATAGTCGGTTGTGTCCTTGGGCAAGGCACTTTACGGATATTGCCTGAACCCAGCGGAATAATGGGTTCTACCAAATTGAAGAAACGTGTGAACCATACACAACACAATGCAATAGCTCCGATAATAAACATAAATATCCTATCCTATCATAATAAAACCTCAACATTTAATTCACCTGTGCACTGATATTCCAGTGACCAAACTGATGACTAAACACTTATTTGGCACGTAATCGCTGATGTCATCAGAGATAATTGGGATGTGGGAGGGCAAGCAACATAGAAACACTATATTTGAAGCTCTGACTACTTCTTTGTTGTCAAATATGCATCTTACTCCAGCTTTTTTAAACGAAACTGAATAAAAGATAGGAAAATTAAGTAATAAAAGCAGTCATTACATAATGTAGACACCTAAAGATTCCGGCCGTCGAGTTGAGACGATAATTTCTTCCGGTTTAACATCTGTGAATGCGAATAGTGATGTCACAATTTGCTTCCCGAGCCGCCCACACCCAATCAACCCAATGGTGAGTGGATCGCGTGGGGCGTTTTGGTGGATGAACTGAACTGTCTTTTTGTTGACTGGATGTCGCTTTTTTGACAAAACACTCCTGAAGAAAAAATTAAGTCAAGATTTAAAGATTTTATTGGTTAGCAGGATATTTTTACAATAGTAACAATCACCATTTAAAATAAATAAAGAAAAGAGTGTCACAATAATTTATTTAAAAACAATTCATTATTGCTATCCGCACTCCACAGTTGCAGGGTATGTGGGGTGACAGCTTAAGTGCCACACAGAAGCATTTAGTGTACATGAATATTATTTTGAGGAAAGGAAGGAAACTAAACACTAAAATGAAAAACCAATGCAAAACAAGTACTGAACATACAAACAGATAAATATTTCAACCAAAAACATTCATTATTGCTATCCACAGTTACGTTGTTGTTCTTACCTTATTTCATTCAATACGCTGACGATATACACTGCATGTGCACATGATGTTACAGTGAACGCATGATGCCTGACTTGCAGAGATGAATATTTTCTCTCGTCCGCTGATAGGAAATGGTAATAACTCAAGGAATTCAAATTGTTTGTAATATCTGCAGTGTTTGTGGATGTACTGCTGTCACTAATTCTTTTTTGAAGACTCATACTGAAAACTAGAAAATTGTAGCAAAATATATTAATGTTTAGTAAGCATTTAGCATTCGTGAATAACATTTTAAGCGAAGGAAGGAAACTGAATACTTAAATGAAGATTGGGGTATTAAAGTTAGTTTTAAACATTGGGTTATTTCTAGGGTTGAAAGTAGTGTTGAGGGTTAAAATTAGTTTCCATAGTTTTAGTTAGCAGTTTCCTCCTTCCTACTTTTAGTGTTGTCCATATCGGAACCGAATTGAACCAATGCAAAACAAATAACTGAACATAAAAAAAAACTTTAACCCGAGTTGACTTCGTTGAAATTATTACAAGAATATTGTACAGTTGCTATGGTTACAAATAGATACTACATTAATGATCACAGAACAGGGTCCCTCTATTTTGTACAGGTCCGCTAGGTCCGCTAGGTCCGCTAGGTTCAGCGCTAGGTCCGCTAGGTCCAGCGCTAGGTCCGCTAGGTCCAGCGCTAGGTCCGCTAGGTCCAGCGCTAGGTCCGCTAGGTCCGCTAGGTCCGCTAGGTCCGCTAGGTCCGCTAGGTCCGCTAGGTCCGCTAGGTCCGCTAGGTCCGCTAGGTCCGCTAGGTCCGCTAGGTCCGCTAGGTCCGCTAGGTCCGCTAGGTCCGCTAGGTCCGCTAGGTCCAGCGCTAGGTCCGCTAGGTCCAGCGCTAGGTCCGCTAGGTCCAGCGCTAGGTCCGCTAGGTCCAGCGCTAGGTCCGCTAGGTCCAGCGCTAGGTCCGCTAGGTCCAGCGCTAGGTCCGCTAGGTCCAGCGCTAGGTCCGCTAGGTCCAGCGCTAGGTCCGCTAGGTCCAGCGCTAGGTCCGCTAGGTCCAGCGCTAGGTCCGCTAGGTCCAGCGCTAGGTCCGCTAGGTCCAGCGCTAGGTCCGCTAGGTCCAGCGCTAGGTCCGCTAGGTCCAGCGCTAGGTCCGCTAGGTCCAGCGCT
>CH002622.1:277739-303258 GCA_000149265.1 Ciona savignyi
AGGTCCAGCGCTAGGTCCGCTAGGTCCAGCGCTAGTTCCGCTAGGTCCAGCGCTAGGTCCGCTAGGTCCAGCGCTAGGTCCGCTAGGTCCAGCGCTAGGTCCGCTAGGTCCAGCGCTAGGTCCGCTAGGTCCAGCGCTAGGTCCGCTAGGTCCAGCGCTAGGTCCGCTAGGTCCAGCGCTAGGTCCGCTAGGTCCAGCGCTAGGTCCGCTAGGTCCAGCGCTAGGTCCGCTAGGTCCAGCGCTAGGTCCGCTAGGTCCAGCGCTAGGTCCGCTAGGTCCGCTAGGTCCGCTAGGTCCGCTAGGTCCGCTAGGTCCGCTAGGTCCGCTAGGTCCGCTAGGTCCAGCGCTAGGTCCATCACTAGGACTCGTGGGAATCCCACACGTTTATAATTGTATTTCTGTATAGTTTAACAATTAGGTCGCCATGGCATGTGTCCATATTTTGTTAATGGAAAATTGCAATTATTTTCCTGTTTTGGCATGTCAATCGATGAATTGTTTCCCGAAAGTTTAAACGCCTGCCAGGCCTCGTGTACAAACATGTGTTTCCTGTTATATGTGTCTTATATAAACTGTGTATAATTTTCTAATATCAGAGAGCATATTGGTAGAGCCTCGCTTGCTTACCTAAGTTATGCCCCTTGTGTACAACGCTCTTATTGGCTGCACCTTGCGTGGTTACTCAATAAAATACTTAACCTATGTTTATCCCTTGTCCTATCCCGCTTAAAACCCATCTAAAGTTAGATGTGCTGCTACAGGTCCGCTAGGTGCAAAGCTAGTGGTCTGGCGCTAGGTCCACTAGGTCTAGCGCTAGGTCCAGCATCTTGAGATATTGTGATAATAAAATTTGTGAATATGATCATGGGATGTGATGTTTTTCAGTGTTGTTGTGTCGTGTTTTTCAGTGTGTCGATCAGGTAATCTACCTCTGAGGGTGACTGATAGTAAACTTTATGAACGGGTGACTCTGAATGTCCAGTGTGGGCAGTGTGTTGGGAAGTGTGGGCGGTTTGTAGACAGTGCTGGCGTTAGGACATTCTTGGCCATTTGAAACTTTGCAATGGCGCTACTAAATCTTGTACGCGAACAAACATTAAAGACACGCTGATTTTTTTTAAATAATTATATGAACTGCCAACTACAGGCCCTTTCAGATTTAAATAGTATTGCATTTACCAAATAATATATCAATATGAGCTGTAATCTTTGGGTTGTCGGCTGTGTCCTTCGCAAGGCGATTAACGGACATTCTAATTAATGGGTTCTACTATATTGAAGAAATGTCTCGATCATAAACAACACACTGCAAGATCCCCAGTCACCTGACTATAGGCGTAATGTTATCTGACGATTGTGTTAACCCCCTTGGTTTTCCGAATTCGTCCGGCCCGTTAGTCTAACGGTTAACAATCGAAAGGTTGTAGGTGCGAAACTGGTCGCTATAGCTAGTCGGTTGTGTCCTTGGGCAAGGCACTTTACGGACGTTGCCTGAACCCAGCAGATTAATGGGTTCCACCAAATTGAAGATACGTGTCTATCATATAAAACACACTGCAATAGCTCCGGTAACCCGACGATGGGCGCGAGGTGATCTGACGATTGCCCGTGTGTTAACCCCTTGGTTTTCCCATCCACGGGGATAAACATGAATATCCTATTCTATCCTCGGTCAATGGTCGGTCGTCGATTGATTTGTTGTTTGTTTCCATTTTATTTGTTTTTCTTTGTATTTAGCCCAAAATTCTAAGTTGCGATTTTATTATTTGAATTTCTGCAGGTCAAAATCAAAGTTAAAACGATAAAACAATCGCACGTGATTGTGACATTGTGCATATACCAGAAACCGTGCGCTCGTTGGACGACCGAAAATGCTAAGGAAATGCAATATTGACAATTTAGGAAGAATAGAACACAATGCTTTACCCAATCGCCGAAAGTCACATCGCCACAGACGGCACGGGGATTTCCATCGGTAGAAGAGTTTGCTGATAAAGTATTGCCGTTTCACAACCATCTGTCATTTATATATTACCGGTTGTGTTTTTCCAAGTCATACAAAAGAATGATTGCAATTGTCTTTGTTCTTACCTGATTCTTCACTGGACTGGCATGAGCTGTACGCAGTGGTGTACCTAGCCGGGGGACAACGTAGACATTGTCTACCCAAAATTCTGGGACAATCAAAAACAAAGAAATGGAAAAAAAAGTTTATGCGGCGATATTAAATTGCTCCGTAATTCTAATTACGCGAGTCATCTTCAAATAATTCAGAGGTTTTAACGAAGCGATTTTTCGTCGTTTTCTTCGAATTACCGCGTAAATCGCATTCCAAATATAAAAATATTGCTTTGCTTGCAGAATGACACGTTTGCGTCTTTTTGGCCACGTGGTTAAGGATCCATTGAACTATTACGTAATCATAGACTTACACACGTGTTTCTCAATGTTCTTTTATTATCACCGATTACATTTGCGGAGATTGTAATTAGTCTTCGCACCACGGACATTAAGACCACATGCCGACCAGTATCTTACTTGCACGAAGATAGTAGATGTTAAGGTGTTTTCATGTCAAACCATTTGTTCGAATGATTTGATTTTTTGGCGTATTTCTAATTTGATTAAAAACACACAACAGAGCGTTATAACACTGTCATTTGTACAGAATACCACGTGTCACAGTTCGATGATGCATAAAATTACGGAAATACGAAAATAAATACGGAGAGTAATTAAAAATATTTCGTAAACCGCGACGCCATTGGGGTGGGTTATACCGATTACGACTGTGTTATAACATAGTAACACATATTGCAGACTCACTGTTAATTGTGCAATATAGCGGAAATATACGACATAGTTGATTGTAAAGCATTTTTTGTGATTTCGACTGAACGAAATTGTATGTACTTATAAACGTTTAATTGCGACTCTAAACAAAATGGCGTTTAGTCCAGATGTCAGTCAAAGCTCCGAGAGCCTGTAGGAAACCGCAACTCGTGGTGGTCTTTATTCCTTTGATGGGGGGGCTTATCGCGCTCGCTCTCTCCAGGTGCAGTTGTCTGCGTGGTTCACTCGGAGATTTGACTGACATTTGGACGAAACAGTATTTCATATAATGATTTAATATATGCCAAAGAAATAGTGGGTGATCATTTGAATAATAAACAACTTTCAGTTAAGGTTTTTTTATTATAGTGCGCATTACCAGAATGTTTTTTGGGTAATGCGTAATTTATATAAAATAGTAGCATTATTATACATAGCGCAACTTTGATTAAATTGCGATGGCCCTTAGTTTGGTCAACGTATATTTCAAACCCCATTTTTTCAAGTAGTTGTGTAACTGCTATAATTTATAGAAGTTAAATGGACCTAGCGGACCTAACGCTGGACCTAGCTGAGCTAGCGGACCTAGCAGACCTAGCGCTGGACCTAGCACACCTAGCGCTGGACCTAGCGGACCTAGCGCTGGACCTAGCGGACCTAGCGCTGGACCTAGCGGACCTAGCGCTGGACCTAGCGGACCTAGCGCTGGACCTAGCGGACCTAGCGCTGGACCTAGCGGACCTAGCGCTGGACCTAGCGGACCTAGCGCTGGACCTAGCGGACCTAGCGCTGGACCTAGCGGACCTAGCGGACCTAGCGCTGGACCTAGCGGACCTAGCGGACCTAGCGGACCTAGCGCTGGACCTAGCGGACCTAGCGGACCTAGCGCTGGACCTAGCGGACCTAGCGGACCTAGCGGACCTAGCGGACCTAGCGGACCTAGCGGGACCTAGCGGACCTAGGCGGACCTAGCGGACCTAGCGGACCTAGCGGACCTAGCGGACCTAGCGGACCTGTACAAAATAGAGGGACCGCAAAAAAACGGTCTTAGCAACCAATCAGGGGTTCGAAACTGAGTCCTGTAAAAAAAGATTTGGCATTCTAAACGGTCGTTTGACCAATGATTATAAAAAAGATTATTATCTTTTTATAATCATCGGTTTGACTCAGTCCAATGATTATTCTTTTATAATTATTGCTTAGCCACAGAGCATAACATTAATCACGTGATAGTTTGTTAGGCATGTCCAGTCTATGTGCAGTTTCCTTTACTTATAAACGTTATTGCAAAGAGTGAACAAGATCCTGTGATTAATATCAGTTCTTCATCAACGTAAATTTTCTAAGTTGCGATTTTATTATTTGAATTTCTGCAGGTCAAAATCAAAGTTAAAACGATAAAACAATCGCACGTGATTGTGACATTGTGCATATACCAGAAAACCGTGCGCTCGTTGGACGACCGAAAATGCTAAGGAAATGCAATATTGACAATTTAGGAAGAATAGAACACAATGCTTTACCCAATCGCCGAAAGTCACATCGCCACAGACGGCACGGGGATTTCCATCGGTAGAAGAGTTTGCTGATAAAGTATTGCCGTTTCACAACCATCTGTCATTTATATATTACCGGTTGTGTTTTTCCAAGTCATACAAAAGAATGATTGCAATTGTCTTTGTTCTTACCTGATTCTTCACTGGACTGGCATGAGCTGTACGCAGTGGTGTACCTAGCCGGGGGACAACGTAGACATTGTCTACCCAAAATTCTGGGACAATCAAAAACAAAGAAATGGAAAAAAAGTTTATGCGGCGATATTAAATTGCTCCGTAATTCTAATTACGCGAGTCATCTTCAAATAATTCAGAGGTTTTAACGAAGCGATTTTTCGTCGTTTTCTTCGAATTACCGCGTAAATCGCATTCCAAATATAAAAATATTGCTTTGCTTGCAGAATGACACGTTTGCGTCTTTTTGGCCACGTGGTTAAGGATCCATTGAACTATTACGTAATCATAGACTTACACACGTGTTTCTCAATGTTCTTTTATTATCACCGATTACATTTGCGGAGATTGTAATTAGTCTTCGCACCACGGACATTAAGACCACATGCCGACCAGTATCTTACTTGCACGAAGATAGTAGATGTTAAGGTGTTTTCATGTCAAACCATTTGTTCGAATGATTTGATTTTTTGGCGTATTTCTAATTTGATTAAAAACACACAACAGAGCGTTATAACACTGTCATTTGTCAGAATACCACGTGTCACAGTTCGATGATGCATAAAATTACGGAAATACGAAAATAAATACGGAGAGTAATTAAAAATATTTCGTAAACCGCGACGCCATTGGGGTGGGTTATACCGATTACGACTGTGTTATAACATAGTAACACATATTGCAGACTCACTGTTAATTGTGCAATATAGCGGAAATATACGACATAGTTGATTGTAAAGCATTTTTTGTGATTTCGACTGAACGAAATTGTATGTACTTATAAACGTTTAATTGCGACTCTAAACAAAATGGCGTTTAGTCCAGATGTCAGTCAAAGCTCCGAGAGCCTGTAGGAAACCGCAACTCGTGGTGGTCTTTATTCCTTTGATGGGGGGGGCTTATCGCGCTCGCTCTCTCCAGGTGCAGTTGTCTGCGTGGTTCACTCGGAGATTTGACTGACATTTGGACGAAACAGTATTTCATATAATGATTTAATATATGCCAAAGAAATAGTGGGTGATCATTTGAATAATAAACAACTTTCAGTTAAGGTTTTTTATTATAGTGCGCATTACCAGAATGTTTTTTGGGTAATGCGTAATTTATATAAAATAGTAGCATTATTATACATAGCGCAACTTTGATTAAATTGCGATGGCCCTTAGTTTGGTCAACGTATATTTCAAACCCCATTTTTTCAAGTAGTTGTGTAACTGCTATAATTTATAGAAGTTAAATGGACCTAGCGGACCTAACGCTGGACCTAGCTGAGCTAGCGGACCTAGCAGACCTAGCGCTGGACCTAGCACACCTAGCGCTGGACCTAGCGGACCTAGCGCTGGACCTAGCGGACCTAGCGCTGGACCTAGCGGACCTAGCGCTGGACCTAGCGCTGGACCTAGCGGACCTAGCGCTGGACCTAGCGGACCTAGCGCTGGACCTAGCGGACCTAGCGCTGGACCTAGCGGACCTAGCGCTGGACCTAGCGCTGGACCTAGCGGACCTAGCGGACCTAGCGGACCTAGCGGACCTAGCGCTGGACCTAGCGGACCTAGCGCTGGACCTAGCGGACCTAGCGCTGGACCTAGCGGACCTAGCGGACCTAGCGGACCTAGCGGACCTAGCGGACCTAGCGGACCTAGCGGACCTAGCGGACCTAGCGGACCTAGCGCTGGACCTAGCGGACCTAGCGGACCTAGCGGACCTAGCGGACCTAGCGGACCTAGCGGACCTGTACAAAATAGAGGGACCGCAAAAAAACGGTCTTAGCAACCAATCAGGGGTTCGAAACTGAGTCCTGTAAAAAAAGATTTGGCATTCTAAACGGTCGTTTGACCAATGATTATAAAAAAGATTATTATCTTTTTATAATCATCGGTTTGACTCAGTCCAATGATTATTCTTTTATAATTATTGCTTAGCCACAGAGCATAACATTAATCACGTGATAGTTTGTTAGGCATGTCCAGTCTATGTGCAGTTTCCTTTACTTATAAACGTTATTGCAAAGAGTGAACAAGATCCTGTGATTAATATCAGTTCTTCATCAACGTAAATTTCATTTCGTTAGAAACTTCAAGAATGGTAAGTCTGTGGGGTCGCGCTTTTCTTTTAAATTTATACTGACCGGGGCGTTGGCTAAGCTTGCTGCAAAAGGCTGCCGTACTTGCGAGCTGCGCTGCGTAAAGTCTATAAGTTCACTCTCCCCAGAACGCCTCTACTGATTATTACGTCTTCAACTATTCGTGGTGCAAGTTACTTAGTCTAAATGGGGGATAGAATAGGATATTTATGTTTATCCCGTTAATGGGAAAACCAAGGGGGTTAACACACGGGCAATCGTCAGATCACCTCGCTCCCACCGTCGGGTTACCCGAGCTATTGCAGTGTGTTGTGTATGATACACACAATCCTTTAGTTTGGTAAAATCAATTAATCAGCTGGCTAAGTGTCTTGCCCAAGAACACAACCGACTAAATAGCCACACGTTTTGTACCCGGAACCCTTCGGCTGAAAGTCGACGCACTAAACCACCAGACTAATCTGTCGGACTGAAGTTATAAATGCGAGTTATATCGTCCGATGCAAGTTATTTTATACTTAGAAGACTTAACTTATTTTTGTGCAGATAAACAAAGCAATCTTCGTACTTCTCTGCGCTGTGGTTGTTCTCGCCGCCATAACTGACGGCAATATTTGCTGTTCTCTGCGTCAGCCTTGTTGTTATAGATAGTTGGAGAAGTATTTCCATCCACGAATAATAAAAGGTACAATGGGAATTATGGATGTTATAAATTTGTTTACCTTTAGCTAGTTAGAAGTGGACGATAAGGCAACAAATAAAACCTTTAGTGGAAACGGTACCTGAAGCCGAGTCCAAGTTTTTATGGCAGGACAGGAAATATTATGGATAAGTTGCATTAGGAAACTATAGGACAAGTAATCAAAATATTCTTTCCAAAAGTTTTTTTTTAGCTTTGGCAACAATAAGTGTACTACACATTTAAAAAAACATTAAAAATCGACGTGCAGGGGTGTAACTTAAAAACAGTGAACATTAAAAAGTTTTCGTAAAATGAAACAAGTGAAAAAGATCGATAACAGACACAGATAATAGGCTAAAATAACAATATGTATCACAAAAAAAAACCAAAGCATTAAAACTTAAAACTTTTACAATAGCGAATCCATTACAGTACAAGGGGGTAATAACAGGTACTTTCACTGAATAGATTTGCAAGCCAGGTCTTCTTGACAATAATACTTCGCTCCCATAGCGTTCTTCCTTTCGATAAAACGGGAAGACGGGAAGAAACTGCACACTAAAATAAAGATTGGCGCGTTAGAGTTGTGGGGCCAGGGGTTTTTCAACCGCTCTTTATTGGCCGGGACCAAGTCCCAGGGTCCGCTGCCGTCTATAGCTGGTACATAAATCTCCGTTCCGACTCCATATGTACCCACATGGCGTGGAACTAAACTCGACTGGCAGCGGAACCTCCACTAAATAGACAAACCGGACAGATCGTATTCGTATTCTTTATTAAGTTTTGTTTCTATGCCTCTGTGTATATGGAATCGCACAACGCTTTATAAAGCAAAATATGACCTAGCCCTAGATGGAAAACAACTGCTTTGGGTGTCGATGACATCATAAGGTGATAAGTGTCAATGACGTCATACGGTGATTACAGAACGAACACAGTTGGCGTCGTCGATTAAATGAAATAAATGCAGTTTTTGCAAATATAATTTCAAAACTGCTACAACACCTTGCTTTCCCCACATTTAAGAGATGAGTTTCAATGGTCAAAATGAGAATCTGTAACAAAATCTGAAAATCGTTTTCAAACTTAAAACCCTTTAACTGCCGCTGTCGACTCAAGTCGACAGCGCAGAAAACTACATAAGTAGAAAAGTATACGGCCGATTTTGATCAGTGAGATGGCGCTGGAGAGCTGAATAATTTCTGCGTTTGCCAATATAAGATGATATATAGGTTCGCATTTGATATTTTTTAGCTATTTGAGTTTTAAAAAGTGTATACATATATGTGTGGTTTTGGCTGTTTTAATTAGTTTTAATTTTGGTTTTAGTCCCCGATTAGTTTTCAACTATTGTCGTCATGGTTCGCTTGGTTAGTTTGAAAACAATCCATTCGTTTTTTGCTTGTACATTTTGGATGAGGCTATTTTTTGAGCTTATGGAGGGTAAAAACAGAAGAAGCTGTCCTTTTGTGAGCTAATAATGATTCTGAAAGCAGTTGTGCTTCATTTTTGAGTAGTTCTAGCGATGAAGAACCTTTTTGAAGATGTTTTACATCAGTTGTGTTTTGCTGTGGCTATGTGTTAGTGTTTTATTGGGCAAGTGTAAAAAAAAAAAAAAAAATCGATTTGCGTATTACGACGTCATCAGTCAAGTTGTGACGTCATCACAAAAAGAGTAGTACAAAAATGTTCCAAAGATAATCATAAATAACTTTGCTACATACTGTTTTGTTTGTAAATAAGAAAAACAGATAGTTTTTGTTAATCTAAATAGTAACACATGATGTAACTTCCCGACAAGGTGCTGGCTCCTAACACCTGTCTTAATGAGAGGTTGCAGTATGCTTATAGACGGCGTCCTTTATTCAGAGTTTGAAATAACGCGTCATTGTCCAAAACTTGTGAATTTATTCGAATTTGAATGCATCGGCGAAACATCGAGAGAGGTCTTGAAATGACGGTTTTCTAAGGAAAAATCATATGTACAATTTAATTATCACAAAAATGCTACTAGTTTGAGAAATAAAACTCAATTATCTTTACCAAATTGTGGCTGAACAGGAGCCAAAGCACGTCATACACATCTTCTTTCTAACCGTTAATTCCAAAACATACTACCAAAAGACCGATTACCTCACGATAATGCTCATGCGGTAAAAAACAAGCGTTTTATAGTTCGGTGAAATTGTGGGAAAAAAGGGGAATACAATACCGATCTTATTCCCTAGTGACATCGACATAATATAAACAATAATTGCGACGATAAATCTTACACATGACGTCATTGCAGAACGTATGACGTCATCGAAATTTTACTAACAAAAACGACTGTCACTCAAAATCCTGACATAGAAAGTCTTGGATTTTTTCACAACTTAAAATTGAAGCTTGGATCTGCAACCTTAGCTCAAAACCCTACAAAATTTTGTTTAAAAATTTTGAGCCCATACCCCTTCGTACATCGGCAACTTTTTTTCAACAAAACAGCTAACAGATGCACAATCAACACCTTTATTTTACAAAGCACTGCTCCACGATTACAAAACTGTTACAGCTGAACGAGAACACCGGCGCGCAGCCTAGCACATGCTGCTTTCAACAAAACAAACATTTGGGGAATCACCACCATTGTTTCTCAGCAAAACACCTGTTTAAAAAAAATGACTCATGGAGGGTACCACTCGTCACATCCTGCCGTTCATAGAGGTCTTAATTGGTTATACGCCATCTTGGAAACGGTGACCGTTCCAATTTGGTTTAAACTGTTTGAACTTACCAGTAGAGGTCATTCTGTGAGACTCCTGTCCAAATTTTAACCGTTTCTGTTGACTGCTTCGGCTATTGCAGGCCTTCGACTGAAGAGTGGTCATTCTGTAGATTTCATTTGGCGACAGTGTCACTGCTGATGACTGAAACTCTTCGTACAAATTAAAATTCACTGCTTGATGTTCCACAAATTTCAGCACATTTTTTCACTATAATTTGAAAGGTTTTAAGTCAATAACCAGGGTACCAATTGTTGTTTTTGAATAAAAAAAACACACCCAATGTCACCTTTGAGCCTCGTGTGACCACATTTTGTCCGCCTCCACTTCTTTTACCAATGTTTGACAATCAAGGATGGTGAGGATTGGTAAGTTTTTATATCTTCTGTATGCATAAGTGTCCAACAACACATCTAGACCTTCACACCTGCCCAAAAATTGAAAAATATGAAAAAAATGTACACATGTGGATACCAAGAGGAGTACATTTTTCAGTCCGATATCACAAATCGGATTAAAAGCCTGTATCGAAAGATTGTCTGGTATTTATAAAAGCCATTCGAAGTTAAGTTCTTGAAAAAATATCCAAACGACCCTTTACCGTAGTGAAAATGAGGAAAAATGACTAATTAATTACTTTTCTAATTAGAATAAGTAATTAAGTGTAAGATTTTAGACAAACAGTTGACTAGAAACATTTATCCACACTCAAATTTCTATAAATTTGGGGATTTTGCCAAAAAATTCAAAATGGCCTGTTTTTCATCGGTACCTCTAAATACTACAGGACCGCTTGAAGCGCATGGAGCGCTTGAATCGCTTGGATCGCTTACTATACTTCGTAATTACAAAATCCACGATAATATTGTTAGGGTTGGGGTTAAAGTTAGTTCTGGGGTTGAGATTAATTAGTGTTTAGGACAGGGTTAGAATTACTTTCCATAGCAATCTAAGTGATCTAAGTGATCGGCCCCAAGACGATTTTTTATATTGAAATCCGTAAATGTATCGGTCGCGTTAACCATTCGCCCACACGACCATACTCGGATGAAATTATTGCCTCGAATATTTAAAATTTTACTCAACAGCATCATCCAGTGGTCAAGGCAAAAATATTTTTGGCCTCGATTTTTGCATTTTAATGAAGGCAAAATTTTTGCGGGCGAGAGAAACGTTGAGTTGCCTCGGAGGCGAAATACTTATAAGGCAATTTTCAAAGCAAAAATTTTATAGCCCATTAGAAATGTACAGGTGCGCATAACCATGTTTATCTGCATTTTGTGATCAAACTAGCTAAGAAGAATTAAATCATTTTCGTGCAGATGAACAAAGCAATCTTCCTACTTCTCTGCGCTGCGGTTGTTCTCGCCGCCATAGCTGACGGAAATATTTGCTGTATTTTGCGTCTGCCTTGTTGCCATGGATAGTTGGAGAAGTATTTCCATCCTCGAATAATAAAGGACGCAATGGAATTATGGATGTTATGAATTTGTTCAAATTAGCCAGTTAGAAGTAGACGATAAGGCAACACAATAAACTCTAAGTTAGGATAGGATATTCATGTTTAAACACGTGAATGGGAAAACCAAGGACGTTAACACACGGGCAATCGTCAGATTACCTCGTGTAAAAGGATTGCGATTTTGCCTGCCACTAACCCATAGGCGGTTTGAGATAAATAATTTATCGTTCAAAAAAGTTTTCCAAGGGGCAATAAAAAATTAAATAATAACTACTAATGTTTTAAACGATTTAATTTTTAAAAATGTGGCCTTCAAATGTCGTATAGGCTATATCAGCGTGCTTCAAACACAACAGGCCCGCGGGCTATAACAGTATTTATTCAATTTCTGTTTGTGTTACAGTCGGTAATTTTATTTGGAACAAGTATAACCTCTTTTAATCCAATAAAAAAAGATTGTACAGGTTGCCAATTTTGTATGCGATTTAACTAATAAAGAATTTTGTACGAATTATACTATTTTGAATAAGGAATGATAAATAAACATTGAAAAGTCTGATAAGTGTGGGCAGTGTGCCAGAGGCATAGGGTTTGCAGTTCAAGTGTACCTACACTGCTGCCCACACTGTCCACAAACTGCACACACTGGGTATTTAGAGTCACCATATCGTTCGCTGTTCTGTTGGACGATTTTTTTTCGTGCGAAAAATACACATATTATTTTATTATGTGGCATTTGGTAAATTCAAAATGTCCCATTCTTGCACTCAATAGCAACGTTAAAAAGGCTAAAATAGCACGAAACACATAAAATATGAACAAACTACAGCATTGGGCAATGGCTTTTCTGCCATCTTCTTATGCTTTACGGTGCAGAAACTTGTTTCCAACTTTACATAAAAAATCATTTAAGCGTGAAAGAGTTTCATTATACTATTTTTATATCCTGCGTCATCGTAGAGGCTTCGAAACGACTAAGTTTTGACGAAACGGTTGTCTAACCGGTCGAGTGATTTAACCTCAGGGCAGGGCATTGATCACGTGATAATGCGTATATATCTGGTCGATGTCCAGTTTTATGTACTCGTAAACGGTATTGTGAACAAGTGATCCTGTGGAAAATATCAGTTCTCCGATAACGTGGATTTCAAACTTCGAGAATGGTAAGTCTTTTATCCATGTTTATCTGCATTTTGTGATCAAACTAGCCAAGAGGACCTAACTTATTTTCGTGCAGATGAACAAAGCAATCTTCCTACTTCTCTGCGCTGCGGTTGTTCTCGCCGCCATTAATGACGGCGATATTTGCTGTTCTCTGCATCTGCCTTGTTGTAATGGATAGTTGGAGAAGTATTTCCATCCACGAATAATAAAAGGCACAACGGGAATTATGGATGTTATAAATTTGTTTACCTTTAGCCAGTTAGAAGTAGACGATAAGGCAACAAATAAAACCTTTAGCTGCAACGTTAACTGAAGCCCGGTCCAAGTTTTTATGGCAGGACGGGAAAACATTAAAAATCGACGTGCAGGGGTGTAACTTAAAAACAGTGAACATTAAAAAGTTTTCGAAAAATGAAACAAGTAAAAAAGATCGATAACAGACACAGATAATAGGCTAAAATAACAATATGTATCACAAAAAAAACCAAAGCATTAAAACTTAAAACTTTTACAATAGCGAATCCATTACAGTACAGGGGGTAATAACAGGTACTTTCACTAAATAGATTTGCAAGCCAGGTCTTCTTGACAATAATACTTCGCTCCCATAGCGTTCTTCCTTTCGATAAAACGGGAAGACGGGAAGAAACTGCACACTAAAATAAAGATTGGCGCGTTAGAGTTGTGGGGCCAGGGGTTTTTCAACCGCTCTTTATTGGCCGGGACCAAGTCCCAGGGTCCGCTGCCGTCTATAGCTGGTACATAAATCTCCGTTCCTACTCCATATGTACCCACATGGCGTGGAACTAAACTCGACTGGCAGCGGAACCTCCACTAAATAGACAAACCGGACAGCTCGTATTCGTATTCTTTATTAAGTTTTGTTTCTATGTCTCTGTGTATATGGAATCGCACAACGCTTTATAAAGCAAAATATGACCTAGCCCTAGATGGAAAACAACTGATTTGGGTGTCGATGACATCATAAGGTGATAAGTGTCAATGACGTCATACGGTGATTACAGAACGAACACAGTTGGCGTCGTCGATTAAATGAAATAAATTCAGTTTTTGCAAATATAATTTCAAAACTGCTACAACACCTTGCTTTCCCCACATTTAAGAGATGAGTTTCAATGGTCAAAATGAGAATCTGTAACAAAATCTGAAAATCGTTTTCAAACTTAAAACCCTTTAACTGCCGCTGTCGACTCAAGTCGACAGCGCCGAAAACTACATAAGTAGAAAAATATACGGCCGATTTTGATCAGTGAGATGGCGCTGGAGAGCTGAATAATTTCTGCGTTTGCCAATATAAGATGATATATAGGTTCGCATTTGATATTTTTTAGCTATTTGAGTTTTAAAAAGTGTATACATATATGTGTGGTTTTGGCTGTTTTAATTAGTTTTAATTTTGGTTTTAGTCCCCGATTAGTTTTCAACTATTGTCGTCATGGTTCGCTTGGTTAGTTTGAAAACAATCCATTCGTTTTTTGCTTGTACATTTTGGATTAGGCTATTTTTTGAGCTTATGGAGGGTAAAAACAGAAGAAGCTGTCCTTTTGTGAGCTAATAATGATTCTGAAAGCAGTTGTGCTTCATTTTTGAGTAGTTCTAGCGATGAAGAACCTTTTTGAAGATGTTTTACATCAGTTGTGTTTTGCTGTGGCTATGTGTTAGTGTTTTATTGGGCAAGTGTAAAAAAAAAAAAAAATTCGATTTGCGTATTACGACGTCATCAGTCAAGTTGTGACGTCATCACAAAAAGAGTAGTACAAAAATGTTCCAAAGATAATCATAAATAACTTTGCTACATACTGTTTTGTTTGTAAATAAGAAAAACAGATAGTTTTTGTTAATCTAAATAGTAACACATGACGTCATTGCAGAACGTATGACGTCATCGAAATTTTACTAACAAAAACGACTGTCACTCAAAATCCTGACATAGAAAGTCTTGGATTTTTTCACAACTTAAAATTGAAGCTTGGATCTGCAACCTTAGCTCAAAACCCTACAAAATTTTGTTTAAAAATTTTGAGCCCATACCCCTTCGTACATCGGCAACTTTTTTTCAACAAAACAGCTAACAGATGCACAATCAACACCTTTATTTTACAAAGCACTGCTCCACGATTACAAAACTTTACAGCTGAACGAGAACACCGGCGCGCAGCCTAGCACATGCTGCTTTCAACCAAACAAACATTGGGGAATCACCACCATTGTTTCTCAGCAAAACACCTGTTTAAAAAAAAATGACTCATGGAGGGTACCACTCGTCACATCCTGCCGTTCATAGAGGTCTTAATTGGTTATACGCCATCTTGGAAACGGTGACCGTTCCAATTTGGTTTAAACTGTTCGAACTTACTAGTAGAGGTCATTCTGTGAGACTCCTGTCCAAATTTTAACCGTTTCTGTTGACTGCTTCGGCTATTGCAGGCCTTCGACTGAAGAGTGGTCATTCTGTAGATTTCATTTGGCGACAGTGTCACTGCTGATGACTGAAACTCTTCGTACACATTAAAATTCACTGCTTGATGTTCCACAAATTTCAGCACATTTTTTCACATATAATTTGAAAGGTTTTAAGTCAATAACCAGGGTACCAATTGTTGTTTTTGAATAAAAAAACACACCCAATGTCACCTTTGAGCCTCGTGTGACCACATTTTGTCCGCCTCCACTTCTTTTACCAATGTTTGACAATCAAGGATGGTGAGGATTGGTAAGTTTTTATATCTTCTGTATGCATAAGTGTCCAACAACACATCTAGACCTTCACACCTGCCCAAAAATTGAAAAATATGAAAAAAATGTACACATGTGGATACCAAGAGGAGTACATTTTTCAGTCCGATATCACAAATCGGATTAAAAGCCTGTATCGAAAGATTGTCTGGTATTTATAAAAGCCATTCGAAGTTAAGTTCTTGAAAAAATATCCGAACGACCCTTTACCGTAGTGAAAATGAGGAAAAATGACTAATTAATTACTTTTCTAATTAGAATAAGTAATTAAGTGTAAGATTTTAGACAAACAGTTGACTAGAAACATTTATCCACACTCAAATTTCTATAAATTTGGGGATTTTGCCAAAAAATTCAAAATGGCCTGTTTTTCATCGGTACCTCTAAATACTACAGGACCGCTTGGAGCGCATGGAGCGCTTGGATCGCTTACTATACTTCGTAATTACAAAATCCACGATAATATT
Source organism: Ciona savignyi (assembly GCA_000149265.1). Taxonomy (NCBI): domain Eukaryota; kingdom Metazoa; phylum Chordata; class Ascidiacea; order Phlebobranchia; family Cionidae; genus Ciona; species Ciona savignyi. The sequence goes on from CH002622.1 coordinate 293,682, forward strand.
GTTAGGGTTGGGGTTAAAGTTAGTTCTGGGGTTGAGATTAATAAGTGTTTAGGACAGGGTTAGAATTACTTTCCATAGCAATCTAAGTGATCCAAGCGGTCCAAGCGGTCCTGTAGTATTTAGAGACACCCGTTTTTCATTTAGGAGGCGTTCAACTAATTATTTTCCCTATCCCTCCAATGCAAACTGACCTCCCAAAAACGACTGTCACTCAAAATCCTGACATAGAAAGTCTTGGATTTTTTCACAACTTAAAATTGAAGCTTGGATCTGCAACCTTAGCTCAAAACCCTACAAAATTTTGTTTAAAAATTTTGAGCCCATACCCCTTCGTACATCGGCAACTTTTTTTCAACAAAACAGCTAACAGATGCACAATCAACACCTTTATTTTACAAAGCACTGCTCCACGATTACAAAACTTTACAGCTGAACGAGAACACCGGCGCGCAGCCTATAGCACATGCTGCTTTCAACCAAACAAACATTGGGGAATCACCACCATTGTTACTCAGCAAAACACTCGTTTAAAAACAATGACTCATGGAGGGTACCACTCGTCACATCCTGCCGTTCATAGAGGTCTTAATTGGTTATACGCCATCTATAAAACCCCGCCACTCTGGGCGATAGACAAGGCCAGTTTTTGCCTTTAGGCTCGTAGTATAACACACAAATAAAGCAGTATTCAGCAAACAAAGGGACGGAATAATGCTTGGGTTAAATCGCCTAGGGTGCACAAACCACTAACAGTTCTTTAATGTTGTGAATATCCGTATCGCAGTGTTCATCAAATGTTTGCAGTAGATCAGCCAGCGTCAGTTATATCTTCAAATCGTTGTGGATTGCCACGTTTTGTTCCGGACTTTGAATACCAACTGGATAATGATCATTGTGGCGAGTTCTTGGGCGTTTCTTGTCGGGCAGGCTTCAGCTTGATTGTGAGATCTTCCAAAATGGAGGCATTGACTTTGGTTTTGACAACAGAAGGAATTCTGCGGCGAACTTGGTTACAAAAAAATGAAATTTGCCTCCGATAAATTTATTTTTACTTTTTTTCGGGCTACATTTCGAACCAGCAATGTGCTCGGCCCCAAGACGATTTTTTATATTGAAATCCGTATATGTATCGGTCGCGTTAACCATTCGCCCACACGACCATACTCGGATGAAATTATTGCCTCGAATATTTAAAATTTTACTCAACAGCATCATCCAGTGGTCAAGGCAAAAATATTTTTGGCCTCGATTTTTGCATTTTAATGAAGGCAAAATTTTTGCGGGCGAGAGAAACGTTGAGTTGCCTCGGAGGCGAAATACTTATAAGGCAATTTTCAAAGCAAAAATTTTATAGCCCATTAGAAATGTACAGGTGCGCATAACCATGTTTATCTGCATTTTGTGATCAAACTAGCTAAGAAGAATTAAATCATTTTCGTGCAGATAAACAAAGCAATCTTCCTACTTCTCTGCGCTGCGGTTGTTCTCGCCGCCATAGCTGACGGCGATATTTGCTGTTCTCTGCATCTGCCTTGTTGCCATGGATAGTTGGAGAAGTATTTCCATCCTCGAATAATAAACGGTACAATGGGAATTATGGATGTTATACATTTGTTTAACTGCAGCCAGTTAGAAGTAGACGATAATGCAACACAATAAACTCTAAGTTGGGATAGGATATTCATGTTTAAACACATGAACGGGAAAAGGCAACGGACGTTAACACATGTGTAATCGTAAGATCACCTCGTGTAAAAGGATTGCGATTTTGCCTGCCACTAATCCATAGGCGGTTTGAGATAAACAATTTATCGTTCAAAAAAGTTTTCCAAGGGGCAATAAAAAATTAAATAATACCTACTAATGTTTTAAATGATTTAATTTTTAAAAATGTGGCATTTTAAATGTCGTATAGGCTATATCAGCGTGCTTCAAACACAACAGGCACGCGGGCTATCACAGTATTGAGGTTAATATGTTCCTTTAATTTGGTAGAATTCAGAATTCATTATTCCGCTGGGTTCAGGCAATGTCCGTTAAGTGTTTTGCGCAAAGACACAATCGAGTAGCTAGACTAGAGACTAGTTTCATAGCTGTAACCTTTCGGTCAAAGAGCATCGCACTAAACCAGCAGACTATCCGATTGGATTAAAAGAGTTTATACTTGTTCTAACTAAAATTACCGACTGTAACACAAACAGAAATTGAATCAATACTGTGATAGCCCGCGTGCCTGTTGTGTTTGAAGCACGCTGATCTGGCCTATACGACATTCAAAAGGCCACATATTTAAAAATTAAATCATTTGAAACATTAGTAGTTATAAATTCATTTTTTATTGCCCTTGGAAAACTTTTTTGATTAATAAATTGTTCATAATTCTTATTTGGAGGTAAGGGGTTATTGTAACATTTTTGGGCGGTGAACCTGTCTGAATTGTGTGACGTACCAATATATTCTTGCAGTAGCAATAAATTAACATACAAAGTCTTATATAGGTTTATTTTGCTGCCTTATCTTGCACTTCTAACTGGCTAAAGTTAAACAAATTTATAACATCCATAATGCCCGTCGTGTCGTTTATTATTCGGGGATGAAAATACTTCTCCAACTATCCATTACAACAAGACAGGCCCAGCGAACAGCAAACATTGTCGTCAGCTATGGCGGCGAGAACAACCGCAGCGCAGAGAAGTACGAAGATTGCTTTGTTCATCTGCACAAAAATAAGTTAGGTCCTCTTAGCTAGTTTGATCACAAAATGCAGATAAACATGGATAAAAAACTTACCATTCTGGAAGTTTCTAACGAAATGAAATCCACGTTAATGAAGAACTGATATTAATCACAGGATATTTTTTCTCTCGGTTAGTAAAGCTTAATTATAAGTTCAGGAAACTGCGCATATACTAGACCAGCCTATCAAATCAACACGTGATTAAATTATGCCTTATGGTTGAGTTTCCGTTCATAGTCGATCTAAACGTGGCAAGGAAAGGCTGGTCATTTTTCACTAGAGTATTTGTAGCTCTGTAATTTCACGCCACGCAATGTCCTGATAGATAACAAATGAAATAAAGCCAGAACAAAAAGAAACGAAAAGCAACAACAACCCAGTTGAAGAGTCAAGACTATTTCGGCAATCGTAGTGATGACTGACGGAGATTAATAAAATCGAAAGTAAAAAATATGGTATTTTTGAAAACATAATACAAATTTACAAAAACAACACAACTATTTAAAACGGTAAGGTGTGTGGGGCCACGCAAGATAATTTGGCCTTCGGGGGTTGTAGTTTCGGTAGAAGAGCTTTGGCTATTTTTTATTATATTTTGCAGTTAATTTATATGATTTTTTGTGCGATTTGTTTGTCGGTAATGTCGCGCCAATAAAAAATTCTCATAAAAATGTAAAGAAACGGTAGGGTCATGAATTTCCATAGTTTTAGTTGGCAGTTTCCCCCTTCCCTCTTTTCAGCGTTGTCCCTGGCACGGTGTTACCGTCCTACCCTAACAACTGGTCGTATTACACAACAGGTAACCTTTAACGCCGTTAACCGATATTCCACTAAATTAAAATCACTGGGAGCCGCAAAACTAATAATATTTTCGCAATAAATAGAAAACAACACTGTGTGAGATAAAGACGTGAGTGTTTTTCTGTTTGTTTCATTATATCAATAGGTGTTAAACGTGTTAGGTACTCGATACAGTAGCAATCAAATTAATAAGAGCCACATCAAATAGATTCGCAGGTTGCCGACCCCTGCCGTGTACAACGAGATAGCGACTAAATGCAGGTCATGATACAACAATGAGGTAGTATGACGTCACCTGTTTACGTAAGAATCGTTCTAATCCTTAAAAATACGAGTTGAACTGAGCCCTTGGCGGATTAGCACAAGTGACATGTAATATGAGGTGTCGGGTTTGACTCGTTTATGTAAACCACTTCTAACAACATCAAAAGGTAATAATGACTTAAGTTACGTTAATAGCTAACACCACTTCTTATATTATTATATTATTATGTGACCTTTCATAATTTGAAAATGTCCCATTCTTGCACTTGTGCGGATTTTCCTTATTTTGCTTATTTGAGGGATTTGAGTTTGCGCCTATTGCTGTCACTAAATCTGGCATGAGGTTCCCCAACTAACAAACCTCAGCCAAGACTAAAATAGCTGGCAATCCAACTCCATACAAAAGTTCCTTTATTGTTATATTGCAAGCTGAAACAATATAATGCATACGATTAAACTGGTGTGTAATACATGCTTGGAGATATCAACTTCACGCAGGCAGTGCTTAGGTCTGCACCTCAGAACGTGTTTTTGATAATAATGTAATACAAAGAGTTTCTACACAAGCGCTTGTATGGCGCAATGTGTGGGAAGAATTATAAAGGAAGTGTTTTATGGATTATAGTCTGTTTCAGAGGAAATGATTGGCAAGTCAAACAGCTGTGCGCGCATCAAGCGCCCATTACAACACTTTTAACATAACTTAATACAATATTGTATAAACCGCGAATGTCACTACACACTAAATAGCACCGTTAAAAAGCTCATGCTTTACGGTGCAGAAAATCGTTTGCACCTTTACATAGGAAATAATTTAAGCGTGACAGAGTTTCATATCATTATTTTTATATCCTGCGTCATCGTAGAGGCTTCGAAACGACTAAGTTTTGACGAATCGGGTGTCTGAACGGTCGAGTGATTTAACCTCAGGGCAGGGCATTGATCACGTGATAATGCGTATATATATCTGGTCGATGTCCAGTTTTTTGTACTTATAAACGGTATTGTGAACAAGTGATCCTGTGGTTAATATCAGTTCTCCGATAACGTGGATTTCAAACTTCGAGAATGGTAAGTCTTTTATCCATGTTTATCTGCATTTTGTGATCAAACTAGCTAAGAGGACCTAACTTATTTTTGTGCAGATGAACAAAGCAATCTTCCTACTTCTCTGCGCTGCGGTTGTTCTCGCCGCCATAGCTGACGGCGATATTTGCTGTTCTCTGCATCTGCCTTGTTGCCATGGATAGTTGGAGAAGTATTTCCATCCTCGAATAATAAACGACACAACGGGAATTATGGATGTTATGAATTTGTTCAAATTAGCCAGTTAGAAGTGGACGATAAGGCAACACAATAAACTATAAGTTGGGATAGGATATTCATATTTAAACACATGAACGGGAAAAGGCGGACGTTAACACATGTGTAATCGTAAGATCACCTCGTGTAAAAGGATTGCGATTTTGCCTGTCACTAATCCATAGGCGGTTTGAGATAAATAATTCATCGTTCAAAAAAGTTTTCAAAGGGGCAATAAAAAATTAAATAATACCTACTAATGTTTTAAACAATTTAATTTTTTAAAATGTGGCCTTCAAATGTCGTATAGGCTATATCAGCGTGCTTTAAACACAACAGGCACGCGTGCCGCATATACGACCGTCAGTATGATTTTGCGGCCCGCTGGCTATATTAATCACAATATTGAGTTAATTTCTGTTTGTGTTACAGTCGGTAATTTTATTTAGAACAAGTATAACCTCTTTTAATCCGATAAAAAAAAGATTGTACAGGTTGCCAATTTTGTATGCGATTTAACTAATAAAGAATTTTGTACGAATTATACTATTTTGAATAAGGAATGACAAATAAACATTGAAAAGTCTGATAAGTGTGGGCAGTGTGTCAGAGGCATAGGGTAAGGGTTAGGAGTTCAATTGTACCTACACTGCCAATCTTGCTTTAGCTTATTATTTTTTAAGGTGATAAGTGTCAAAGACGTCATACGGTGATTACAGAACGAACACAGTTGGCGTCGATTAAATAAAATAAATACAGTTTTTGCAAATATAATTTCAAAACTGCTACAGAGTTAGTTTTAAATATGGGGTTAGAGTTAGGGTTAGTTCTGGGGCTAAGGTTAGCGTTTAGAGCACGGTTAACATTAATTTCCATAGTTTTGGTGAGCAGTTTCCCTCCTTCCCTCTTTCCCTCCTTTAACCCTTTAAAAACGATAAGAACAAATTTGTCCTTTTTGACATATGCTCATTAAAAATGAAAAATCTCCGAAATTTCTTGTCCAAACTGCTAAAGTTTGATCTCTTTGGAAAGCTATATGATATATCTTTTGAAAACAGCAAAAATAAACATAACTTTGAATTTGAAATTTTTAAGTAAAGTTTTGTTGAATTTTAAGAATTTTTTTGGTGTAAATTTGACGGAAAATTATCACAAAAAACGTTTTTTTAATACTACGCTCAAAATGTTTGTTTCATTTAATGTCTCTATGGCAGTAGAATAAGTTTCGCTTCTTGGGATGTCCCGAATGTAATCTTACCAGTTTTTTTTACATTTTTTGGGGGGGTTTGAGTATCTTTACCGTTATCTGCAATTTGGTTCAAAGACTTCATTTATAGTTTATTTCAAAGAAAAGTAGTAAGATAAAGCAATATAGACTTGATAGTAATCTAAACTTCTATTCTAACATTTTTTAAAATAAAAAAACGAAAAAAAAATTTGGCATGGGTGGACCTGTACCATGAAATTAGTGACGTAATATTATTTTGATGAGGTCATCAAACCAAAATTATAATATAATTGTAGGAAATTTGTTTCTGAGTAACTTTGTAAATATAAGTTAGGCTGTATTGTCAACAGATCAAAAACTATAACATTGTATAAGAAAGAATATGACGTGGACCCCCAGATAGTGACGTCATCAAAAAATAAAAATTTCAGAAATTTTGGAAATTTTATTTCAGAACAACTCTAGTGTTGAACATTTTGCTCTAACTATAACACGAAAGGCGCTAGAGCACTACAAAGCGGACTAGGTCAAAACGCGCAAACTGTGCAAAAACAATCTCGTTTCTAAAGGGTTAAGTGTTGTCCCGCCACTACCCTTATTATAATCTCCGTCATGCGTGACCGCAACAACATAGTCACGTGGTAAGATTCCTGGGGCAGTTATGTGTATTGCGTCCCGTAAAATTGTGAAGGGTTAGGATAGGTATCGGTTAGATCGTCACGCCATTTTTAATATGATAAAAGTGAAGATTGAGTTTGGGGTAAGGATTATAATTAATTTTAGTAAGGTACCATACCTTACTACAACTATGCGAAAAACGATACCTCTAAATACTACAAGATCGCTTGGAGCGCATAGATCGCAATAAAGATTATGATGTTAATGTTAGGATTGTGGTTAAAGTTAGTTCTGGGGTTGAGATTAGTGTTTGGGACAGGGTTTGAATTGCATTCCATAGCAATCTAAGTGATCCAAGCGATCCTGTAGTATTTGAAGGCACCCTGCGAAAAAATGTCATGTAATATCTACTATTTTGCTTAAAGCCCAACTCTGGCCCCAAATTTATTCCAAACCCCCCAAACTAACCCTTATTCCACCTTCTTTAAGTTCTCTTTTTTTGTCGTTCCCATTTTACTTGGTATAACCATAATCCTGCGTATTTATATCTTCTGAGATAAAGATAGTTGTCAATTCTGCTTAATATATGGTACCTCTAAATACTACAGGATCACTTGGACCGCTTGGAGCCGGTCCCTCTATTTTGGCCAGGTCCACTAGGTTCAGCGCTAGGTCCGCTAGAGTTACTTTTAAACATGGGGTTGGAGTTAGGATTAGTTCTGGAGTTGAGATAAGTGTTTAGGGCAGGGTTTAAATTAGTGTTTAGGGCAGGGCACTGGACATAGCAGGCCAAGCGGACTTAGCGGACCTGTACAAAATAAAGGGACCCCTTGGAGCGCTTGGATCGCTTACTATTTTACAGGGAGGCATCAAACTAGCTAACTTTTGTTTTTTTTTGGTGCCTTCCTGTTTTGCTGTAGTAGCCTATCTTGACAGTTTGTTTTGTCAATTGTTGAATTTTCAATTAACGCCATATTTTGTTTTGGTATATATGGTATATATGTATATATATATTTATATATATAACATGTATTTTTAAACTGTTGGTGGTAAACGCTGCAGCAAATGAAACAAAAATTGTTTTGTATTGTGTACTCCGTAATTACAAAAGCCTTGAAGAAAACTTCTCTCACTAAAACAAAAATTATGATATTAATGTTAGGCTTGTGGTTAAAGTTATTTTTGGATGTAATTTAAGCGATCAGAGTGCTCCAAGTAATCCTGTAGTATTTAGAGGCACCTCTAATTATATTACTATTATTGCCGGCACTCCGGCAGTAAAAATAGGTGCACATAGGGAATCCGGCCATGTTTAAAACAGTCTTTCAACGAGCCTGTAGGAATTATCACAGGAACCTTCTTGGTAGAAATCAGCAAGGAAAGTGTTACAGCAACCTTGCCAACTCATCGTTAGATTGTAAGCAATGATGTGTGTATAAAATATAACATATATCATGTGTAGTGTAGTATGCTTGGATACTTGTATAGACTACAAAACTTCTAATAACTGCACTATGATTTATGTAAGATGTACATTTATGTAAGATGTGATTTATGTATGAATGCTTTATGTAGAAATAATTTATGTAAGATGTACATTTATGTAAGATGTGATTTATGTAAGATGTGATTTATGTAAGAATTCTTTAAATGTAAAAAGATTATGTAAGATGTACATTTATGTAAGATGTGATTTATGTAATAATGCTTTATGTAAAAATGATTTATGTAAGATGTACGGAATTTATACACAGAAAATCAATGAGGGGAAATAGCTAAATTAAAAATTTGTACAGTTTTGAATCTTCATTGACCCATATTCAGAAGTACATACACAGGCAAAAGTACATCTGCAGTTTCTACAATGCAATTAATATTTGTTTCAATCACAAACAAGTCTTGAGAATATTAAGTTCAGATGGAGATGAAAATAAGTCACCACAAAAGATGTAATTTGCCTATTCCTAAAACAAATCTGTATTGTCCACAATAACAAGACGATCATTCTGTTAACACAAGATTCATCATCTCGAGGCAGTTTAAAGTCTAACCGAATGTCTTGGTGTTTTAATGTGTGACCTTTCAAGGATGCAGTTCCAATACTGGTTGTTGGTCAGTCAGCTGTGTCCTGTGATAATACCCATTTTTTATTATTCTTTAAAAATGATAATAAAAAAACCGGGTTATGAAAGTTTAATACTGGTTGTTGGTTAGTCAGCTATGTCCTCTGATAATACCCATTTTTATTGTTATTCTTTAAAAATAATAATAATTAAAACACAAACTTCAATGTGGATTCTTCCCACCTGCAAGAATAGAGCTGACACTTCCATCTATAATTGTGTCAAAACCCCCCAGTGTCCATCGGACTGAGCGATGAAGAAAAGGAATTCCAGTCGCTTGCGCTCGATTTCGCATCAAAGGAATTGGAACCGAACATGCAAACGTGGGATGAAAAGGTTATATTTGGCCCTAATATCACATGGTGTTGGTAAAATGTGCACAGTCTGTGGTTGCCGACAAGGGTTGTAGTTTAGTCGCTAAAATATTTCTCTTGTTGATCTAATTAAAATGACCTTATTAAATGGTTTGGCCACTCTATAATGCTATGTATGAATTTTGCTTTT
>CH002622.1:312793-341216 GCA_000149265.1 Ciona savignyi
TGCCCCTGAACCCCACCCACCCCTTTTACTGGTTAGTAAGGCTGGTGAATGAAAAAGAAACCATCCGGATTTCAGGCCTGAACTATAAACACTGATGTTTTTATCGCGGTGAATGGGAACACGGAAGAGTTATCACACGAGTAATTGTCAGATTTTACCTGAACTCCCATCAGATTACCGGTACAATAAATACATTTGATTTTTTTTAGTTTTGGTAAAATGAATTATTTCACCAAGCCCAGGCATTATCCTTCAAGAACGAAGACAAGTAGTCACAGTTGTGTTTGATCCATTGAGGTTCCTACAGACCACAAACGCTCTTGTTGATTGAGCTAACCGGTCACATATGTGGGTTGTGATACCTCAATACCCACATTCATACATAAAAACACAATCGTACATACAAACACATTTATACATACAAATACAAACAGAACCATATTCACCTGTCTCGCCACTGAAGCACTTATTCCATTGTATAATGCTAAAACACCTTGTGACCTCACAATCTTAACTGCCATTTGAGTTCCCCCCATGTTTGTGCCTTGTTGTGTTTGCAGGTGGACCTGGGAAGTTTGGAATGTTTAAGTTTGAGTAGATTGGGTTAGGTTGGTCCAGGGTAAGTACACCAGATAGCCTTTTAATCATACCCCTAATTACAACATAATTGCTTGGGTTAGGGTTCCAAGCGCTCCTGTAGTAATTAGAGGCACCGCCTTACATAGTTTTGAAAAGAGTATATTTTAATTCAGTTTCGAACTTACAACCTTTCGGTTGAAAGGCGCCGCACTAAACCACCACACTAATCGGTCGGAGTTAATTCTAAATAAAACTTGGGAGGGGAAAAGAATTAGAGTCTGTAGGGTAAGAGGTGTTAGGGTAGAGAAATACAGGGATTGTGTAGTAAGCAATGTTTTAAAGAATTATTGGTATGGTATGTGTGGGATGCAGTTACAGTACCTTTTAAAATATATCCAGTTGTCTTACATACGTGTGTGAATCATATTCATAATACGATACATGTGCCACGTGGAATTATACAACAACGCGATAACCAACCTTTAACAAATCGAGTGGATGTGTACAACATGCAGCCGCCGCCGACGCAATACCACCGTGGTACCATTGCGAAGATCGTTTCGTGCGGTCCACTTCCATTGCGGCGCCACTATTCCTAACTTGGATCACTAGAAACAACACAATCCATAAGATGTAGGACACACTAACACTAATTTATGTCGGCTATTAAAAAAACATAACACAGAATGTTGATTTATAAATCGTACTAATTAGGCGTATAGTCGCAATCCTATACGATGGGATTATATAACTATGCTTCTGACCCTCAGATACCTCGACTTGTAATCTTATACCTAATCCCGACTGCTAATTCCTCGGAATTAACTTTCTTGGTTACGATCACCAATGCAACATTGTGATTGCCGCAAATATTAAATTATTGCAACAATTATAAGTATACTGTAACTGGCATGATGATGGATAACCTTTCAATGTGGAATATTAGAATAAGGTCACGACTGTGTCCACACACGGTCAGAACCGGCAGACATGTGTACACAAGGAGAGAAGGCTTGAGAGCCAGCTCATGACAAACAAACCAATGGTGCGCAAGCCCACAAGCGTGTTTCTTGGGCCTCGTTTCTGAAAGTTTTTTATCTAGGAAGTTTCGTATATAAGTGAGTCGCACTAACCAATATGCCACACGACGGTTAATTTTTTTTTCTTAACTGAGCTAAATTTCGAACCCCTATATGTATCGGTCGCGTTAACCATTCGGCCACACAACCTTACGCGACAATTAATTTTTTGTTTTTTTACCGAGCCAAGTTTCGAACCCATGATGGGCTCGTCACAAGGATCGTTTTTTTGTATAAGAGTAGGTATATGTACCGGTCGCGTTATCCATTCGGCCACACGACCGTACCACAACAATTTATACATCCGTTCTTATACAGTTATGTGATATCACCATACGGTGTACAATTACGTCATCCGTTTCGTGTGTTCGCGCCCTCAGATTAAATTACTGTATATTTCCTTCTCCAGTACATAGAAAGATCAACTATATATTTATACTTTTTATATTATCCATCTGCTAAAACATGAACGACCTTATAAATGCAAAACCTGCAACTTTTCTTTGATTGAATAGCTTTTTGGTTTGGTTTAGTTCTCTACTGTTTAGTTACAAGTTTAGAGGTCGAATCCAGTCACTTGCTAATCAATTGCGTCCATGGGTAAGCGGTTATATTGGGTCCAATGAGTTTACGAGTTAAAAACTGTAGTAACGACTCATTCATACACAACACACTGCCATAGTCACCTGACAATGAGTAATCTAAAATTTACTTTATTTTATTCGCTTGCCATTTTTAAAAACTGGGGCAAAACAAGAATAAACTAAAACTCACTAAACTAATAATTACCCGTGTGAAACGCCGTTTGCCTTATTCACGGGAATAAAACAGGAATATCCACCCTGTACTAACTCTTTAAGGTTGCATATAGGGCAAGGTAGGCAGTCGGGTTACACTTTACAGTAGACTTCTACACAAAGTAAACGGCATAATGTCTTGCATTAAACCAAACACAATCACGTGGATATAGCTAATCTAACTGCTGCCCATGCTCTCCTTTATTTACCGCACGAGAATAAAGATGCGCATGTCCTATCCTTACACGAAACAAACACCAACAAAAAGCATTATGACACATGTTAAGACTGAAGGTACTAATCCAGGAAACAGATTATTTGTTAAGTAGGCCAGGATATCACTGACATATAGAGACTGTAAGCAATTATGTTTACCATTTTATAGAAGGTCTTGTTGTTTTTATTGTGAAAGTAAACCAAACTTAAATAATTATGTAGGTATATAATATCAAATAAATAACTAATGCGAAATCACACTACAGAACGACAAACACACTGTCAAAATGGGCAAATAATTTCATTTATAAAGGAGGCGTTCAACTAATTATTCTGCGTGTCTCTCCAATGTAAACTGGCCTCACAAAAACGACTGTCACTCAAAATCCTGACATAGAAAGTCTTATATTTTTTTACAATTTAAAATTGAAGCTTGGATCTGCAACCCTCCAAAATTGTACTTAAATTATTTGAGCATTCGTTTTAAAACAATAACTCATGGAGGGTACCACTCGTCACATCCGCCCGCGCATAGAGTTGGTTATACGGCATCTAATGGTTAAACAAATAAATTAATTTTGTAAGAAACCAGTATCCAACTATATGGCTGAGTGGTGTTACATCAGACCGCTACCCGAACGATAGTTAGTTTGAAACCACCGGTTGGTATAGTCCCTTGTTCGGCAGGTTAGTATGGCGGTTAAGTGCGTCGCCTTTCAATCGAAAGGTTGCAGGTGCGAAACTGGTCGCTAGCTAGTCAGTTGTGTCCTTGGGCAAGGCACTTTACGGACATTGCCTGGACCCAGCGGATTAATGACTTCTACTAAATTGAAGGAACGTGTCTATCATATACAACACACTGCAATAGCTCCGGTAACCCGACGGTGGGCGCGAGGTGATCTGGCGATTTCCCGTGTGTAAACCCCTTGGTTTTCCCATTCACGGGAATAAACATGAATATTTTTTCCTTTATTGTGGAAAAAATAACTTATGATAACTTAACCAGAAAGCATGGGGTCTGTCTAAAATAGCTCATTTGGTTATTTCAGGCGATAAGTTATCAGTTCCAAACCAGTCGATTTGGTTGTGTCCAAGGAAACTTGGCGAACATCGTCTGGACCCGGTGTTAAATGAGTTGTGCATCGATAATCGCGGATCATGTATCGCGATTATCGTTAGTAAACATGGGGAATTCCCATAAATATGGGTTTTCTGATTAAAATTCGTTTCTTGGTCGTAAAAAATACAGTTTGTCTTTAAATAAGGCTTGTAAATAAAATCAACCCTATTTTTAACTATTACATTAAATATAATTCGCTTTATACCTACTAAACAAGCCATGTATTTGGGTCAGAAACAAAAAGTTTGCCACACGCCAAAAAGCGTAGTTCGGTTATGCCAAGTTTGTAAGTAAGGAAAGTTAGCTTGTATAAATTCAAATGTATGGTACCGTGGCCGTAATAGGCTAATATATTAGGACGGTATCATTATAAACTATTAGCCCCTAATAATACACAATAACAGGCGTAGGACTACGGTTTTTTCGACCATTACATCACAATAAAAATTTTTATTATACGTGTTTAACATAACAATGCATTTGTGGAAATAACGCGTTTGTCGTCGAATAATCGCAATACGCGTTTATTAGTACCGTAGCTGAGTATTATCGATGGTATCGTGATTATCGATATATCGTTGCAGCCTTAATCTGCATATCTGGTTTCCCATAAACTTGAACAAAAGCCAACAAAATATTTGGTTCTTACAATTGTCGTTTCTTACTTAACTTTGCAAGTATTATAAACAAGTATAAAATAACTAAATTTGGCAGATATTCATATATATAAGGCTTATGGACCAAAACATATGCACATACACACGGTATATACCGAAACTAGCATAAAGTGCTTTATAAACCACAATTTAGCGCTTAGATAGGAATATATATTCTTGCTTGCAAAACAAATATGGACGCCACAGTTCCACAAAGTAACAGTCTAAAGTTGCTGCAATTGACTTAGATACGCCGATGTTGTGCGCTATGCTTTTTCCATTTGTTTAACTTATATCTGCAACCACTCATGTTTACTACTTTCTACCGTCGGGTGGCGCTAAAGACATTTGTCTGAATGGTTCCATGACAACTGAACCCTTACAGTAACAGGGTCGTGTGGCCGAATGGGTTAACGCGACCGATACATATACCGACTCTTATACAAAAAAACGGTCCTTGTGACGAGCCCATCATGGGTTCGAAACTTGGCTCGGTTAAAAAAAAAAAAAAAAAAAAAAAAAAAAAAAAAAAAAAAAAAAAAAACTGAACCCCTTACAACTGAACCCTTACAACTGAACCCTTTACAACTGAACCCCTACAATTAAGCCCCTTACAACTGAACTCCTTTTAACTGAACCCCTTTAAACTGAACCCCTTTACAACTGAACCCATTTCAATAGAACCTCTTTACAACTGAACCCACTTTTCAATTAAAAGCGTTCGGTTAAAAGGGGTTCAGTTGTAAGGGGTTCAGTTGTAGGGGCTCAGTTGTAAGGGGTTCAGTTGACTGGTCACCGTCTGAATATTTCCTTAATGCCGGTATTTAGGATTGGCCCACCATCGGGTTACCAGTTTTAGTTCATTTATTTTTTGCCCCAGTATTAAAAAATAGAAAACAAAGTAAATTTCGACACAGGAACAGAAAAAGACGGCAAAACGAACAGTCGTTAAAACACGTCATTTAAAAAAAGATTTTAATAAATATAGAGGACGCGGCCGCCAAGCCTAAGCGAAATAACAATAATAAGCAATCAAAATTTAATTAAGCCCAAGACAAAATACCGTAGCTATTGTTGTACGTTATAGATGATTAAGACGTTGCTACAGTTGTTAATGTTAAGCATAGGTTCGGATTATTTGGATTGGAATTTAACTTAAAAGTTCATTAATACCCATTAGGTCGAAATATAAGACATTACATCGATGGCCAGTGGAGCAAGGTGGTGTCTGCCTATTACCCTTGGACAAATTGAAAATTTAAAACATACAAAAAAAACAAGAGCATTTCTCATTAGTTCGCAGCAACACGCACACGTCACAAGCTATAGAAGGTTTTTACTCTATATGGGCTCGTACTAAGGATCGTTTTTGTATAGAAGTAGGTATATGTATCGGTCGCGTTAACCATTCAGCCACACGACCGTACAACGCTCTATAATAAATATATATATATTTATATTTTTTTATTTTATTAAACAAATTAAATAACAATTTATTTAAACAATTTAAAGTAGAACTCAGAATGGAGATTTTCAATCATGTTGATCAGTGCCCAGTACTCCATAGCGCTCATCACTGTCCTACGACGATACAGAATTTTTTTTAATTTTTTTTACCGATCTAAATTTCGAACCCACGATGGGCTCGTCACCAGTACCGTTGTTTTTGTATCGAAGTCGGTATATGTATCGGTCGCGTTAACCATTTGGCCACACGACAAGACCATCGATCACCAACCGCTCTTCCATAGTGGAACCCCTAGCGGTATGTAGTAACGCGTCATTACTGATTATAAAGTTTGTTTTGGTTGAAATATGGTTAGGTTCGGGTTTGTCGTATTTGGATTTGTTCAAAACAGTTTCGATAGGCCAAGGATAGTCTGTGCCTCCGTCAGATCACCTTACGCCCAGCGTTGGGTTATCAGGGCTATCTCAGTGTGGTGTATAGGATAGGATATTCACGTTTATCCCAATAAATGTGAAAACCAAGGGGGTTATTAAACAGGCAATCGTCAGATCACCTCGCACCCATCGTCGGGTTACCGGAGCTATTGTAGTGTGTTGTATATGGTTCACACGTTCCTTCCATTTGGTAGAACCCATTAATCCGCTGGGTTCAAGCAATGTCCGTAAAGTGCCTTGCCCACGGACACAACCGACAAGCTAGCGACCAGTTTCGCACCTAGAATACTTCGGTTAAAAGACAACGCTCTAAACCATCAGACTAATCTGTCGGACTAATATGGTTAAGACTTCTTATTTTAATTTAAGTATAACCCATTAAAACTTACCGCAAGTTAATCGATTGCGTCTTAAGCAAGGCACTAAGCAGACATCTCGACCAATTAATTGGTCCTTCCAAAACTGCAGGAACCTATCATTTTCCATTACCACGAGATAATCTAACGTATTCCTGTGCAACACTCGTGTTGGGGATGAATATAAGTATCCATTATTTTACGGACATTGCCTGAACCCAGCGGATTAATGGGTTTTACCAAATTAAAGGAATGTGTGAATCATACACAACACACTGCAATATCTCTGATAACCCGACGGTGGGCGCGAGGTGATCTGACGATTTCCCGTGTGTTTAACACCCTTGATTTTCCCATTCATGGAGATAAACATGAATATCCTATCTTATCTTGATGGGTCATGATGCGAACGTGTGGCCGAATGGTTAAGCGTCATCTATTCTGATTCGCCATCTAATGATAAAGGACCAAGGGACGAACAATCTCGGATTCGATACTTGGCCAATTATTAAAATGAACATGCTACTATTCGTTGATGTAATTTATATTATAATAAAATCAGATATAAATGATGGCTCTTGCTTATTTTGACGCGACACATTCTTCTATAGCACGACTTAACAGAGCGATTATGTCACACGTAAATACCGCTAGATAGAGCTGTTCGACACATTTCAAAATGTTCAGCAGAATTTGGTGTCACATTGTACGGTCGTGTGGCCGAATGATTAACGCGACCGATACATATACCGACTCATGCACAAAAAAGCGGTCATAGTGACGAGCCCATCATGGGTTCGAAACTTGGCTCAGTAAAAAATAATAAATTTGGTGTTACATACAATACATTAGTATGGGCGGATCCACGGTAGCCACCGGGACAAAGATATTAGACCATAGAAGGATAATTTGGTGTGACAGAATCGTTAACGCAACCGATTCATCCACCGATCAAATGGTTTGGTGACTAAGTACGTCATTATGGTTTCGAAAATAGCTGCGTAAAAACACATTTTAATCAATCTTAAGCGGTTGTGGGGGAGGTTAGCACCAACTTATTACCATTTAAGAACGAACCGAGCAAGAACCCGTGATGAATTCGAAACCTGGTCGAAAACAAATTGTCCAAATACAGATAACCCTGTTATTTTGTAATTATCTGCAGAAAATTAAAAATAGTTACAGTTTTAAGGGTATAATCATTACTGTAATAAACCCCGTGGGCCGAATTTGCCATTAATCTATCACGATTCGCTATTTATTCGATATGTGTATATCGATGGATCGAAATATGTCAGACATCGTACAATTGATGTCTATTATTAACTTTCGGTGGGCGCTAAATATGGACGCTTAATTGACCACTATTGCCCGAATATACTTTGTTGGTCACCAAACTTGGTGACGTTGTTGTCAATTAAACGACGTTTAACATACAAAGTGGATTTGCATTGTTCGCTTGAAACATTGCACAAATAATAAATGCTTAACTCTATGAAACATTTACGAGGATTTGCGAAAAATACGCAAGAGAAAATGGATACTGCAAGTAAAAGGATTCGTCGTTTGGGACATCGCTTAGTGTCCGAGTATGAAATAATGTATTTCAACCGAATTCTCTTAAAAACGAAAGAATGAAATGTATATCGGTCGCTTGAAACATGGCACAAATAATAAATGCTTAACCCTTTGACGACGACGGAACTTTTGCAGTTTTTGGCACTTTTGAGTAAGGTTGCTTTAACCTTGTTTGCTGCGAATACTGTTGGACTTAGGGAAGAACAATCTATTACAAAGTTGTCCAGTAGATAATTTTCTACAAATTGGTATTTTTATTTTTTTGATGACGTTGTAGTATTTGTAATGACGTCATAATTAGTAATTTATACTGTAATTACTCGTTACTGGTAGCTTGTAGAAGATAGTAATGTATTACAAAAGTGTTTAAAATGAAATTTCCTACAAAGTTACGTCTTTTATTTTTTGATGACGTCAACTAAGCGTGATGACGTCACATAAAACTGACAAATATGGCATTTCATCACCACAATCACTGTCGGCCTCGACCATGCTGGCAGCCTAATCGGCTGTAATCTATTCCGAAGTTGTCATATTTCTTCCGAATATCAAATAATAATTGAAAAACAAAGTAAACAAAGTCGAAAAAATGAATAAATATCAATAGTAATTAGAAAAAAAACATGTACACATATGTTTACATATATCGTTGAAAAATCGAAAATGACTGGTAAACTCGAAAACAAAGACGGCTACTGCTAGTTTTATTCTCACAGCAACTGGTGTAACAATTTTAACTCCCCAGAACCCAAAAAAGCGATATTTTACCTAAAAGTTAAACTAGATACAAAATTTTTGAAGTAAAATGTTTGGAGCAATATTACTCAAAATTTTTAAATGGAAGGATTATATTTTTATGCGTTATTTCGAAAGATCTATTCAAATGCTTTCCAAAAATATCAAAACTAGGAAAATCCCCCAAGAAACGACTGAATTGTGCATTTTTTTTCGGGGACACATCTAGGTTACAAATATGTAACCGTCGTCGTCTAAGGGTTAACCTGTTGAAGCATTTACGAGGATTAGCGACAAAATGCAAGTAAAAGAATTCGTCGTTCGTGTACGAGAATGGCATAATAATTTATTTCAACCGAATCCTCTTAAAAACGAATCTGTTGCGATTTTAACCAAGTTCATGTACCCTGAGGTGTGGTATCATGAGATAATGACGTTCGTAATCTCTTGTTTATATTAAGATCATGTATGCTGTATCGCTGGTATGTCGTCATACCGAAAATTAAATTAATTCTCGTTTGTTTTTTAGAAATAAACATGATTAAATACTAATTAAGTCAAATATTAATTATTTTGGGACTTTTCCGACTTTGAACCTTAAATCAACGAAACTAAGACCTATTTACCTGGTTTAGTTTTGAATTATATCGGCTACGATTAAGTTATACTATAAATCACGTTAAAAACTTGTGCGCAGTCGCACCAAAATATCGCTTAAGTCCACGTGTCCATTTGTAATCGGTAATTAACCCGTCGTCGTGTTCTCTAAGTGGGTTCGTATATATGTTGTGGCAAAAACTAATATCAATATAAGACAGGTGTTATATAACCCCGGTGATAAAATAGGTCAATGGACGAAGCACGTTTGGTTCAAACGAGGTCGGCAAGTCGAACCCGGTCGACCGAGATTCGATTGCCGAACGCGAGATCTTAATGGCTCCATCGTATAACTGGGTTCGTGGATGCAAAATAAATCTGAGTCACCGAAATACGAGGCTTTTCGACTTCTGTTTGTGCAGATGGCCACTCGTGACATGCTTATAACAGCGCAATGCAAGCTATTACGCACTGTTGCGCACACTGCACCGTATACGCGACTATCTAAGTCACCCTGTGAGCAAGAAAGCGAAAAGTGAGGTGAAACGAGTTCGTCGGTTGTTTTTGTTATATCTCTCCATATTTGTCACTCGGCTCAATTCACTCGGCCGCGTCACTTTATAAATAGAGCATAAATAACAAAATTTATCCGATAAATTTTACGGCCAAAATAGAATACTATTAACAGCAAACAAAACCAAGGATTTTGGAGAAAATCCATACTGGTTGTTAAACTATGTTCGACATTCTATGCGATGTTTCCAACACTATGTCGTTTCCGACCCGACACAGATTTTCCTCAAAACAATGAATTTGAGAACAAACTCATATCTCTCGGATGACTGATTTCGGAAGTCGGCACAAATGACAATGGACGTCGAATGCGCGGTGACATCGTTGCGCTCTGTGACGTAATTATCATGGGGCGTCGTGACCACGTGACTACCGACTACACATTGTTATTCAACAAAGTAATAACCCCTCGTGCACAAAGCGAACAGCGACAATGGAAAGTCGAACGAGCTATCGGCGTTCGTTATCAAAACAAAATGTTCCGTCGAGCCTTGGGGTTTACACGAAGGCTGTGTATAGCCCGGGTGTTCTACCGCTGCCCGTGGCTGAACACGATTTCTTATTGATTTGTGATGCGATTCATATTTTGGTCAATTAAGCGTCGCGTCCAATAAGTATGGGTGGAGTGGTCCGTGCGTCGGAGATTGATAAGTGGACACTTCTTGCTAATTGGGTCGTACTTCAGGCCCCATTCGGTGCGCGAGAGGGAACGAAACAAAACTTTCCAATTGACTTGTAGAGCGAAGTGGCTGACTTAGCATGGTTAGCTCTGTGGTTGGCCCAGATTGAATGAAGTGCTCAAGCTCGTTAACTGAGCTCAATAATTACAAGTACCAGAATAACTATAAGTTGTGACAAACGGAACGTTGGGCTTTTTGCCTCGCTTTCATCGAAATAGTGACTCAGAGTCACGATGCAAACAAACGAAACGGAACCTATCACGTTTACATCATGGCCCAGTAGATATACCGCGAACCCGGGTAACTATTCTGCTCCATCAATAGCTACACCAGTCCTGGTAAACACACGTGATATCACCGCCAAGTTAAGCACTCGCTAAGGTCAAACAAAACGCATGACGTTGAATGACGTAATGTGACGTAGACAACCCAAATGTTGAGCACGGTGAAGACGAATCGATTACTCCCGAGCATAGCGGTACAGTAATAAGTGGCAACCACAGAAACACGTCTTTTGTTGCTGGACAATGTGTTTTGAAACAAAATTATCATGAAATGAATCAAATTGGGAGAAGGATAACAAACGAAGTCATCTTTTTACGAGGCCACAAGGATAGCTTTGTGCAGTGGTAATGTCAACGAACTAGATCAATATTTGCGTTTCTATTTCACCACCGTTGACATCATTCAGATTTATATATCACTTACACAACTCCTTGTACAAGGAATTGATGGATTGAAGCTACGAAATCGGTGGATGTATAGACGGTGTTGGGACAACATAAGCCATACATGTTAAATAGACTCGAACCAGCCGAGCTGCACGCTTGGTTGACTTTTGAATGGCGTAATCCCACAAAGGAACGATATTTCGTCGCTCAATTTTATTGCAGGAATTGAAAAGCCATAAAAAAGTAACAACGTCATTGATTTAATATGATCTCCCATCAATAAATAGCTCAACGCTGTCCGCGTTAAATCGTTCGGTTTAATTAATTTAATATTTCATTTGGTCGCAATTATACTTCGGCGACATAGTTTGTGTTAATATCCGATATATTGTTTGTACACGTCCAGAACTCCGCGCGAAATCAAAATGATAGCCTTCTCGAAGATAATTACGCCCACGGGCAACTGCATTCTACGTCACACTGCGGACTAAAATAGATAAAACCGCGATTCGAATCAGAAACCGCGCACAAGCTGAGTTGTGTCCAAAATTTAAAAATGTATCGCAAATTCGGTGGTGAAATCTGTCCCAGTGGTAGTTACGTAATGAGAGCTAGAAATACCAGTTCAACCTTATAAGTTCCGCTTATTCGGGTATTCCCCAAGACATATGCTCTACTAATTATAATATTCAAAATAACTGGAATTCGGCGACAATTACATAATGTTGGTTGGATGTATTGATTATCCTAATGCCAGCCGCAATAATACGCCGATCAATCATACCAAGCTTCCCGTACGTAAATATTTTCAACCATATTTTCTCCACACGCGCGTTTCTCAATTATGACGTAAAGTCAATTGCAGGTTTGAATACCGTGACGTATATGGTCACGTGACCAAGATGCGTCATTTCTCTTCTCTAGAATTCCCACCACAACATATCACCTCAACTAAATACGGTGACAAGACTTTCCTCGATTCCAATCCCACCAATCCAGTGTTAAGTAAATAACCCGGCAGACTTGCTTACCGGCCGATTTATTCAATAAACAATTCAAAGTAAGTTAATCGCTGAGTGGGCAGGAAACAGTCTGGGATCCTCGAACAAGCCAACTCGAAGAGAGTTTTGATGTCGCAAAACACGAAATGGTGTGTTCTAATTAGTATTCACGGTTGCCTGTATATGCGCTCGGTACAGCGCCACACCTTGAATTGTTTTCAGCGTTGCTGTATCATCCCTTGTGTTTATACAGGGAGTTATAAGGGGACTCTTATCGAAGTTGGTCAATACTCGATAAAGACTGGCCTCCTTCCGTGTTCCTAATACCTTTAAATTATTTCCCGCAACAAAACGACCCAATTTTGCTTCCCCCGTGGTGAAGGTGACGACTCAACAATCCGAACAAAATATAATCGATTTCCATCATGCTGGTTGTTAAACTATGTTCGACATTTTATGTGATGTTTTCAACACTATGTCGTTTCCTACCTGACACAGATTTGCCTCAAAACAATTAATTTGAGAACAAACTCATATCTTTCGGATGACTGGTTTCGGAATTTTTTATTTGATATTTGCGAGTTGAATTTCAGCCAAGAAGAAATCTCCCACAAAGACGTTAATGCCAGAAATAATAGGGAGTGTAGTTGCCGTGCACGCAAGCTTGAGATCTATTTATTACCTCGTTACGCACCACTGCGCACACCATACGCTCCAGTAACAAGGCTTCAGCTTAAATATTAATATCGGGCGCTCGCGGCCTTCAGTGTTGGAATCAAAAACAACATAGTTTTCAACAGACTTGTCATATTTCTCTGTTCCCAGCAAAATATAAACATGGTGTATAAATGTTCGACTATGTAAGTGCGGTGGAGCATGAAACGGCTTATGTTGAAAACGGAAATGACGTGTTTGAGTAAATCGAGAGCCTTGAACATTGCGCTAAACGTTGCAAGAATACGAACCACAAATAGTAACTTCCCAATATTACAAAGCATCCATTTAAGAGCTGATATTGATTTTTGCAACTCTTCTGAGCAACAAAAGAAGACGGGTCGCCATGGTGATTATGTGGTTTCTTGGTTTCTCTTTAGCTGAAGATTTAAGAAAAACAAAATCGTCTCGTTTTTGTCGCCAGATCTCGGCTGAAGTAAACACAGCTTCCATTGTTTTCCCGCGGCTTGTTTGTTCGAAACGAGAGAACCGTTTTTCACAGCGCGCGATTTCCGTTACAGGCTCCACCCACCGTCTTGTGATTGGCTGACTGTTTTGTGATTGACAGCCAATTCTTGTATAAGACCACGGCCGCATAAGAAAGCTCACAAACAGAAACACGAGGTATAACGAAAATAGAAGGAAATCACGTAGCACGAAGTTAGCGATTGTGGAATGCTGCATATACAACACTAACATGGCATCTGCATTAATATCCGGATATATGGACTACAGCAATAATCTACACAGCGATCTTTGGGTAAGTTATTGAGTTAGACAGACCATATTACCGCAGCTATAAGATCATTTGTTATTGCTACGCGCATGTAACAATCCGCCACGTAATGAGTCATAAAGTATAAGTATCAACTTTATTGAACCCGTATGAAGTAGGACGAGTTGTAAATTTAAATAATTAGTCATCACATTATAACTGTTATCGCAGTTGGTTGTGGCCGTAGTAGGGTTCGGTCGTCGGCGAGTTATTTTTCAACATAGTACTATGGTGCTGTTTTGTACTTGTATTATTTTAACTGTAATAACCATAACGTATATTACAGAACTCGTCCATTAGCTGCAACACATTGGACTACTCCGCGCCCAACAGTATGGACAAGTCGGATGTTTACAACGTTCGACCGACACCCCTGGCTCGCCGACATTCGTCATCTGTGTTCGGGCAAAGCAGCAACCTCCCTCCGATGTCTACTTTCAACGAGAACGTTTTATTCGGGCCTTCCCCCACGCTGGACACTGTGTGCGAGGAAAAGTTCAGAAGTCGTGCTTTCAGCGAGGGGTCATCGGTTATGAGTCACGACTCTGTGCAAGACCATTCCGCTACAAGTCGATATAAAACCGAGTTGTGTCGTCCGTTTGAGGAGAATGGCAAATGCAAGTACGGCGACAAGTGCCAGTTTGCCCATGGAAAGCACGAATTACGAAGAATGGCAAGACACCCGAAGTACAAGACCGAACTTTGCCGGACTTACCATACAAGCGGATTCTGCCCCTATGGCCCGCGGTGTCACTTCATTCATAACCAAGACGATCTCAACGCAATCAAGGAACAGGACGAGGCGAAACGACTTGGGATGCAGCTCACTCGACATGCAGCGGTTCAACCAAGACAGACGACTTATTCCCGCCCACGTGACTTACAACTGATGGCACAGAATGCTGGTCGTAGTCACGTGAGCACATATTCACCGACCAACGGAAGTCCAACCCTCACTTCTCCATCTCTCTTCAGCTTGGGCGAAGTCATCTCCCCGATTTCACCCTTACCCAGCAAACCAGCGAACATCTACACCTACAACAACTCCCCAACAGAGGGGCTGAGACGAAGCAGTTTCTCGGAGAACCGGCAATCCACCCCTCCCCTCACAACCTTCGACGTCTACGCGATCCAACCTGAGATAAATGCTGACGTCAGCGACGATTTGGTGTTCGACGGCCAACTCACACCCCCAGATTCGGACCGCGAATCCATCACCGGCTCACCCAAGAACGGCGATGCCGCCATTGCGCAAAGGTTGCCGATATTTCGCTGTCTCTCGCAATCCGATTGAAGCCGCGATTCAAAGCGAGAAAGAACTTTCACGGGGTGCCTTCAACGTTCTACTGTATCCATCATTGCCATTTATGAACTATTTTCCTCGTAGCGTGGCTGTTCCACAAACCGACCAACAATTAGGACTTCCTACCCAATAACTCCCAACAAAGTTCACGATTGGACTCGCCAAGCGCATACGACAGCTTCTATTTAATATTTTATATGTTTGTCCCCATTTGCCTTATGTAAGTGCTACTATGTGCCGAAATTGTGCTGCTTGGGTTCGCAAATTTGAAGCGACTTAGCCCAGTTGGCCAGTCATGATCGTGCTTTCAATGCTTATAGGAATGTTCGCTACTCGGGCGCAAAAGCTGCTGAACTCAGGCTTAAAACCTAATTTATTATTTTTACTTTCTATTTTTATATACTTTTGCCCGTTATGTGCATCCTTTCACTTTTTATTTTATTTTCTTATTTGTTATCTAGTATTAAAATATGAACCACAGCTTATTGTGAATTCTGTGTTGCAAAAATAGGGGGATTAACGCGGTAAAGCAATTTAAAGCCAAAATAGGGGGATTAAAAACTAGTAAAGCAATTAAAAATCCAAGTTACGACACATAATGCGGTTAACAGCAGTTACATCGAATAGTTGGCAGGGTTTGTGTACGTGATGTAAGTCGCATCGTGAGATTAGTGACTTCGTGAGGAAAGTTAAGATGGAATCTCTGCTTGATATGTTGCCCCCGGTGAAATGCATGTGCTACTGAATGCTTGTATTAATAATATCAATACTTACGTCACAATCGACTTCTCGCTGTTTCTCCCGACTCTAACAAGTGTTTTGTTACCTTCGGCCGACGCATAAACAAACCACGACCAGTTGACTGTACCGCCACATTCACACCGGTTCATCCCGACTTGAAGAAATTTATTCGTATATCGGCGCTTAAAATGATTTCAGCGACGTAATTTTAATCCGCTACGTTCTTTAATAGCAGTCCATAAAATAACATATATATAATATATATAACTAACTTTGCGCAAAAGAAATTTCTCAATAGTTGATTAAAACCGGCGTTCCATCAAATTGGAGAAATGCGTATTATTTCCTGGCATTTAACGAATTTGTTGGTTTCCATTTTCTTCGTCGAGTGATCCACAGAGCAAACGCCATGTTGAAAAGCTCTAGTAGTGACAGGTGCAAGTGCACACACATGCGCGTTGTGTGTGCGGCGTGAGGTGCTCGTGGGTTTCCTTGTAACAAAATCCACTTCGTTTCGAGTCCCTTCGTCGCGAATCAACAACGTATGTTGGGAAATTTGCAAAACTTCGATTAAAGAGCGGATTAGAATACTGGGAAAGCAAAACCCTGCCATCCATTACTTGTTTAAATTAATTTAAGTCTCTTGCCTCATAAACTGGTGATGTAAGCTCAATGTAAATGAATGAGTGTTATGGACCATTTCAATGTACACTAATTAGGAGTCGGAACATAATTCGTCATAAAAAACAGGAATTAAGACACTTGTCATAAAAGCTTGGATTTTACAATGACGTATCGCCGTTTATAAAGTCAGTGGAGCGTGGAAGGAAGTTTGAGTCAAATTGCGAGGAGGGGGCACAATAGGTTTCAAACATGTTCACGAAGCGAAGTGAACCGTAGAAGCGGCCTCCCCCGCAGGGAATCGGCTGTAATAAAGCTGAGCCGATCGTATCCCATTGCCAAGTATTCTTGTGACAACAGTTCCAACCGTACGAAGAAAGACTCTTCGCTTCTCTCTTTGAGCAAGCTCGCTGTCTCTTTGTTGATCTTTTTGTAGTCGCTGCGAATAAATAACAAGTTGGATTTACCCTTCATTACAGAGAGAGAATATTAGACAAGGCGCATTTGTGCCACCTTTCTTGCTAGGCTCTCTTAATACTTGGTTTCAAGCGACTTGTTTAAACAGCACACAAAACGCAGACTCCCACACAAATACGTCTTATATTAAACTCCCTGTGTAGCCAACCGTGCAAAGCTAGTCTCTTGTCTTCAGCAAACACACGTCAAACTGAGCCCATTATGATGTAACAATGGATAGCTTACCAAATGGTAAGGCTGTTTTTACACCAAATTCATAGATATTTTTGCAGCAATCCAAGTTAAATTTGATCCAAATATTATTTCGACACGCAATTCTACTGGAAACCAAACTATTGCGTTACACCTAGCAGCAGGTGCAAGGAATAAATAAACATCATCTAGAATTGCAACATCCTGAAATTAGAATCATCAGTACTACGTGTTGTAATGGATACTGGTGAGCCTTACTAGCTTTCCGACGAGAATTAAAATCATTTACTGGATTGGCTAGTCAATTGGTTTAAAGCTGCGCGCTGGGTTCAACCGTGTGCTTTTCTTGGGAGAAATCGAATTTCGTAATTCAATACCATATGAGAACGTCCTATTTGCATGCTCGATTGGTTTAGCCAAATAATGTAGCTAGTATTTTACGTCAAATGGCACCGAATTGTAAGGAAGTACGCCAGAGTTACTAGAGCATACACACGGATATAGTTCATTGCGTCCATGTAGTTTGTATCTAATTGCAAGCTTTTCGATGAAACTGGCTAAACCGATATTATCTACTGAAGGAAAACATGGCCCGGCAGCCGGTCCGCGTTATATTTTGTGCCGGTCCTTGAAAAGTTTGTTTGTACAGTTCAATTATCGGCTTTGCAACAATCATTCGACCTTGTGTGATGTCACAGCACCTCCGGTGTGCTGACAATTCGTCCAATTTACGTTGTCGCCATTTCCGGTCTTACCTGGTCCCTGCTTACTATGATTACATTTCATGTCACCTGCCCCTATGTTTTGGCAGTTCGCAAGCATAAAAGGGGTAAACGACTGATCGGAAATGGCGCCTAAAGCCGTAACAATAATAATAATGATGGATTTTTATCCCAGTTATGCCCAGTGAATAAAAAACGGCAAATATGAACTTAAATAAAAAATATCGATTCGTGTTTTATCCCCATGAATGGAAAAAACGCAAGGGCGGTTATTACACGGACAATCGTTGAATTACCACAAGTCGTCGAGTACAGTAAGGTCGTGTGGCCAAACGATTAGCGCGAAATATAACGAATCATATATAAAAACGGCCCAAGTGACGTAGCCTACCCTTCATGGGTTTAAAACTTGTGTCGGTAAAAAAAATCGTCAAGTAAAGAAGTTTTTTTTATGGGTTTCGGTGTTTCACATGCTCTTTAACTTGCCAGCTGTCTGCCGGTTATGTCTTTTTTTACCTGGGCCAATCAAGGAATCCGTGATCCGATCGTAAACGCAGTTTGTTTTAAGTCAATATTATTTTTGAACAAACATAGAAATCACTGTGTGACATCATCGATGACGTAAGTACGTCAAGGTTGCATAGTAAAGAATCAATATTACACCGAAGATGGTTTATTGAAAAATTTCTCCAAAGTGAACTGGCGATTGAACGGGTTTCCCACGCAGTCTACGTAATGAGCGAGCACTGCGCTTTGATGGAAGCTTTAAGCAAACATTTCCCTAAACAGTTATCCATAAATTAAAATCGATTTTTTTGCCCCGAAACTCGAAGCGAACTAACAGCGTTTGAACTGGTGTTTCGTATAACATTGATCCGAAATAAGTTGTCATTTCTCCAATCGGTGTTTCCCTACTGGACGATCGCTGGTATTGCCCGAACTGACCTAAACCGACGTTGTCCAGATTTAGTTAGTTTAATGGAACTAAATTTGACAGAGCTGTCATATTAAACACACAGCACACTGCAATAGCTCCAGCAGTCATACCGGACCGAGGTAAAGTGACGAATACCCGTGTTATAACTACTAATTTAGAGTTTCTTAACACCAGTATCTTATAAGGTTTTAAAATACCATTGTCATTATATCATGGAGGTTAACGTACTGGATTATTTATTCTCGCTACGACTGGAACAATACGTCCACAACGTATTGAACCGGACCACAATACCTCTGTATTCCCATGGGTAGGTAAAACAACAAGGATATCACGCAAATAAACGCCATAAAGCTTATGGTGTGTCTAATCTCAGCGGTATCGACGGGTTCCCTACCCCCTGGGATTAGATGATCCTATTTATTCAGCAGCATATTATATTGAAGCAGAGTCCGTAGTGTCACGCTGATCATAAAACCAACTATTTTAGCGCTAGCTAGTCGGTTGTGTCCTTCGGCAAGGCAATTTTTGGACATTGCCTGAACCCAGCGGATTAATGGATTCTACCAAATTGAAGGAAAGTGTCTATTATACACAACACACTGCAATAGCTCCGGTAACCCGACGGTGGGCGCGAGGTGATCTGACGATTGTCCGTGTGTTAACCCCCTTGGTTTTCCCATTCACGGGGATAAAGATGAATATCCTATCTTGCAGATGAAACAAACAAAAAAAGAGGTCCGCACAGTTAGTGCATATATTTCAAGCCAATGACTTCCGATAAAAACAAACGAGTAGATGTTGCTACAACACGCCCATAGCTTGCTCGATTACTGCGTTGATGATATTTGCTTCGTAGAACGAGTTACTGATGGACGGGGCGAATACCATGGAGTTGGTGTCGCTTGGAACCTGCTGGGTGGTTAGCTGGTTGGTTGGGGAATTTGGCAAAGGTTGTGGGATCGAAACCAGCATGTGGCTAGTACGTTATTCTCGAACAATGCACTTAGCAAAGTCGCCTAAACCCACAAGTTTAATGGGTTAAACAAAACTAAGGCAATCTATCATATACATCACACAGCAATAGCTAAGGTAAGGATTGCCTGAGTGATAACGTGTACGTTTTTCCATTTACAAAGATAATGAATCTCCGATTCTCACACGTACCTGTCCATTATTATACTGGTATGGAAGAATTGGTGAAAAGCTTACCTGAAAGATTTTATCAAATCGCTGGACTTTGTTCAAAACTCTTCGACAGAAAGTCGGACATCGTTCCCCCCATATATTGACGAGTTGTTTTGCTGCTAACTCTATGGCGAGCGACTCAACGCAGGGGTGACCTGTGGTTGGTTACGTGGATGATTGTTCCATGTGGTGATGAATTGCAATAGAAACTGGGTTGATGGGTGGTTTCACGGTGGAACAATCAGAACTTTGACTTGGTTTCCGGTGAAGCATGGAGAACATGAGCCGAAAGGTTGTGTCCTTGGGCAAGGCACTTTACGGACATTGCCTGAACCCAGGGTTCTACCAAATTAATGGAACGTGTCTACCATATACAACACATTGCAATAGCTCCGGTAACCCGACGGTGAGCGCGAGGTGATCTGACGATTGCCGGTGTGGTAACCTAATTGGTTTTCCCAAACGGCATTTACCTAGTAGGTTGTGCCCTTGAACAAGGCATTTAGTGAATTTAGTGGTAAATTCACTAAAAGAAATTACAACAACTTAAACATGTGCAACACACAGCAGAAGCTCCAGTGACACAACTGTGGGTGCTTGTTTCAACACTGCTCTCCCATCCACGTGGATACACAGGTTTCCCCAACCATTATACAGCACAAATCGTAGAAATCAATACGAATATTCACATGATTGCTGGGTGCTGGCTTGGTGTACGATGGTGGATGCCATACTTCTCACTGATGATTCGTCATCCACAAGCAGTATGAAGAGAAGTCTCCACGTTATGTTGGCTGCTTCAACTATGGACGACATGTTTGTATCTTAATGGGGGTGCCTCTAAATACTACAGGATCGCTTGGATCACTTAGATTGCTATGGAAAGTAATTCTAACCCTGTCTATAACACTAATCTCAACCCCAGAACTAACTTTAACCCCAACCCTAACATTAGTATCATGGCTTTTGCAATTATGAAGTATAGTAAGTGATCCAAGTGATCCAAGCGATCCTGTAGTATTTAGGGGTACCGCCTTAATGGTGGTGTGATGGATGACAAAAGTCTGTTTTATGTACAACATTGAAAGAATGTCGCATACACAATACACTGCAATAGCTACGGTAACCTGATGATGGGCGCGAGGTGATCTGAAGGTTTCCAGTGTGGTAATGCCTCTTGCGTTTTTCATTTACAGGGATAAAGCATAAAAAATCCTTTCATATTATCCCAATGTGCCATTAAACTGGTATGTACAGTTTTGTTACGTTTTTCCGTTCCTGCCACTTATATTCCCACAAACACAGCGAGAAAACGTTGTCACCCACGCAGCGCAACCACTCACCCAATACACGAGGTACCACCCCCAATAGCACACATGCAACATGTCGGAAGGCTTCAGCCACCCCATGACGAATGGTGGGGTTGTATAGGTTGGTCACAACTGTGGCGTTGAGTTCGTTCAACCAAGTCAATATTCGTTGTGCGTCGTCCACGGCTATCTGCGTTGGAATTACGACGAATTAAAAGATCTCAATGAGCGGAAACAATGGTCGTCATGCACCAATTGTTTGGCTCATGTAACAAAAATGGGATGTTCCTGGATTCTTTCAGTGATTTTTTTTGTGATTTTAAATGACTTTTTAAATCCATGAGAACAAGACACATCCAAGTTGTGCCTGCAATTTTCTGCTGCCAATGGAAGGCACCAAGATATTTAAACCCTTTATATACACAGAATAATCAGGCCATGTGATTACCACAACTATTGCAGTAGATTGTACATGATTAAGACGTCCTTTAGTTTTGGTTCAACCCATTAATCCGGTAGGTTTACGTGATGTCCTCTAAGCCTTGCCCAAGAACAAAACCGATTAGTCACCGAATAGTTTTCATGATTACTCCAACCAATAAACTAACCGACCAAATGTATATAAAACTAACACACAACTACAAACTCTAAAACCCCACACACGTTACCTCAGCACCAGTGGTGAGCATATATTCAAAGCACTTGGCATAGCACAATGATAATGCACAATACATGTGCGTGTGGTGGGGGTTGGAGGAGTGATTGTGGACGACACTCCATATCTCTCGATGGTTGGCTTGCGTCGTGTGTTGAGATAGAATTAGGAAGATCTATAAAAGGTAAATCAGTGTCTTTTATTTTGATGTTACTATTTTATTGGGTGGTAGCCCCAGGACCAGGAATTTAGACCATAAGTTGCCCATTACTCCAATGCCCCAAGCTATATCTGGGATATATAGGTCAGCCCGTGATAAATCAGTGTAGGAAAAACTATTGTATAAAGAAAGTAGGTGGTAACTTCAATATCAGGTGTGATCAAGCCATATTAGACAGGATATGCATTATGTAATCATGTAAATTGGAAAACGCAAGGGCCGTTATCAAACGGGCAATGGTCAGATTACTTCACACCACCGTCAGGTTATCTGAGCTATTGCAATGTGTTGTGTTTGATGGATAGGTTTTAGCTAAACGTAATAATTCACTGGGTTTAGTTGATATTTGAGTGCCTTGCCCAAGGAAACATGCAAATAGTGATTAGTTCCAATTTCACCACAAGTCCAACCATGGTCCACCAACCTGTTCAATACACCGATGGTCGTTCTCACATTGCAAGCATCCAAGCAATGATGATGCCAACCCACCATTTGTAGCTGTGGATGGGATGGTATGGGAGTTTGGATTTATTCCAGGGATTTGGAAGGCAAGCAGCGTTATCACATGAGCGATCTTTAGATTATCCGATGCCCATTGGGTTTACAGAGCTATTGTGTTGTGTTGAACATGATAGGGACATTGCTACAATTTTGTTGATTTCATTAAACCACTGTGCCCAGGAGATGTCTGCAAAGTGTATTGTTCATGGCCACATAGTTAGCTAGCAGCTAGTTTCGATCCTACAACTATTTGACCGACAGCCGAATTTGCTACAAAGAAACTTACTTCTCAAACAGGCTTTACATATACAAGCAAACCTGATACGCATGAGCGCATGATAGGATAGGATATTCAAGTTTATCATCGTGAGTGGAAAAACCAAGAGGGTTACCACACGGGCAATTGTCAGATAACAATGTCCATTAAGTGCCTTGCCCAAGGACACCGACTAGCTAGTGACCAATTTTGCACCTGCAACCTTTCGGTTGAAAGAAGTCGCACTAAACCACCAGACTAACGCATGAGCGCATGATAATACTTCTATAGTTTTCTTCCCTAATATAAGACTCACCCTCAGGTATGTCCTTCAATAAGCTCAATGCGTGATATCTCACTTCAAAGTGGGAACTTGCAAGTGCGGTGGCGATTCCATCTTTGTGCCATCCCCTGTGGTGGAGGATCGGTCAGCAAATGACCAATGTGTCAATGATACTTGTGCATGCTCCTTGTGGATGGGACAACACAGGGGGCATTATCAGTCAGATTACATATGTTCACCGTCGGGTTATATATTGCAGTGCGTTTCATATGCTTTAACAATTCTTTTAGTTTCAGTTGAACGACTAATCCTCTGTTGACGTCTGCTAAGTGACTTGCCCAAAGATAGGGGCTGGTTTCAATCCCACAACCTTTCAGCTGGTTATCGAATTTGCTAGAAACGAGCTAACCAAGCAGACAACAAGAAATTGATTTAAATTTCCTTCCACCTGTTTAACTTTTAAGAATTTCAACTTAATATAACTATAAATACTACCAGCAGATGCAAAAAATGAACCTTTTGGTTCAAGGACTAGGGTCAAATTTTCATTACAATATACACATGACCAACAGTTTAGTTTTTTTTTCCACAATAAAAAACAACACGCTACAAAACCTTCTCAAAATAAATTAGAAAACAGTAAAACATGTGAAGTATTTTATCACAACATAAATATAAAAGCAGATGCCAAGTATCAATTTTCCTTGATTTGAGAACCCAGATCGATAAATTCCCCTCAAAATAAACAGTTTAGTTTCCAGAATGGAATAAGGCAACAAAACCTTCTCCAAATAAATTAGGAAAACATTCCACAGCACATACCTCCAGGAAGAGCACACCAGCAGATCAGCGGTGGAGTGGTGTAACATGGTGCAACCAGACTGACCATCTGTACATTGGTGTGCGTGGTACAACCAAGCAGGGATGGTTGATGTGATGTCATTCCTCGTGTCTATATATGGTGGGTGGTGGTGGGGGTGGTGGGTATTAAGAGGAATCAGAAGATTTTATGGAGGAAATTATGGAGTTGGAGATGATAAATTATGGAGGATGATGATATTATATCAAACAAGATAAGAATTACTGGTTGTTAAAGCTTATATTGATGATGGCTACTCTCATGTGAAATATATATTACCATACCAGTACATCTGGATGATCTGGACTATTGTAAATTCATCACAGGGGATTATTACACTGGTACCTCATCCCCACAGCCTGATTATCAAAGCTACTGTTGAATACCATGGATATATTACTACAACACAACAGACAAACTATGCAACTAGTTTTGATCCCACAACTCTCCGACTGATGAGCTGATGCAGGTTGAATAGTGGCAGTGGGTATGTTGGGTGAGTATATTCGTAGAAGCAGTATGTACTGTGGTGTTATAGTAACGGATTTTACATTGTTGCCAAATATATAACAGAGAGTGCCCACTTACCATCATTGATTATCAAGTCTTCCCTCTTTACACAACAGTCCACGAATAAATTGATGTAAGCAGATAGAACAAGTGCAGAAGTCAACCTGAATAAAGAGAAACAAGCTAATATGTGTGCTGTATACAATAGGATAGGAGAATACCATAGAGAAATTAGAAGATTACCTCAATTTTAAAGTCCGTTAAATAAAGCTATTTAGTGTGTTACATTACTACAGTTTAGTTCTACTCATTTTTACCCACTGGGTTTTGGTAATTTCTGCTAAGTGCTATGCGCCCAAGGCTTAGCCAACCGGTTAGTGACTGGTTTCGAAACTGCTACCATTCGGTTGGCAGCTCAAAAGGCTATGAATGACCTTACTAGCTAAATAGATATGCAATATTTAATCTTCATTCAATTTCTTAGAAGCTCTTGGTTAAAGTAACGGTTGTTGTACTGAGATACACATACAAAATACAAAGCATTATAAGAATATACAACCTTGATTGAAGTGCTTGGTCGCAAAAGAACTTGCACAAATGTTGGTTGGTGTTGGGGTCGTGGGGCATCGAGTTTGTGAGTTCTCTCAACTGTGGGGTGGGTGGGTAAATCGTCACACTGATAACAGGATTAAACATGGCTCGCAACTGTGGTTTATATGTTGTAACAACTGCTTAAATGTGGTATTATAACAATCTTACATTATGGTGCTGTATACTCCAGTATTTGGACCCGCCGTATGTATAACAAAAGGGTTATACTCTAGACAAGTTAAATAGAAAACTGCCACTATAAACATTGATTAGGTTTTTATATGCGAGAGTAAATTCTTAATCGCATGGCGCTTCCTAGTCGCGTTATGAATTTTGGCCCTGCTTGTGGGGTTGGGTGGGGGTTAGTAGTGTAGGGGCTGAGGGTTAAATATAATGTCCATGGTTGGGGATGGTATATGTGGATGGTACGCTCACCTGCAACAAACCACCGTGTAAGTGGTTCTGTGGGAGGTTGGTGTCCTTCAATGAGGTGATAAGTTGTAGTATGACATCACAATACTGATGGTGATGTAATATACTGGCTAAGGTGGTGGCAGACATAACCCGACATTTATATATCGGGCTGCAACCGCATCTGGGGACAAATTCAACGATATTAATTGTATTGCCAGGAAAGTAAAATAACTTAATACATTAAAAATATACTACCTGATTTTTAATTTCTATGATAAAATTAAAAATTACGTAGTATGGTTCTTTAACAATTTCTATGATGGTAATCTGATAATAAATAATGCCTGCTATAATCCTTTGATGCAACACACAGCAATAAATAAATGTAACACAAATAAATTGTTAAAACAAGGAATATTGATCGATAATGCTTTATGACCCATGTGCAACATAAGTTTGAATATCGTGCAATAATTCCGTGAATGGGAAAATACAAAAGACATTATCACATGGGCAGTTGTCAGATAACCTCACACCCAACTACAACAATAACATGCTATTTTTTTTCAGGTAACTAAAAATCAACTTTTACCTGATGACCAGAGGTATGAAGGGTTGAAGACTGGGGTTGGGTTGAGCCACAGAAGGCGTGATGCGGGATAATATAAGGAGGACGGGGTAGGTGGAGGATTGGCTTACGAGGTCATCTGGGGGGAGTGTTGTTTGCTCTTTATATTGTATATATGATATCCATCTTTATCCCCGTGAATGGGAAACCAAGGGGGTTAACACACAGGCAATCGTCAGATCACCTCGCGCCCACCGTCGGATTACCGGAGCTATTGCAGTGTGTTGTATATGATAGACACGTTCCTTCAATTTGGTAGTAACCCATTAATCCGCTGGGTTCAGGCAATGTCCGTTAAATGCCTTGCCCAAGGACACAACCGACTAGCTAGCGACCAGTTTCGTACCTGCAACCTTTCGATTGAAAGGCGATGCATTTAACCGCTATACCAACCGGACAGATCAATATGTTAGTTGGAGACATTATTCATGCTGAACCTCACCCAGTAATATCACCTCCCTGTGGGGAAGGCATTGCTGGGAGCTTTTGCCATATGTTAAAGTGACCCCAAGGGTCATTTTTACTTTGATTCGGCCAAATTTTAATGTTTTTACTTTTTATTGGAAAACAATTGGAAATCCTAATGACAAATAAAATTTGGATGAAACCTAAAAAGAAGAACAAGAAATAAGAGATATAAGAATCTATTAAAACAGCGGGCTCGGCCCATAGAACATGACTCAGTTTCACCCAACACCACCGAGTGGTAGAATAAAATGCTCACTAGAGGCAGTGTTGCGCTGTAGATGCTGCAGAAGGAATGGGTGGAGCTTGGGGAATCTCGTGAAGAATTCGTAACTTGACAACCTGTCAATCAATAATTTGGTACAGAAGATACGTCTAAGTCCTACAGGGCAATCGTCAGATTACTTCACGCCCAAAGTCACCGGAGCTATTACAGTGTGTTGTATATGTTTGCTCCTGTTATAGCTTAACCCAATAATCAATAAATTAAAGTCATCTTTTTTTTCATAAAGTCACAACTGACTCCCCACCGCATTTCCACCAATGGGGAAACATTTTATAAATGAGCTAACCAACCCATTAAAACCATGTTAAAAATTTTACCAAATAAGCAGAGAGCCTCTATATAAAAAGCTCATAAATAGGATAGGATAGGATATTCATGTTTAACCCCGTGAATGGAAAAACCAAGGGGGTTAACACACGGGCAATCGTCAGATCACCTCGAGCCCATCGTCGGGTTACCGGAGCTATTGCAGTGTGTTGTATATGATAGACACATTCCTTCAATTTGGTAGAACCCATTAATCCTCTGGGTTCAGGCAATGTCCGTTAAGTGCCTTGCCCAAGGACACAATCGATTAGCTAGCGACCAGTTTCGCACCTTCAATCTTTCGATTGAAATGCGACGTGCTTAACCGTTAGGCCAAAGGGCCGGACAAATACTTTATCCACAAGAGTTGTGCAGTGAGCAAAGCATGGGATTGTGTCAATTTCACATAGAAACCCCATAACCCATCATCCACCTGTTCTTGTGGGAGGTTTCGAAAGTTTTCTGACGTTTCACGCCGAACACTCGTACGGTAAGTGCGGTAAAGAAGAGCGTTGAAGCGTTACGGATCGACCAATTGGACGATGAGAATCCTGTGAAGAGGGGGGGGGGGGGGTGGGGTGATGTTTGTTCATCACAGCAGGTTGTGGTTGTTACAACCAAACCATTTTTTATTGTTACAACCAAACCATTTTTTATTGTTACAACCAAACCATTTTTTATTGTTACAACCAAACCATTTTTTATTGTTACAACCAAACCATTTTTTATTGTTACAACCAAACCATTTTTTATTGTTACAACCAAACCATTTTTTATTGTTACAACCAAACCATTTTTTATTGTTACAACCAAACCATTTTTTATTGTTACAACCAAACCATTTTTTATTGTTACAACCAAACCATTTTTTATTGTTACAACCAAACCATTTTTTATTGTTACAACCAAACCATTTTTTATTGTTACAA
>CH002622.1:360720-378335 GCA_000149265.1 Ciona savignyi
CGTATTCTCAAGCAGATCAATTTTATTCATCTTTGAAAAATCGGAAACTCTTTCCTGCGGAAGAAACTGACACAAATTCGAGAGTTGAATGTTTAGTTTCCCAACCAGTTCTTCAATTTGCTTCACAGTAGTTGGATTGCCATTCAAAAACCAGTTTGAAACGCATTTTCCTGACCCGGAATGGCTTAACGTCCGTTTGACGACTTCCGACATGGGTTCGTTGTGAAGCTCAATTTCGATGACTGCTTGTCGCTTCCCATGTTGAATATAATCCCCCACATCCTTTGCTCGCGCCAGTAAACCTGTCTTCCCTCCCAAACCCAAGCAAATTGCGCAAACGATGCTCGATTTCCCCGTCCCATTCGGCCCAATAATCACGTTCAGTTTTGGATTCAGTCGAAACGTACATTGGTCGTAAGTGAGGAAATTTTGAACATCGATTCGCATAATAGATCCGACAGTGAACTTGAAATTCTTCCGTCCCCTTCTTGGAAGGCTGGAAACACTGGATTGAACAGAAGCAGTATCCATTCCAGATGACACTTAGTCGCAAATCTAAAAAAGAATATTTAGGATTAAGAAAATAACAAATAAATGAAGCAAAAATACTATGGCAAGATACTCCAGCAAAACAGGAAGGCACCAAAAAAACTAAAATTATTCTTGTCTGGTGCCTCACTGTGAAAAAATAAAAAAGAGTTATAAAGAATAAAAAACTTTCAATCCACATCATGGGTGCTCAAGGTCAAGGTTAAGCAAAGTACGACAAAAACAGTTTATTATATATAATTCAGTTTTTTTCCTGTGTTACAGAATCGGGTATTTTTAAGAAAAAATCTTGTTTAGGTCTGGTTAATATTTATGTCCTTTTTGATAACTTGTTTTAACGACTGTTTGTTTTGCTTTTGTGGTTTCTTTTATTTGCTACTGTTTACTACTAGTGGGATAAATAAATAAAAAAACTAAGCAAATATGAGATTATTTCATTGCCATGCCCATAGATATTGCCCCATAACAATACCAGGTAACCAGTACAGAGCTTGAATAATTTGCATATTGTGCAGCTATTTTGCATATTATGTAGCTATTACTGTTCTGTCATTTTTATTGAAAAGTTTTAGCATTAACAATACTTCGTTATGTTTACAATGTGACAAGCTGGACTGCTGACGTCATGTTACATGTTAGGTCCAAGAAATATACGCAGTTCATTCATTTTAAATGTCATAAATTTATGGTTAGCGACCAAGTGTTAATTTATCCAAACAGAATGATTATACACAAACTGTATGATGTAAACAGACTGACGTTTAATATCCTCCCGCACATACAGTTCCTCTACCTTCCCTGCTTACATCAATAAACGCGGCAATTTCTCGTATTTCCCGCAACATGAAACCAACATCAACAAGAGAGCAAGTAACCAATTCTACGACGTAAATTTAAACTAAAATATTGTTTACGTTTTTTCAAGACCTATTTTAACAGCTTGGTTAAGAGATCAGCTTGGTAGGCTAGTTCGTTGCCTTTCAGCCGAAGTGTTGCAGGTTTGGAATTAGTCGACCACAGTGAAAAAAGAAAAAGCCCAAAAAGGTAGTTAACTGTTATAGTCTGAACCCAGTGGAAATGTTGGGTTCTACTAAATTAAATAAACGTCTAAATCACACACAACACACCACAATAAGCTCCGGTAACCCGGACGGTGGGCACAACACACTCAATGAAACGGGAAACCACACGATGGGCAGTAACCTAATTGGCGGTGTAATAACACATTGTGCTTCCCAGGGGCGGTAATAAAACATAAATATCCTGTGTGCTTTTGCATCTTTCCTAGAGGGTAAGGTTAACGACATATATCAATAAAGTCATTAGATAGCTCTTTATCAAATAAATCTATAAAGGAAGCATTATTAATAAATCTACCAATAGCCGGTTTTGGTAATATTGTACTACGGTGACGGATCGAAATAACTGTTGCAGACTTTGGCAACGCAGAAAATCTCCCGTTTCAAGTACAGCTGAATCGCACCACTGATTAATTGGGAAATATGACTGCGATATCTTAGCCTTTGTAAACTAAACCAGAGATCCTATTTGCTGTAAAATTTTATAGAACTGAAAATATATGAACATAGAAAATACCACTAAATATGCATATGGTCAATGTAGCTTAGTTTATTTTTGTTTTGCTTAGAGAAAAGCATCTTCAT
Organism: Ciona savignyi; assembly: GCA_000149265.1. NCBI lineage: Eukaryota > Metazoa > Chordata > Ascidiacea > Phlebobranchia > Cionidae > Ciona > Ciona savignyi. The sequence goes on from CH002622.1 coordinate 362,934, forward strand.
TCATATCCGTATTCACCTATGAAAATAACGTAACATCGTGTATATATAACGGGTGATACGCGACTCAGAAAACATACATAATAGTCAAATACATTTCGGTTAATGAACTATAGGAACGAAGAACCGGTTACCAACTCCACATGTGAAATAAGTAATGTAACAAGAAACCAGTAACTGGCTCCTAATGTAGAATGAGATAGGATAGGATATTTATGTTTTATCCACATGAATGGGAAAACGCAAAAGATGTTATCGCACGGGCAATCATCAGATTACCTAACGCCCGGGGATAAGGTTAATTCAAGTATGTCGCTTTCTAGTTTGTTTTTACAGTGGTACATTCATCTAAACATTTCTGAAATAAAATTACTTAAATCGTAAGGTTACTAAATATAGTTTTAAACTATTCTAAATTCTATAACTTTGATTTATTGTAAAAAATCGATTTCACAACAAAGACATCATCAGTTCCAGTCTTCAAATTCAAACAGAAAGGCAGATTAAGTTGGCCTGGACTTCTTGGAAGCGTTTATAGACGTAAGGAAAATGTAAACGCGGCCATTATCACTAACCAAATTTCAGCAAATAGGATTAACTTAAATACCTGTCATTCAATTATTATGAAAACTGGTATAAAAAAACGAAGGCATACCTTGCGCCGTCGGGTTAGGATAGGATATCTATGTTTATCCCCGTGAATGGGAAAACCAAGGGGATTAACACACGGGCAATCGTCAGATCACCTCGCGCCCATTGTCGGGTTATCGAAGCTATTGCAGTGTGTTGTGTATGATTCACACGCTCCTTTAATTTGGTAGCACCCATTAATCCACTGGGTATTTTATAATGATACGGTTTATTAATATATACCCCATTACGGCCATGGTACCATACATTTAGATTTATAAGTTAACTTTCCTTACCTTGACCCGCGATTATCGATATATTTATAGTTGCAGCCTTAATTATAACACACTTTTGCGTCCATGACGCAGTTGGTTACTTGAGGTTGGTATGAATGGACAGAGAGTACCAATGCGAACAAAATCTGCAGCCGTTTTCCCGGAAATCTCAATATTAAAACTTTAATATGTCTGTTGGATATGGTTTAATATATTTGGTAGTATTCCAGTTAAATATATACCAAGTGTGATTAGTTGTCCAGGAGACCCGAACGTTTCTACATGCAGAAACATAGCAAGCAGTCAAAATATGTGTAATAATAGTAGCGGCAATATTTTTAATCGGGTCTATATATGTTGTTAATATATTGAATCTAAAGTCCTTCAAAGTAGAGGTTCTTGTGAGTTCCTGAACAATGAGTTTTTAAATAAATTTAAATCCGAAGTTTTGCTACTTTCGCATGAGATTATGATAATAGTGATATTATCTTATAATAATAAGAGCGATAATCTCTTATAACTTAGCCTACAAACTGTGTTAAACGAAACGAAGTGTCGACACTTTGTACCAGACCGCTCACGCAACTAGCACGTTGCTGCAGCATAATCAGCGGTACGAAGAAGGAAGACTGTCCGGGCACAAGTCGTTTAAACAGAAGTTTATTCGTAAAAGCAGGACCCGCTAGCAGGTTGTATTGATTGGGTTTTGTTTATCAGCGATACTTGCAGCCTACAAGGCAGTGAAGATGCGTGCTTTTTGCGTTTTAGCTGCAATTATAAGTGTCAGTTCGTCGTTAAGGGTAAGTCAAGTTGAGTGAATAAAAGAATATATTAACATCGAACATTTTCTACAGCTGCAGATAAAAGTTGATACTCATGATGTTATCCACACGACTGACCCACTTTCACCATCCGTCGCCATGGGGCTTGGAATCTTCGAGCGTCGATGGGTTGATTACTTCAGGTAAATAGTTTGTTGAATACTGAAGTCCAACATTCACACAATATCAACCAGGGATCCTAAGTTCCTCACTCTCGCTCGAGCTCTCGGGCCCAGCTTCCTTAGAGTCGGCGGAACAAAGGCGGATGTGACGACATTTCAACCAAACAATGATGGCGACGCGCATGGTAAGTCTGCACAATGACTCGTAACAATACTTATTATGACGTCACACCAGAGAATGGCAGAATGTGTATCGCGACACCGAGGCAAGCCGCTACATTCGAGCGACACCGACTTTGGGCGGAAGAACAGTTGTTGTTGTACGATTTGAGGAAAAGACGACTCGGGGTGAAGCGAGTTATTTCGCCGATTACATTCAATGGTAAGCTTGTGCTTGCGTTCCAATACTTTGACAAACTTGCAAGCAACTAAACCGGAAATTGTTCAAACGATTGATTTGCTTCACAAATCCCGGCCACCGTTGACGCACATGTAACGTTACATTACTTTGTCCAACTTATATTATAAACATTTTTTAATAAACTCTTAATGTTTTTTTCTAAATATCGTGTAGGCCTAAGGCTTATAATAGATAATGCAGCATCTGTTTATATTGTTTAGTGTTTTGGTCAACAACAATGAATGTTTAGCAGCCATTAATTAGTTATTACTGGCATGGAATGAATTAGGCATATACACGTTATTGTAACCCAGAAAGCGATTGGTTAAAGTTGAACGAGTTCTGCACTTGCGTTGGTTGGAAACTGATCTTCGATCTGAACCTTCTTAAAAGAACCGGGGACCAGTGGAACTCTAGCAACGCCCGACAGCTCATCCACTTTAGCGAGAACCGATTCCACGTCAACTGGGAACTCGGCAATGGTAAGTTACTACTTAGGATAGGATATTCATATTTGTCCCCGTGAATGGGAAAACCAAGGGGTTAACACACGGGCAATCGTCAGATCACCCCGCGCCCACCGTCGGGTTACCGGAGCTATTGCAGTGTGTTGTATATGATAGACACGTTCCTTCAATTTGGTAGAACCCATTAAACCGCTGGGTTCAGGCAATGTCCGTAAAATGCTTTGCCCAAGGACACAACCGACTTGCTAAAGACCAGTTAAAATTCAGAGAAAGTTTTTTAATAAATAGGCTACGAAGCATGAAGTCTCTAGCAGGCCACGTATATAGGTTCCGCGGGCCGTGCTGTGGCCCGCGGGCCGTATGTTGCACGCCCCTGCGCTAGACCAACCGGCCAGACTTGGTCATTCGTCGACAAATCGACTGTAGATATGTGGCATTCCTACATAAGTTGCATTCGGAAATTTCTTCTCCTAGGATCATTTGACTGACCGTAGTTTTTTTCCCGTACACTCGTTTTGCTTAGCTCAGTTCTTTGTCAGCCTGAAGTTAGTCGGATCGAAACCAGCCGGCTACCCTCTCACTACGTACCTAGGGTTAACCATAACCAGTAGAAATGGCCCCATTATACATGGCTTTGTTCACTGGACCGCAAACACAGGATGATCTCTTGATTGTTAAAACTGCCTGCGTTTCGCATCTACTTAGTTAAACCGTAATATCCTGTTATATTGCGTCACCCATATTCATCCCCCGCAATAGAACCGAACTCGTACCCACACAAGATGGGTATCGATCTCACACCCGAGCAAGTGGGTGAGGGATTCAACGAGTTAAGGAGGATATTGCAGACTTCATCTTGGTGGGAGTCGTCGTTGCTGGTCGGACCCGATATCAATCGAGTCGGGAAGTTTTCCACAGCGGAGTTCTTAATGAGGTAACACCCAGCCGAATACATTGACTGATATGATTGCCGGAGCCCATATCATGAAGCAAATACAAGACTTTTTATAAGACGATTCGAAACTATATTCCATATTCAATTAAAAATAAATTAAAGCAACCTTTCGAAACGCCCTAATAAACGATTACAGTTTTTTTTTATGTTATTATTGCTGGTCAAAATATGTCATGCTCTATGTAGGTCCAGTACTTAACCCAATAAATATTCAACTTTTAGATTTCTGCAAACCGCGTCCCAATCTATGAGCAAAATCACGTTTCATCAGTAAGTCGCATATACTTGATTTCTCTACAATTTTTACATACCTTGCAATATACAGTCACAAGAATAAAGCAATGTATAAAATTATTTTCTTAATAGCAAAAGTGTAAGATGAGGCAAATATTAATTATTACATGGTTTGTTTTGCCAGTTACTACATGAACGGTAGAACGGCGACAGTGGACGACTTCACCAACCCTAAGACATTGGGTGGACTCGCTAAACAAGTGAGAGAGCGACGTTTAAGATATTTATGTTTATCTCTGTTGGTATCCAAACTTACGGGTACTCGTGATCTGCCTTGTGTGCTCTAAAAGGTTATCAAAGCTATTGTTGAATGTTTATATGATTTGGGCGTTTATATTACTTTAGTCCAAACCATATTTCCACTTGGTTCAGGCAACGTCCGCTAGGTGTCCCAGGACACAATCGACTATTGATGGACGTCAGTAACAAAATATCCTGAGTAACAGAGATCGTTACTAAATACCAGATGCCTACAGACTACAGCCGATGGGATAGATTTGTAACGACTGTTCGTTTTCCCGTCTTTTCCTGTTCCTGTGTCGTTATTTGATTTGTTTGCCATTTTAAATACTGGGTAAAAAATTAATAAATTAAATAAAACTAAACTAAAATTCCACGATGTATAAAAACGAGTGACAAGGCATAGTTTTAATCTAAAAACCTTTCGACTGAAGTCTGACTTCAGAGCTATCGAACCAAACTTAAATATGATTCTGAACCTTTAATGTCGGCAGATCCAGCAAATGGTGGACGTGCAACAGCAGTGGGCGCCTGGTACTTCGTTGTGGATCGGTGAGACAGCCTCAGCGTACGGAGGGGGCGCAAAAGGAATCTCCAACTCATATGTGGACGGGGTCACGTAAGAAAGTTATTTCGGTTCAAACAATCAAATATTCAGCTGATCTATCCCAGGTGGTTGGATAAACTTGGTATGTCTTCGAAGATGGGAGTGGATATGGTGATTCGGCAAACATTCCTGGAAAGCAACTACGCCCTCATTGATACCAACTTTGACCCTCTCCCAGTAAGCTACATTATCTTGATACATACATAGGTAGGCGTTCATGGGGGACCATACATGGGCCAAGGATGACTCGAATGCCTATTACTCCAAACACATCGCCTTAAACCTACTGAGACTGTTTTATTCTCAGGATTATTGGTTGACGCTTCTGTACAAGCGCCTGGTTGGGAATAAAGTGCTCAATGCTACCGCCAGCAAATGCAGGAAAGGGCAGTGCTTCGCCTTTGGTAAAGGCAGTGTTCGGATATACGCACACTGCGCTAAAGAAAAGTAAATACCTTAATAATGATTTGATGCCTTTCTATCTCTAAGTAATTGCCATCCGTTCTAGATTCAAGAGAGGAAGTGTTGTTTTGTACTTTATCAACCTCTGGCCCAGGAGACTCCACCTTTCCTTTCATCTGCCCGAGAATTCGATTGGATACATGTATTTGTTGAAACCTGGTGAAAGCGGGAACTTGACCTCAACGTAAGTGAACATGACAACCATATTGTTTGATCGTCCGCACAGCTTAGTCGGTTAGATGGTCTGGATCAGCCGAAAGATCGCGGATGGGTTATTCCTTAGTGTCTTTGGGTAGAGCACTTTCATCACCCGATTTTAATTAATAGGGATTAAAACATCTCGATCAGGCACAAAATATTGCAACTGCCCCGGTAACCTGACGGTGAGCGTGCAGTAATCTAACGAATTCACGTGTAATAACTCACCTCTTGGGTTTTCCCATTAACGTGGATAAAACCTAAATAAATATTCTTGTCCTTAAACAGTTGTATAGCCGAATGGTTAACGCGACCGATTCATATACCGAGTTATATATAGGATAGGATATTCATCTTTATCCCCGTGAATGGGAAAACCAAGGGGGTTAACACACGGGCAATCGTCAGATCACCTCGCGCCCACCGTCGGGTTACCGGAGCTATTGCAGTGTGTTGTATATGATTCACATGTTCCTTCAATTTGGTATAACCCATTAATCCGCTGGGTTCAGGCAATATCCGTAAAGTGCCTTGCCCAAGGACACAACCGACTAGCTATCGACCAGTTTCGCACCTTCAACCTTTCGATTGAAAGGCGACGCACTTAACCGTTAGACCAACGGGCCGGACTAAATATAAAAATTGATTTAGTGACAACTCTAACGTGGGTTTAAAATTTACGCCGACACCGGTAATAATAATATCTTCCGTGAGTTACAACGTTGATTTGCAGGTCGGTCCGATTGAACGGCAAAGTATTACGGTTGACGTCATCAAATTCGATTCCCCCCCTCCCTCCCAAACGCATCGAGCAATCGAAGCTGCGGAGAGCTCTCTCCGTTCCTTCTCTCACTTTCGGATTCCTCGTGTTAGAGGGCGTCAATGCGAGAGCTTGTATGGATGGGAAGTGACGTCATGATTAAACATGAAACTTCGTTATCATATCGTTATGTTGTTCGTCGGATTCGTGACGTGTCCAACGTCATGGTCTGAATACTAAAGCGATGTTTGCTCTATTTATCGTGGTTGGCTGGTCAAACTATTACTCACAATTGCTCTTGGTCAATCATATGTTATGGTCGATGGACATGTTAATAAATCTTATGCTCTTCAATTTGTCACTGTGTATGATTGAAACTAATAGCAAGTAATTTAAAGGTAGACTGAAATATCTTGATTAAGCTCTTAAAGGTAACTGATTGCTTTTTGTTTATCTTGATGTTGTGCCTATCCGATATTTATAGTTAATAAGTGATCCACAATCATACAGCTAATACAGCTTGTTGAATGCATGTTACAGTATTCGACTGTTATCACCTTCCACCATTATAAACAAGCCGGATGTCTAATATTTCTTGTTTATCCGGTTGTATCATCGACTATTCGATCCACATCTACACGACTGTCGAGCAGAAGATTGTAGACATAACTGCAATTACCGCAATATGAGAATAGTTGAGGTTTTGGTAGGATTGCTTCAAGTTCTGGTTGTATGTTCGGCACGGAAGGTAAACTTACTTGATTTTCACACCTACTGGCATAGTTTCTCAAGTTGTGTGTTCCAGGTACGTGTGAGAATATCCACGAATTACGTGGTTCAAACAGTGGATGAACTTTCTCCATCGGTTGCAATTTCTCAAAACATGTTTAAACTTCGATGGATTGATTCGTTTAGGTGAGCGCTTCACGACGTATTAGTGCGACATGAACCACGTATTTACCTGTGCATGTCTCTTCATGGAGTAACACATGTAGCTCGGAGAGGTGTTTTTGTATTTTATCCAGGGTTATTGAGCAATTATGAGAGGATGGTTGATTGAAATCATGTTTATCCCCGTTGGTAGTACAGTAAATAGCGTTACAAAACATCAAATCGTCAGATCACCTAGTGCCCACTGGCAAGTTACCAGAGCTATAGCAGTGTGGTTCACACGTTGCGACATCAACCCATAAATGTTCACACAATATCCGATATGTTTCTGACCCAAGGTCATGTTTCAACAATATTGAATTTGAAGGAATGTGACGTTTATGAATCTATCGAAGCAACTTGGACCGAGTTACCTGAGGGTTGGAGGGATAACAGCTGATGAGACGATTTTCGACGTGGAAGACAGATATGGTAGGAAGTCGCGAGTATATTGTGATGTCACAACCATTAATAAATCAGTTTAACAATATACCGTATGAATAAATCTATAAGTCTGTTAGTTCAAACAATTTTACGTAGCTACGATATTTCCCGGAAGACAGTTACAAATTTTGCGTCAAAGTATTTAAATCGACCAAACTTGGCTTACCATGGCTTCTAAGTGCTGAATTGCAATGTGCAATATTTAGCAATTAGCGAATTACCTTTATCTACGGAGATCAAACCCAAGTCCTCTTTATTGTCCGTCAGGTAAGTCTGGTGGTTTAGTGCGTCGCCTTTCAATCGAAAGGTTGCAGGTGCGAAACTGTTTGCTAGCTAGTCGGTTGTGTCCTTGGACAAGGCACTTTACGGACATTGCTTGAACCCAGCGGATTAATGGGTTCTACCAAATTGAAGGAACGTGTCTATCACAAACAACCCACTGCAATAGCTTCGGTAACCCGAAGATGAGCGCGAGGTGATCTGACGATTGCCCGTGTGTTAAACCCCTTGGTTTTCCCATTCACGAGGATAAACATGAATATCCTATCCTATACATCCTATTTGACATCCATCCACATACAGAGCGAACGAAGCGGACGGAAGTCAACCAACTGGGGACGAAATTAAATATGGACGATCGACCACCAGCCAATCATATTCGAGCATACACACGTGACGACAATACGTCATCAATTATTATGACAAGTAGGTGACGTCATGACGAATAGCTTGGTGGGGTGGAAGGATTGCGGAATTAAACAGAAACGACCACTTTAAAAAAAGCTTTAATGGAACCAATTAATCCACTTGGCTCAGGCGATACCCCACAAGTGTTTTATCCAAGAACACAACCGACTGTCTCGCAACCAGTTTTAAATCGTTAAACCTTCGGCTAAAAGGTAACGCACTAACCTACCAAGTTAAAATGTGTAAACTATGTTCTTGCGTGCTTATGTATTATATTAAAATATTCGAATCCATGTAACCCAGAAAGCGACTGGTTAAAGTTGAACGAGTTCTGCACTTGCGTTGGTTGGAAACTGATCTTCGATCTGAACCTTCTTAAAAGAACCGGGGACCAGTGGAACTCTAGCAACGCCCGACAGCTCATCCACTTTAGCGAGAACCGATTCCACGTCAATTGGGAACTCGGCAATGGTAGGATATAATACTCAAATCTCTGTGAAACGCAACCAAACTATTTAACTTTTAACATTAAGCAATTCCTATTAGTGGATGAATTATTCTAATATTGATACTATCAGCTTAGTGGATCGATATGTTCAATTCAGCTACTAGGTTGGACAGTATTTAAAGTAACGCCCCGATATCCACAGAGCCAATATCATACCCACATAACATGGGGACGAGGTTATCCCCCGAACAAGTGGGTGAGGGATTCAACGAGTTAAGGAGGATATTGCGGACTTCATCTTGGTGGGAGTCGTCGTTGCTGGTCGGACCCGATATCAATCGAGTCGGGAGTTCTCAAGCTTATAGATATTTAGCGAGGTAACAACATTAGTCGAGGGGTGGCAGTTTAGTGGCATGAACCGCCCGACCGTAAGTAGGAAAAGCGCTAGATCGAAACCAATCACTGGTTAAGTCGCTTTTGACAAATCGCTTAAGGGACATCACTACTACTCAGTTAGACTTAATATGTTGAGCGTTACAATATGACACCCCAGGTGTTCTTATACCCCGGGTATAAACACAATCCTTGAATATTCGTATCTTTCTATATCGTGACGGTTTACCACTTCTGTAGGTTCCTGCGGACAGCGGGTCACTCAATTGATGGCATCACTTTCCACCAGTAAGCAAAATCTCTATCATCATAATAACACATTATGATTGGTTGCTATATTGCCAGGTACGATTTGAACGGTAACACGGGGCTGCTAAGCAATTTCACGAATCTACATATTCTATATCGAGTCTTTAGTCAGGTTAGTTGTGTTAGCGATATTTATTTCTGATAAAAAACCCAAAACGTTCGACCTGTTCGCTTGGTTTTATCATTGTTATTATTAATGCCCTTATTCAAATAGAATAACAAATATCTGTGGGGGTCTTCCTTATTTTCTTAGGTCAGGCTTGAATTTGGGCCTTGTGCTTGCACTAATTCTGGCATGAGGTCCCCAACTAACATACCTCAGCCATGACTAAAATATATGGCAATCCGACTGCATAAAAACTTCTTTATTGATATATTGCAATCTGATACAATACAATTCGTACAGTTAAACTGGTTCATTATACATGCTTGAAGATATCATCTTCAAGCAGGCAGTGCTTGTCTACATTTCAGAACGCGTTTCTGATAATAATCTGATACAAAAAGTTTCTACACAAGCGCTTGTATGGCGCAATGTGTGGGAAGATTATAAAGGAAGTACTGCTTTGGGGATTATAGCTGGTTCGAAGGAAATGATATACAACGGGCGCACACAGCCGTGCTGCAGGCAATAATGGCTTATATACGTAAACAATTTACCAAAACTTAATAATGTGCACAAAAATATAGGTAAGCCGCGAATGTCACTACATATCAAATCTACGAGATTGTCTGCAAATAAACCACCAATACTCCCAACAAATTTATTATACAATATATACTTTATAAATAAACTGTTTTTTTTTCAATTCAGCCATACGACTGTTCGATTAAATGTAGGAGATTTGTTTATCGGGTTTCATTTTAAAACCATAATGGGCTCGTTACTAGGACCGTTCTTTGAGTAAAAATTAGTATGAATCGGTCTCGTTAACCATTTTGCCGTATAGGAGGCGTTCAACTAATTATTTTCCCTATCTCTCTAATGCAAACTGACCTCACAAAAACGACTGTCACTCAAAATCCTGACATAGGAAGTCTTAGATTTTTTCACAATTTAAAATTGAAGCTTGGATCTGCAACCTAAACTCAAAACCCTACAAAATTTTGTTTAAAAATTTTGAGCCCATACCCCCTCGTACATCGGCAACTTTTTTTCCAACAAACAGCTAGCAGATGCACAATCAACACCTTTATTTTACAAAGCACTGCTCCACGATTACAAAACTTTACAGCTAAACGAGAACACCGGCGCGCAGCCTAGCACATGCTGCTTTCAACCAAACAAACATTGGGGAATCACCACCATTGTTACTCAGCAAAACACTCGTTTAAAAACAATGACTCATGGAGGGTACCACTCGTCACATCCTGCAGTTCATAGAGGTCTTAATTGGTTATACGCCATCTATAACCTTTTGACTAAGGTCAAATTAAGCAAGAAAATAAGCAAGTGTACAAATGCGCCCACATGCAAGAAAAGTTAGGCTTCCCAAAGTAATCGAGGTTGCATAGCAGACGAAACAAATCATCGATGCTCGGGATAGATGGGCACCTCACGCACAAGTGTGGCTTGGAGAAACTGCCTCTGCATACGACGGTGGAGTGAAGGGCGTCTCGAACTCTTATGCTGATGGATTCACGTGAGCAGTTCAGTTGACTTTATCAAAGTTACTTTTCTGCTTATGATGTATTCAAGTTTTCCCCCGTCGATGGGAACGGTAGCGCCTATCCTTTTGCATGCATTTACAAAATTTCGTTTCTGATTTCGTTTCTAAAAGCCGATTTTCGTTTCTAATTTGCGATTTTTGTTTCTGGAAACAAAAATTTTTTTTTAGAAACATAAATTTTGTTTCTTTATTTCGTTTCTACCACTAGATGATGACGGTGAGCACAAAATGCGATACCTCGGAAAATTTATTTCTGAAAACAAAATAATCGTTTCTAAAAAAACTCTTGGTTAAAATAAATATACCGGTCAATGAAAAGAAGTTAAATACAGCTTAAGCACATGCACAATACTGTATTTGTTATATTCATTTAAAAATAAATAATGTATAAGCCTACCATATTGAAAATAACACACTGATTAGTATTTTTCAAGGGCGGTAAAAGAAACAAATGGCATTATAGAGTGATTTAAATGTATACAATCGATAAATAGAAATACAATTACCCATAAATATTAAATAATTTAGATTAAGTTTAGAGATAAGTGACAGGTAAATAAATATAAATGAACAAACTGTCGTAAAATAACATAAAAACGAATTTTTTTTGTTATCGCTCCTAGAAACAAAATTTTCGTTTCTAGAAACGAAATTTTCGTTTCTCGGCTAAAATTTTCGTTTCTAGAAACAAAAATTTTGTTTCCTAAAGGAATTTAGAGTTAGCATTTCCCAAAGTTCTATGATTATATGATTAGTTTAGCTGACGCAATATCACACTAATTTCGACTAAAAGAATTGCGTGTTCAGTTAATAAATGTAGTTGGATATTTCAAACTAAGATAATGTATTTGTTCTGTTTATTTAAATGAAACATAAATGCATAAACATACAACATTGAAAATACTACACTGGTTAGTAATTTTTACGGGCGGTAATAGAAACAAACGGGATTGAAGAGTGATTTAAATGTGTTCAACCGATAAACATTAAAACAACTAGCCATAAATAATGATTTTATTTAGATTAACATAAGAGAGAAGTGTCAGGTATATATTAATAAACAAAATATCGCAAAAATAACATAAAAACGAAAATTTTCATTATCGCTTCTAGAAACAAAATTTTCGTTTCTGGAAACGAAATTTTCGTTTCTCGGATAACATTTTCGTTTCTGTAAACAAAAATTGTGTTTCGTAAATGAATTTAGGGTTTTTATTTTCCTAAGTTCTATGATTATATGATTCGTTTAGCTGACGCAATACCACACTAATTTCGAGTAAAAGAATTGCGTGTCCAGTTAATAAATGTAGTTGGACCTTTTATGCTAAGATATTGTTTTTTTAACAATTTATTAAAAATTAAGGTATAAACCCACAGCACTGAAAATAGCACACTGGTTAGTACTTTTCACGGGCGGCAATAGAAACAAACGGGATTAAAGAGTGATTTAAATGTGTGCAACCGATAAAAATTAAAACAACTAGCCATAAATAAAGATTTTATTTAGATTAACATAAGATAAAAGTGTCAGGTATACATTAATAAACAAAATTCCGCAAAACTAACATAAAAACGAAAATTTTCGTTATCGCTCCTAGAAACAAAATTTTCGTTTCTGGAAACGAAATTTTCGTTTCTCGGCTAAAATTTTCGTTTCTAGAAACAAAAATTTTGTTTCCTTAAGGAATTTAGGGTTAGCATTTCCCAAACTTCTATGATTATATGATTAGTTTAGCTGACGCAATACCACACTAATTTCGAGTAAAAGAATTGCGTGTACAGTTAATAAATGTAGTTGGAACTTTCAAACTAAGATAATGTATTTGTTCTGTTTATTTAAATGAAACATAAACGCATAAACATACAACATTGAAAATACTACACTGGTTAGTACTTTTTACGGGCGGTAATAGAAACAAACGGGATTGAAGAGTGATTTAAATGTGTTCAACCGATAAACATTAAAACAACTAGCCATAAATAATAATTTTATTTAGATTAACAATAGAGAGGAGTGTCAGGTATATATTAATAAACAAAATATCGCAAAAATAAAATAAAAACTAAAATTTTCATTTATCGCTTTCTAGAAAACAAAATTTTCGTTTCTGGAAACAAAGTTTTCGCTTATGGAAACAAAATTTTCGTTTCTCGGCTAAAATTTTCGTTTCTAGAAACAAAAATTGTGTTTCACAAATGAATTTAGGGTTTTCATTTTCCAAAGTTCTATGATTATATGATTCGTTAAGCTGACGCAATACCACAACAATTTCGAGTGAAAGAGATTGCGTGTCCATTTAATAAATATAGTTGGACCTTTTATGCTAAGATATTGTTTTTTTTAACAATTTATTAAAAATTAAGGTATAAACCCACAGCACTGAAAATACTACACTGGTTAGTACTTTTCACGGGCGGCAATAGAAACAAACGGGATTAAAGAGTGATTTAAATGTGTGCAACCGATAAAAATTAAAACAACTAGCCATAAATAAAGATTTTATTTAGATTAACATAAGAGAAAAGTGTCAGGTATATATTAATAAACAAAATATCGCAAAACTAACATAAAAACGAAAATTTTCGTTATCGCTCCTAGAAACAAAATTTTCGTTTCTGGAAACGAAATTTTTGTTTCTCGGCTAAAATTTTTTTATGATTATATGAGTAATTTAGCTGACGCAATACCACAACAATTTCGGTTGAAAATGATTGCGTGTGCAGTTAATAAATGTAGTTGAACCTTTTATACTAAGATAATGTATTTGATCCATTTATTTAAAAAATATTAAATAGCGTTTTATTTATATGAATTTAGTTAGGACGGGCATAGATCCAATTACGCATTAAGCAGCGGTGATCTGATTAATTATTTCGAAGAACAAATTCTTGTAAACAACAATAAATCAGGGATCTTTTAAATGTGGAACTTTTAGTTGCGCGACATGCGTGTGGTGGGCACACCGAAGTTTAGAAACAAGGTTTACTTTTTGGCTTGAATTGTTAGAGACCTCACGATTTATATTAAAGAAATAACAGTTTATTCTCCGTTATTATTATCGTGAGCTGACCGCGTTCGCACGAGTCCTCAAAAAGATAAGCGCGTCTCCTACTGGTGCACCAGGGCCAAAAATCTTTACATAAACGCTTAGGCCACGATTGCTTAATGTACTTAAAGAAAAAGGTTAGCTTTTCCAACTCTCACATACCACAACAATTTCGAGTCAAAGATATTGCGCGTGCAGTTAATAAATGTGGTTGGGCCTTGTTATACTAAGATTTTTTTTTATTTAAATAAATACTAAATGTATTAACCTACAATATTGTAAATAACACATTGATTAGAACTTTTCACGGGCGGTAATATAAAGAAATGTAATTAAAGAGTGATATAAATGTGTGCAACCGATCAACATTAAAACAGCTAGTCATAAAAATGAGTTTAGCTTAGATTGACATTAAATTTGTTCTCAAAAAATAAACCTTATTCTTGTTTGGTTTTCAAACGCGCGCCATTCACGCACCCACACCACGTCAAATTATCAATATGTTCGATTTGGGTTGAAATGAAACAGCTTGGATATACCTAAATCGACGATTTGTTATAGTAAGTACATGAAAATAGGTAGATGGATGGATAACACATTTATAAATTTGCTCCCAAAAAATAAACTTTAGAGCTTGTTTGGTTTTTAAACGCGCGCCACAAACGCACCCACACTATACGTCAAATTACCAATATGTTCGGTTTGGGTTGACATGAAACAGCTTGGATATACCTAAATCGACGATTTATTGTAGTAAGTACATGAAAATTGGTAGATAGTTGGATAACACAATTATAAATTCACTCCCAAAAATAAACCTTATATCTTGTTTGGTTTTCAAACGCACGCCATGAACGCACCAACACTATACGTCAAATTATCAATATGTTCGGTTTGGGTTGAAATGAAACAGCTTGGATATAGCTATATATACGATTTGTTATAGTAAGTACTTGGAAATAGGTAGATGGGTGAATAACACATTTATAAACTTGCTCCCATAAAATAAACCTTATATCTCGTTTGGTTTTAAAACGCGCGCCATTCACTCACCCACACTACGTCAAATTATCAATATGTTCGCTTTGGGTTGAAATGAAACAGCTTGGATATAGCTAAATCGACGATTTGTTATAGTAAGTACATGAAAATTGGTAGATGAGTGGATAACACATTTATAAATTTGCTCCCAAAAAATAAACCTTATATCTTTTTTTGGTTTTAAAACGCGCGCCATGAACGCACC
>CH002622.1:382565-399406 GCA_000149265.1 Ciona savignyi
GTTTATAGGAAAGAAAAATGACAATCGTTTTTAAAGGACAATTTTCAAACATATTACGGAAACACCTTAAGTCATTTTCTTATATACGTCATTGACGTGATATCAGCCCGCTTTCATATATAAATGTCGACAAATTTTCGCAGTATATTAATGAACTTAGGTGTGATGCTGCAATTAACACACATCAATTTTTTACAATATAATTAAATATATTCTTTATTGCGAACCAAGTTCTCATTTTCCGTTCTGAATTAACCATCATTGAGTAAAGTCGATGATCTTGCCACTTAGTTTAACTACGTATTGCAAAACTTGTTGTTTATTATGGATAAACACAATGATTGCAGAAAAAGTATGTTGTAGCAGAACTAACCAAATGACACACCACAAAGGCGAGTTTCGGAAAGCAAAAAATCTAAAAATCATTAACGTAATCACTTTTGGAGTAATTATCATCATCCATTTTATCTTTAGTCACGTAATTTTCGTTTTATGTTATTTTTACGACAGTTTGTTCATGTATATCTACCTGAAAATCTCTCTAATGTTATTCAAAATTAAAATCATTATTTATGACGAGTTTTTTTAATGTTTATCGGTTACACGAATTTAAATCACTCTTTTAACCCCGTTTGTTTCTATTACCGCCCGTAAAAAGTACTAATCAGTGTATTATTTTTAATATTGTGGGTTCATACATTTATGTTTCATTTAAATGAATACAACAAATACATTATCTTATTTTAAAAGGTCCAACTACATTTATTAACTGCACATGCAATCATTTTCACTCGAAATTGTTGATATTGTGTCAGCTTAACGAATTATGTAATCATAGAACTTGGGAAATAATAATCCTAAACTCATTTAAGAAACACAATTTTCGTTTCTAAGAAACGAAAATTTTACCCGAGAAACGAAAATTTTGTTTCCAGAAACGATAACGAAAAGTTGTTATGTTAGTATTATGACAGTAAAATGTGATATCGCATGCTTCGTGGTTTAAGAGTTTTAAATCTTTCTAAGAGGTGAATCGGTCAAAACATGGGCAAGTACAATTTGTCTTCAAAACTTTGAGGACAAATTAAGTAACCGCTTTCTGCTATAGAACATTTAGCTTATGTGCTACTCGATGACGCACGTGATTAATAAACATATGATCCCAAACTGAGCACCATATTTGTAATTTTGTATAGCAATTTAGCAAACAAAAAAAAATCTTTCTGTTGTGGGGATTACACAAGTAATAATGTAACTCCATTATGAGTCATTATTCACACCACTATTGGCAGGTGATTGTACTGATAACTCGAGTTTAATTATGACATCATAATAACGCGCGACAAAGCTGATTTCTCACGCCGCCAATGTTCTGCATGACGTCACTGTGACGTTTTACCAATTTTAACTAGGCTGGTTCATGTGAATAAAACAAATATTCCCTGGGTTAAGTATCGAAACCAACATGGGCCGGTCCATAACTACGAATCTGTCGCGCTAACCATTCGGCCAGACACCGTTATTGCATTAAAAGAAGTTATATGGTTATTTTACTGTTTGACCTCTAGTGCCACCTAACTTCTAAAAAAATTATCTAATACATTTTTTTTCAGAAACGAAACTTTCGTTTCTGCCTTTTCGCTTTGGAAAAATTTCGTTTCTCACCGTTACTTAGGGGAACGCAGTGGACGTGCGTTATTACATGATAAAACCCAAGATGGACTTGTACTTCGGCCCACCAATGGGTTACCGATGCTATTGCGTTGTGTTGCATATGACCGAGTTGTTTCTAATGTTTCAGTACAAACCTCAATCAACTGGGTTGAGACGACATTCGATAAATGCCATCTAACAAGCTTGTGGCTGCCAGCAAACAGCGGGTGATCATACCGATTATGCTAACCGTGTCAAACTTCGCAGTTGGCTGGATAAACTTGGTGTAACCGCGCGACTGGGAGTCAACGTTGTGGTTCGGCAAGCATTCCTGGGCGGAGACTACACATTGATAGATTTCAACTTTAACCCAGTGCCGGTAGGTACATTAACTTCACATTACAATCGGTTGATTGTTGGCTTATTTCCAGGATTACTGGTTAACTTTGTTGTATAAACGACTAGTGGGGAATAAAGTATTGGGCGTCAATTCTGGAGAGGACCTTCTACAGCAGAGGTTCCGAATATATGCCCACTGTAATAAATACAACAGGTAATCCCTATGGAAGCCACCTGTAAGCTAGTTTTCACAATATGATGTTGTAAACAGGTATGCGAAAGGTTCGATCGTGATCTACTTTATCAATTTGGAGAAGACAGCATCCAATCTCTTGGTCCGAACGCAAAGCACACGACCGGTAACCGGCCACTTATACCTCCTGGAACCGGGTCAAAGCGGAAATTTAACCTCAAAGTAAATGAACAGGAATAATAGGACAGGATAGGATATGATTTATTTATGTTTATTCCCGTGAAAGGGAAAACCATGGGGTTAACACATGGGCAATCGTCAGATCACTCCGCGCCCACTGTCGGGTTAGCTAGCGACCAGTTTCGCACCAGCAACCTTTTGGCTCAAAGGCACCGCACTAGGACCAATATATCTTGTGTTACAACGTTGATTTGCAGGTCGGTCCGATTGAACGGTAAAGTATTACGGTTGACGTCATCAAATTCGATTCCCCCCCTCCCTCCCAAACGCATCGAGCAATCGAAGCTGCGGAGAGCTCTCTCCGTTCCTTCTCTCACTTTCGGATTCCTCGTGTTAGAGGGCGTCAATGCGAGAGCTTGTATGGATGGGAGGAAGTGAAATATTGTTATGATTGCGACCTCCATTTACCAATCACGCATTGTAAGCTTTGATAACTACGAATATAGAGAACATAACGCACCAGGTAAATTCACATAAGTACCGCATACAAATGTATACTGGATAATATAATGCACTGGTGTGAAAAGTTGGGTGCTGTAATAGGCATTGTCAGCGTGCCAGGCGAGAGAAATTATTAAGCCAAGGGCAGAACTAGTTTTCGTTTATCTCAGTTATCATATAATTGTTTTCAACTTGTTGTGGACTATAATTGAAAGGATATTTCGTCCGACCGGTTAGTCCGGTGGTTTAGTGCAACACCTTTCAAAAGGTTGCAAGTGCGAAACTGGTCGCTAGCTAGTCGGTTGTGTCCTTGGGCAAGGCACTTAACGGACATTGCCTGAACCCAGTGGATTAATGGGTTCTACCAAATTGAAGGAACGTGTCTATCATACACAACACACTGTAATAGCTCCGGTAACCCGACGATGGACGCGGGGATAAACATGAATATCCTATCCTATGCGATCAATTTCATCTCGTGGTCAGTGTAGAAGCATAACATCTCCATCGCTTAAATTAGGGGTGTTGTTGGGTTTATAAGGAAAACTTTATTTATTGTGGTAACCTAAAACTATACTAACATCATTAATGAAATAAAAGACATCCTTCGCCACCGGTGTTTTGTTGGCAAAAAATTAAAATCCGTGTAAAATCTCCATGTTCGGTTCGGTAATACTGCTTACCGGAATTGATTTAGACGGATACGCATAATCTATTGGTTTAATCGGTTCTACCATAATGGACGAAATGCACCGATCATACACAACACACTGCAATAGCTTCGGTACCCCGTCAGTGGAAATGGGAAAACGCAAACATCAAACAATTTGCTTACAGACCGGCTATTTAGGTCGGATCCACTTACGTCCCGTAGTGGAACGAAAGCGCATATGTATGTTTCGAATTATAATTTTAAAATTTGCTGATTGAAGTTAAAGATAAACGTTTTTTTTAAGAAACTATGCGATTGTATGTTAACCCGAAGCCCACCGTCGGGTTACCGGAGCTATTGCAGTGTGTTGTGTATGATTCACACGTTCGTTCGATTTAGTAGAACCTTTAATTCACCGGGTTCAGGCAATGTCCGTTAAGTGGCTTGCCCAAGGACACAACCGACTGGCTAGCGACCAGTTTCGCGGCTTCAACCTTTCGGTTGAAAGACGTCGCACTAAACCACCAGACTAACCGGTAAGACAAAATAAAATCGTATTATTTATAGATTTATAGTAAGAAAACATAAAAACTATTAATTTAAATTAGTTAGCATATTGGCATATTTCTCCAGGTCTTATTTTAAACACTTTACGTCAGGTGGTTTTTATAAAAAAAAGTATTGCCTTGCGCTTGGTCTCGGCTGACCAGTGGCAACTTTGAGTTGTCATTTTAAGTGAACAGCCTCTGTATTCATAAAGTATTAGAGTTTAGCGCGCAGGAAACCAATGTTTGGTGTGTTGTTCTACTGAAAGTGTGAGGTTATGTATAAAGTATCTACTCCTACCATGTTAATTAAGTCGATCGCGTGCTGCGTAATTGCATTTTAATCTAGTTTAGCGACTGCATAAACGAATTGGTGTGCGATGCAGAATACTCATAATGTAGCGGGGAAATCCCCTAAGCTTAAATACATGCACGTTCCGCCGTGGTTTTAATTTATCAATTAACAATGCTCTATCAAAATAGCTAATGTATGGGAAAACTAAAATAAGGAAAAGCAGGAAGGAGGGAAACTGCACACTAAAATAAATATTAGGGCATAAGAGTTAGTTTTAAACATGAGGTTGGAGTTTGAGATTAGTGTTTAGGGCAAGGTTAAAATTAATTTCCATAGTTTTGGTTAGCAGTTTACCGCTTTCCCTTCCTTTAGCGTTGCCTGCTAATGTGGTAATTTGTAATTATAGGTTTACTGGCTGAGCAAACACGAACTTTAACAACATTATTCTTGATTCAGATCTGAAATAATTTTTTAATTAAATTAAGTCAGCTGGTCTTGTCACTCCACCAAACACAATGTCGACTTTACCAATGAACCCCAAGCCTTTTCTAAATGGACTAACAGGGAAACCAGTGCTTGTGAAGCTGAAGTGGGGAATGGAGTACAAGGGATACCTGGTGTCGGTGGACGGCTACATGAACATGCAACTAGCGAACACGGAGGAATTCGTGGAAGGAGCATTGTCGGGTCATCTGGGGGAGGTTCTGATCCGATGCAACAACATCCTCTACATCAAGGGGGTGGAGGAGGAAGGGGAAGATGGGGAGATGAAGGAATGACGGGGAAACATAAGATGGGACTTGTGTCAATACAATACATTGTTATCACAATGTCGTCTTTCTACATTCCTCCCAATCATACTTTGCGTTTTGATGGAAAGTTTTTTTTATTGAAAAATTTCGTATTTTGATGGAAACGTTTTTTTTTTCTGACGAGTCTTCATTTTGAACTATGATTTTACAATTCGTGACTTTTTATTAAAATCCTTAAACTTTCAGAATCTGTACCGTTACTGTACCGGTAGCTAATAAACCGTAATGTATATACCGTAATTAAACAACTGTCTGGAACTGGACAAGTAACTATGAAGTTGTTGAATGCTGTCCACCTTGTTGTTGGATATACTTTGTTCATGTTGGTGTCAAGGTCATGTTCTTCTTCATATTCAGGTAAAAATGCTGAAACACTTTTTATAATATATGTATGTCCAATTAGCTCTGCTGGTGGCATGTATGACTGTCAGTTGAAATAATGTGCAATCGAAAAATGCTGGTAACTAGTCAGTATTGTCATTGGGGCAAGGCATTTAGTAAATATTGCTTAAATGAAAGCATTAATGTGTTGAAGAAAAAATGACGAATGCGTAGTACGCTTAAAATAGTATATTTGCTTCAAACATGTCCCTTCACATAAGTTGTGTTTATAGTCGATATCTAAATCATTGGTGCCCAGGTTACCTGTTGTTAAATGTAGGAATTGTATAATTATTAATTAGTAGTGTAAGGTTGGGTATACCGGAACTAAAAGAATTAAAAATGAAATTAAAAAACTTAATAAAATTATGATTGAACATGCTTAATAATACTATAGGTTTTTACACCTATAGAAAAGTTTACCCCCCTTTAATTTACTCTTTTTAACAGCTTCATTTTATGGAAATAGCTTTCTATTTGAGCGATTATCGGACAATTCGGCTGACACCACGCTGTCTCTGCAATTCCAGACGCGTGCGTTGGACGGAATCATACTGATCGCTGCTGGACAGCGGGATTATTTGATCGTCAGCTTGAAACATGGAAGGCTGGAGGTTAGTAACTTGCTGTGTGTCACTAAGGGTTAATGGTATTGATTCGATGACTCAGTCTTTTTACTGTCACTCTGGCCAGCATTAATTATGTTGTTTTTTATTATAATTATATTATAGTGACACTATTTGTGTTTTTCTTCATTAATTGTAAAATAGTGATTGTTACCATTGTAAAATTATCATGCTGACCGAAAAAATCTTAAATTATTCTTATTCTTGTGTGTTTGGTGATAGATGAAATTACTATAACACTTCATACACTGAAAGATGTTAGCAAGTAGTAACACTTTGTGAACGTTTTATTTGTTTCTACTTTTTCTAGCAGATGTCAGTGAGTAAGGTTATACAAACATTCCCTTCACACACTCATTAGCACTACGTACAAAGTCAACAAAGGATTAAATCCAATGTGTTTAGCACCGGTACTTGTACCAACAGTATATATATAAGCGATGTCTATTCATAGAACAGTGTTTTTAACAAATTTTGGAACTTTTTGTATTAAAAATCTTTATCGGAACACATGAAATATAATATAAACACAACATGTGGTAATAGGGACTGTTGAAGTAATAGTAAGTGGTTTAAACTATTATTCATTACTGCAAAGTAACACTCTATTATAATGTACTGTTTAATAATAACTTATATATAAGAACATTTTAGAAATATATGTAAATTGATTAATTTTCTATAGACCGTCTAATTATCCTTAAAACACAAATGTTCCACGGAATAATGATAAAATGTCAGTGGGAAAGGAAAGGGTACTCAAGGTTTATTTAACTAAAAGGAAAAACGCAGGAGAGTTAACATACAGGCAATTGTCTGGTTACCAAAGCTATTATAGTGTGTATTATTATAAATGATTGAGACATTTCTACTGTTTTAGTGTGAGGTATAACTTTGTCTTTTAGATGTGCATAATCATACACATAACCATAATTCGATACTCCCCAATTAGCAACAACTCGTCCACAGATAAGGATCAACACAGGTTATGGGGAGGAGGTGTTAAAAACTACATCGAAAGAGAAATACAACAATTTACTTTGGCATGAAGTCCAATTGATCCGCCATGCACACAATGTATGGGTGGATGTTAATAAGAAGAACATCATAACAAGCACCCTGCAAGCTGGGAATCGAGAATATGATTTAAATATCGATCTTGGGGTGTTTCTTGGGGGGTTTGGTGAGTTAACATTGGATTTTTATTGGATATTTTAAACAATTTCTATTTAACATAGCTGTCTTAGAAATCTAATAGAAACAGCTGTGATTTTGGGTTAGATTATCACTTGTTCAGAGTTTTGTCTGTTTTATGGGATTTTTTTGTTACAATTTTAGAAACTACTAGACTAGATGGGATCAAAAGTAAATCTCCACATTGTAACACCAGTAAGCTGTAGGTTGAAGATAGCTTAGTAATTATGACTACTGATGTGAAAACTTTGCAGACCGCAACGTGGGGTCGTCGTATGTTGGGAAGTCGGAGCAGTTCTTCCGAGGTTGTATATTGAGCGCTGTGTACAATGATGTGGACGTGCTGGACCCAATAATGAGCGTGGGGAACCATAAGTTCGCGCACAATGTCGATGCAGGTGATGATTGGTGTTCCTTATTCATCGGTCGGTTAGCTCGGTTGGTGTGTTCGCCATCATCTTAAAAGTTGTTGGATTAAAATCAACCTGATGGTGGTTGGTTGTATCCTTACCCAAGACACTTAACTGATGGATTAATGGGTTAAATACTCAAATCACACTGCATTTAATGAGTTAACGTGTCAAATCACACTGCAATAACTTTGACAACAGTACGGTGAGCACACAGTAATCTGGTGATTACCCTGGAAGACATTCCATACACCCCCCATCCACGAGAACAAACATCCCCAGGTTGTTCCAACATCTTCCGTGCGCAACCTCACCACCCGATGTCGCTCACGTCCACTGAGTCATTCCTCAAGCTCCCAACATGGCCGACGTCCGATGACGAAGCGTTATTTGAATGTCGGCTCCGCACATTGGGCCAAGATGGACTCATCATGTTTAGTTCTGGCGCCACCAAGTGAGATTATATTCTAACAAACATATCATGCCGATCTAACCATAGATTAGGTATTCATGTTTATCCCTTTAAATGGGAAAACCAAGGGGGTTAACACACGGGCAATCGTCAGGTCACCTCGCGCCCATCGTCGGGTTACCGGAGCTATTGCAGTGTGTTGTATATGATAGACACGTTCCTTCAATTTAGTAGAACCCATTATTCCGCTGGGTTCAGGCATGGTCTGTAAGTGCCTTGCCCAAGAACACAACCGACCAGCTAGCGACCAATTTCGCACCTGCAACCTTGAAAAGCGACGCACTTAACCACCATACTAACCGGCCGGACCATAATGTCACAGATCTGAGTTTGTGATGTTGGAGTTATCGAAGGGCCACATACGAGGATCCATCAACAGAGGGTCAGGGGTGGTTGCATTGCAATCCACGACGCATGTGAATGATGGGGGGTGGCACAGAGTCAGGTGGATTATGGACTGTTTCTACTGTTGAGTTCGATATTTATTGTTTATTTTTTTTGTAGGCATTAAGTCAATGGTGCAAGTGGTAAAAATATAAATCACACCCTTGACAGCCATAATTAAGATAATTTTAAGCCTAAAAAACAAAAATTAAACAAAATAGAGCTATAAGCATAATAACATAGATATTTGTTATTTAATCATATTTTGTTTTAACCTGCACAGATTAAAAGTAATAATATTTTTGTTAGTAAATTAGTTTTTCATATTTGTTACTTAGAAAAAATAATTTAACATTATTCCATTCTTAAAATTACTAGCAAGCTTGGTTACACAACCTACCCTGACATCTCAGGTTAAAGTTGACGTCATCTGTGCTAGAGATTCATGTTGGAAGGAATAAATCGAATATTTTCATTGAACAAAGCAACTCAGGTGATTAAGTATTCCTGTTGTATGTGATTTAAACATCACCCAACCCACCCACTACACATTGAAGCAAAGAAGTTAATTTTTCTTTAAAGCTTCAACCTGTGCAATTGGGTAATGGTAGTTACAAACTGCATGGATGGATGATAATTAAACAGAAATTTCCCGAAATAAACACCAAACCGGTTGTTTTACAATTTGCCATGTGAATAGCATAAGTGTTGTCACAATATTTCTTATTAGACTGCCCACTGCAATACCCCGTCTGTGGACATGTGGTGTTCTAAATCACTCTAATATTATGACCCCCATGCTTAGAATGTTGGAATAATAATTCTACACGAATACCTAACATGGATATCCAACCGACCACCCTCAGGTGATCTAGACATGACGGGTGGAATGTACATTGGAGGGATGGATCGTGGTTTAAAGCAACAAATGAGATCAAGTGGAATCCAAACTCAATCGTTCCCGGGGTGTTTCAAGAATCTTAGAGTTAATCGAATGTGAGTGGATGTTGGTGGGGTGGTAAGCTTATTTGGAGCATGAACCATCAGCCGAAAGGTTGTGGGATCAAAACTAGTTGCAAGCTTGTTAATTATGCACTTTTGGCTTTATCAGCCATTGGCTGTGCTCGTTACCAAATGCAATGGTAGTGGATTGCTCATTTAATACAACACAAAACTTTAGTAACTCATTAGTGGGTGCGAGGTAAACTGACAGTTGCAGTTGTGATAATGCATTTTCAAGTCAAAGAATAAAACTTGGATGTTCCTATCGAAGGATTAGTACCATATTCGGGGCTGTGAATATGCATACTAATGTTGTGTTAATTTATACTCCTACACAGTACATATATTGTATACATGCTCCTGTGTATACGATTGTACTAGCATGGGCTAATTGTGCTACTGTTTTTCATCAACCTTCCGTTCAGACGCAAAACGTTCAAAGACTTCACGACCACCCACCTCCTCAATGTTGGTTGCCCTTCCAACATGACAACTCTACCTCGTGCACAGTCGAGTTCACAAGTGGTTCCAAACTTCGTGATCGTACCGCACACCCAACCTCGCACCTCTCACAAGCCAAGCTCTACTATGGTGGGTGGATGCAATACAATATTCGATTTACTGTTTTCTTAGAGGCTTTTTTACAATTTCTTTGTTTTGTAGTCTGATTTTAATAATCATTTTCTTTTGATTTAATAATCAGCATAATGGTCTCTTGTTTTAACCAAATGTATTAAGGTTTTACTTGGTTTTGTAGATGTATTTTTGTTAACTACATGTACATGATATCAAACCGTTTAAATTATTAGTGTAAATATGTTTTAACAGGTCACAAGAGGACAGCAAAGGCATGTTTGCTTTCAACAAACCACCCACAACATTGAGTTGATGGAAGGAGGTCGAGTTGAATTGTCCGATGAGATAATTCGATTCGATCTGATGAGCAACCAACGCAGATTGCGCAACGACAACTCCATGCAGTTCCTCACGTTCAACCTCACCCAGCCACCCCTACATGGGGGGTTGGTGGTGGTAGGGCGGGGGGTGGTGGGGGGGGATGCGCTTGTGATGCAAGATATTCATGATGGGAAGCTCACATATGTCCACGATGGATCTGAGACGAGAACCGACCGGATTGTATACACCGTGGGCACTACTGGGCTGGATGCTTCTATCAGGACCAAGGTGTGTTATTTACTTCTAAGTATAATGGTTATGTGGTAGGATATTGTAAACAAATGTTTAGTGGCAATAGAAGTCAAATAAATATGGACGCTTTTCATATTTTTTTTCATAAATATTTTTATTTTTTTGAAAAAAATTTTGTTTAAAAATAAAATTTAGTAATTTTTTGATTTTATCTTCTTAATATGTACACAATATAGTGGATTAATTGGCCATTTTCAGCTGAACTAAATGTAATATAATGATTTGAATAACCTCCATACAGGACAGCAAGGAGTACCACTTGTGCAATGCTCACCACGACACCATCCCACCCAGCATGAAGTATTCACTCAATATCACCATAATTCCCGTGGATGACCCCCCTGTACTATCCATACCAGCCAACTATACCTTCACCCCGATACGGAACGCCCGAACCCCCCTCCCCACCCACATACTACGTAGCTACGACCCTGACAGCGACCCCAGCGATATAATCTACCACGTATTATCGGGTGGTGTGGGGTGGCACATCGCGAGCACCGTACGACCCGTAGATAGCTTCACGCAGACCCAGGTGGATCGTGGTGAGGTCGACTTCGTGCACGCCAACGGCCCCGACAGAGTGAGGTTGCTGGTTCAAGTGACGAACTCCAACGCAACCCTGCTATCCAGCACCTCCACATATGTGATGAGGATTTCCACCAAGCCAATCCAAATTACAGGTTTGTTGTTATTGATATTATAGAGTCATTATGGCAACTAAAATAAAAGAGAAAGAAACTGCGAACACAGTTGTTACATCTCTAGTTCTGGTGTTGAGATTAGTGGTTATGGTTTGGCCGGGTGGGGGGTGGTGGGGTCATAGTTAGAATTTCTATAATTTTTAGAGCATTTCCATTCTTACCCCTTCCTTCCCTTTGTAGTCCATTAATGTGGTAATGCAGGATTATTTGTTTTTATGTAACTTTTCAAGAATAATTCCACAAAAAACATGAACCACATATATCAACCCCCCCCACAGTGAGCCACAGCAGGGGGTTGGTGCTGGTGGAAGGTGAAGCGAAGTTGATCAACCTGCAACAACTCAACGTTTCAACGAACGCTGGTGCGGCTCACGTCGATGTGAAATATCGGGTCGTATCGCCACCATTGTACGGACATATCCAGGTAATTATATTGGACAAGTAATAGCAAGATACAGAACACAATGCATCTTTAACCGAGCTAATTAACACACCAGTAATACAGCACATAATAGCACTCTTGCATATTTCGTGCATGGATAAAAAAGGATATTCAGGTTTATTTTATGGATGGGAAAATGCCAGGAGTGTTACCACATCGGTAATTGCCAAGTTACCCTGCACCCACAATCGGGTTACCGTAGTTATTGTGCGGATAATAAATATTAGTTTTTTATCCTTTCAGTCATTCATTATGCCCCAAATCCTCGTTTTATCTCGATAATAATATCGTCCAAATAATGGTAAAGGTACCTGTGTAAATTTCTACCTGGCACTTCCAATACAACTACAATGTTGTATGATACAACTTACATGAACACCCCCCCCCCATGAAACATTTCAACTTGTGCTCACCAGGTTTACAGCGGGAATAATGGAGATAAGGTGTCCAGTGGAGTGTGGAGTCGGACCGATCACTTCTTCCAGTCCCATCTGCGCGACAACCAGTTGAGATATTTGAATGTTGACGCGCCAGATACAAGTGGGAGGTTGATTGATGACAGGTGCTTTGCTATTTCTATGTCTATCTGATGGTGCCTACTGGTGTTGCTTTCATTTTGAATTACCAACTTAATTATTATTGTATTATTCAATTGAACATGATCTTGATTGTTGGTCTGAGCTCAAATCTAAAGCGAAATTTAGATCTTTTCAGATTGGGATCTGTTGGAA
Source organism: Ciona savignyi (assembly GCA_000149265.1). Classification (NCBI taxonomy): domain Eukaryota; kingdom Metazoa; phylum Chordata; class Ascidiacea; order Phlebobranchia; family Cionidae; genus Ciona; species Ciona savignyi. The sequence goes on from CH002622.1 coordinate 395,291, forward strand.
TTCCATCAAAATTTAATAAGGCATCATCCTAAACTGCTCAATATGTAATAAAATGTAGTATATATGCTTATAGTTTAAGCTCAGCATATTTCTTTGCAACTGAGTGTTTTTGGTTAAATTTTGATTCAGATTTATTTCGCCTAAAATTAGGCATTATCATCGTTTCATCTGCCATATTTTGTAGTTCCATAGTATTCTTGTGGGTTAAAGTTTATATACACATGCAACCTTACTAAATAAAACTAACATATCTGGTACTTGTGGTCTTACTTGTTTTCTAATTTACATACAAATACTTCTTTTTGGCAGTTTATCAGCTATATATAGTTTCTATACAATCCCCCTCCTTCTATGCTTTAGGTTCCACTTCACCGTAGGAGCTGCCGGGTATGAAAGTGAACCCGCAGTGTTTAACATCAGCATTGTCAAAGTGGTGGTGTCAATAAGCACAAGTGGAGTGAAGTTAGAAGCTGGAAACACTGGCTTCCTGCTGACCCCTCATGCACTGGATGTCCAACATTATGGTTTGGTTGGAGTCTCCGACGATGATATTCGATTCTTCATATTGACCGCCCCCATCCATGGGAATCTATTTTACGGGTGATTGCTTGTGTGATTGTTGCCATTAGTTGTTGCTATAATGTGATAATGCTTGTGGGGAGAGCCTTATATCCCAATGATTGCACCACGTACTGCAGTAGTGTCATCAACTATACCCCTCCAAGGCCTCTCAGTTGTTGTTCCAATGTGGTCGAGGTTATAAGGAGAACCTCGTGTCCCAATCCTTGTATCACAAACTGCAGTGGTATTATCAGATCTACCCATTCAAGACCCCACTATCCCATTCTTATAATATCCCACCTATTCCCACCCTCATAAGGCCCCACCAACCCCATACTACCCTACTGGAAAGTTTGTATGATGCGCCGGATATATCTGGCGTGGTGCATGGACTACTTTCTCGGGTATTGGCGCAGAAAAGTCCAAAAACCATGCTGGTGTGGCGTGATTACACTTTCTTTCATTTATGTCAGTATTTTTGACACTTTAAGCTTTATATTTTAAAGTTTTAATGAAAAATTATGCAACTTTGTTTGTGGTGGCGCAAATTAGTATTACTGGCGTGGCGCAAAATTTAGGTTAAAAAATGTTGGCGCAAAAATCCGGCGCACAGAAAACGAACTTTCCAATAGGGCCATACTATAATACAACCCACCCCACCCCAGGGACACAGGGTTACGCATATCGTACGGCGGGTCGTTCACACTGGCTGAGCTGAGGAACAATCGGATCCAATACGAGGTTGACCTCACACGTTCCACACAACCGCTGCACGACCACATTGAGCTCAACGCGGTGATCCGCGATCACTACCGATCCCAACCTTCCACACTTAACATCACATACCAACCCGACACCAAGTCTATTCAGGTGATTCATACTCAGCTTGTTTTAATAGGAAAGTCTCACACGGGTGAATATTGATAACCTCGCGCCCACAATTCAGTTTTAGTAGAAGTAATATATATATACTGGTTTTATTAAAGCGTTGTCCAAGCACATAATTGTGTAGCAAACTGCTGGATTTGAACCCAGGTTCTTATACTCAGCTTGTTTCAATAAAAAAAGTCTCACGCGGTTGATTATAAGATAACCTCGCAGCCAACATCGGGTTACCAGAACTACTGCAGTGAAATGGAAAAATTAATTCAGTTTTAGTAGAAGTCCTATATCTACTGGCTTTATTAGGGGTTGTCCAATCACACAACTGTGTAGCAAGCTGATGGATTCGATCCCACAGTCTTTCAGCTCACAGTTAAATGCGCTGCTATTTAGACAACCAGCCATACAATTTTTTTTACCGAGCCAAATTTCGAACCCATGATAGGCTCGATCATAAGACTGTTTTTATGTAGTTGGTATATGTATCGGTCGCGTTAAACATTGGGCCACACAAACGTACAACCATACATTTCAATGTGGAGTATATTGATCAATACATCGTCACCTCCAACACATGTTTCCTCCCAGCTCACATCAGGGTTGGTGGAAGTAGATGAAGGAGGTGAGGTGGTTATCACATCCGATCAACTCTTCGCTCAAACCTTGCTCCACAATCGATTCGCATTTATTGTGAGTTATCTTGTTCATTCATATTGCTGTTATAAATATATATGTATTGATCGTGTTATTTCCAGCCATGCTTAAGTGCCTGTTCCGTTTGTACATGACACCGAGGTTAAATTGTGTTTGAATTAAATATTTTGTAGATTTTATTTATAGCGCCATGGGCTGCAATTTGAAAGCCAATGGTGTTGTGTACATCTGTGGCCCCCCTGACTTTACCCCCATCACCCCCCCTTTCACCCACCCCCATTCAGATTACCCACCAGCCCACCCACGGAACTCTATATATAATCAACCCCCCAAATGTTGGCAACCTTACCACATTCACCACCCAGGATATCTTGGAACACCGTTTGAAATACAGGTTCATAGATATTTAATCTTGTGGTTTTTGTTAGAGGGATTCATAAAAATGAAAATATACATAACCAAAGTAATGAGTACATAATCCAAATTATACAAGTAACCCAGATATTACTGATCGAGATCATATCATGTCTTTGCAAATAGACTTTTTAAAATACTTTTTTATTCTATCGAATCTACTTTCAACTCGATGCATTATGAACTGAATTAAAAATACCAACCCCCCCCCCATTCCAGACACGACGGTAGCGAGACGCCCCAAGATTTCCTTGCTTTCACCCTCCACCCAATATCTGGGGCTGAGGAAGCTTTAATGAGTGAAGTTTTGAACATCTCCATCCATCTACGTATGTTCCATACAAGTATATTGTTGTGACAGGAGTTATTACTCCCATACTAGATGTTCATATAATGCACTGGTTGTATCCACCACCGAATATATAGCTATTTCGATAACAAGGTTGTTGGATTGAAACCAGCTTCTTGCTAGTTAGTTGTGTTGAACACCATATGACCTTACCTGGGCCCAGTGTATTAATGGGTTGCATTAGAACTAAAAGAACATAGCAATCACATACAATAGCTTCGGTAACTTAGTTGTGCACGTGTAAATATCTTGCATCTTGTTATAAACAAGATCCACCGCCACATATGTGTGGTAACCTGGTGACAGTGACTAACCAACTTCACTCCTTGATGCCAGCAACACAACTAATAACCCCATCCACCTCATCCACCCAGTGAACGACCACCCCCCAGTGAGAGTGGTGGACCAACCCTTCCACCTCCCACGCCGTGGTGAGCGCTTGTTGACCCCCACGATATCTGGTATCACGACCCTGATATATCCGATGATGATCGTGATCTGAAGTTTGTGCGGCGTGGAATATCCAACGGGGACCTGCTCAATGCTACAACCCTGATGAAGGTATCTACCTAGTGTAATGTCTCATCTTGTGTTATACTGTAAAAACCTCTAACCCAGTTACCATCCCTTTTTAAGATGGTACACCACCGAAGAGATAAATAGGTTGTTCATCCTGAAAAACCTATAGCAATTTTTCTATGTTTAGCTATACACTGACAAACAGACGTTAAACGATAAAATGAATGCGAATCCACTCAAACTTAATAATTTCCACCATCACCGATTACCAACCACTGCTCCAAACCTTATCCTTATCCCTGGTTATTTTTACTAAAATGAGTGGTAAAAAAGCCGCCAGAAATCCCTGTATGATGTGCTGTAAAACACCTCCCTTACTATAAACATCTAGGCCGAACCCTATTAATCTTGCTGCATGCGAAACCCATTAAGTTTCCACTATGTTAAGTTTGTAAGATTGAAACAGTCTTCCAAATAATCACTTTCATCCAGATATTCGAGTTCAGCCAGAAAGACATCGCGTCGAAGTGGTGTGTTGTTCCGTCATCGAGGTCGGGATTTCGGGCGATTCGTGTTTTGGGTGAAAGATGGGAAGCATTTCGCGACAGGTGGGGTGGTGGTGGGGGTGTGAAGCAAAAGGTTGGTTCACTTTTTTTTGTCTCTTCCCCCGCCCCCCCCGCCCCTCCCTCCTCTCCCCCGCCGCCCTGTGCCCCGCTTCGTGCCCCCCCCCCCGCCCC
>CH002622.1:404253-442171 GCA_000149265.1 Ciona savignyi
TTTCATCATTCGCGCACGACCACTGGTTATCTCCATTAGTGGGAGCCATACTATGCCGGTGGGTATATATAATGTTTCTATGTGTTTGTATATTGTTTCTATGTGCTTGTATAATGTTTCTATGTGTTTGTATATTGTTTCTATGTGTTTGTATATTGTTTCTATGTGTTTGTATATTGTTTCTATGTGCTTGTATATTGTTTCTATGTGTTTGTATATTGTTTCTATGTGCTTGTATATTGTTTCTATGTGCTTGTATATTGTTTCTATGTGTTTGTATATTGTTTCTATGTGCTTGTATATTGTTTCTATGTGTTTGTATATTGTTTCTATGTGCTTGTATATTGTTTCTATGTGTTTGTATATTGTTTCTATGTGTTTGTATATTGTTTCTATGTGCTTGTATAATGTTTCTATGTGCTTGTATATTGTTTCTATGTGCTGGTATATTGTTTCTATGTGTTTGTATATTGTTTCTATGTGCTTGTATATTGTTTCTATGTGCTTGTATATTGTTTCTATGTGTTTGTATATTGTTTCTATGTGTTTGTATATTGTTTCTATGTGTTTGTATATTGTTTCTATGTGCTTGTATAATGTTTCTATGTGTTTGTATATTGTTTCTATGTGCTTGTATATTGTTTCTATGTGTTTGTATATTGTTTCTATGTGCTTGTATATTGTTTCTATGTGTTTGTATATTGTTTCTATGTGCTTGTATATTGTTTCTATGTGCTTGTATATTGTTTCTATGTGCTTGTATATTGTTTCTATGTGCTTGTATATTGTTTCTATGTGCTTGTATATTGTTTCTATGTGCTGGTATATTGTTTCTATGTGCTTGTATATATTTCGGCACAGAGTTGGTTCTGGATCACTCTCCGATAAGTCCGACTTAAAAGTGGAGAGTTCCTGTAATGGAGTGAAATTAATGATCATGTTGTCTTGCTTTCTTTGCTGCAATTATTTTGTATTTTGAAATATACACAAACATTTTGAATACTTATTAAGCAGCAAAAACTTAGTAACTAAATCAAAATAAAAATATATTGTTTCCATCCAAGGTATTCCCGGGTACGCTGAGCGCGTTGCAACCATCGGTCATGCATGGCGGCACGAACTCGGGTGAGGGGAATTCCCATGGGGTGACGTTCCACGTGAGCAAACCCCCACGTAAGGGGATGTTGGTGAAGCTACTTCCACCCCGCAATGCGGCCACAGGTTGGCACCATTCACCCATCATCGGAGTATAATGGGGGGGGGGAATAACTTTAGTTGATAAATATGCATATTGGTTCCTCTTCACTTTAAATCATAAAGTCTGCCAGGGGTACTCGGATGCTAAATGTGTCAGGCCTGCCCTGGGGCACTGGGGGACCCCAAAGGTGCAATTTGGAAGAAACCCAATTTACTGACTTAGCTACGACTACGGTAGCCAAGGTTAGAAACCACATCCTTTGTACAAGGCACCTTTATAGTCAGGGTGTTAACCCCACACTGTGCTCCCAGGATTTAACAACCGGGACCATGGCATGTTGGATCGTTTTTACTTTAAACCATAATGTCTGCCAAAGGTGCCAGGTCTGCAACTTTTAACAAAAGAATTTCTAGTTTGCTGACTCAGCATTATGACTGTGATAGCCATAGGTAAGAACCGTATTCCTTATACAAGGCTACCCTGTTACTGTGATAACCCCTTTTTATGCACCCGGGGGTAACTCATTTTGACCACTACCATCTATGTTACAAAGTTGAGCCCTTGAATTAGAGGGGGCTAAGGCTCTTGGACTTGTGCTTACCCACCCATATAACCCACCTTGTACTACAGGACCTCCCACCCACATCAAAGTAACCTCATTCACACAAGAAGACATAGAGATGGGCGCCATCATATACAACCAGGTATGACATGCTATGCACCCATCCAACTGTGGCTCATATAATGCATTGCAGACCGAGGTATTGGATGGATGGTCGGCGTTCGATGATATTGTGTTGTCGGCCCATTCCCCACCTGCTATGAGCGTCCCTCATATCCATCTTTCCATCAATATCACATACGATGCTTACCGACATGCTTATAGAAGCAGCGCGATACAAACTAATACAGGTGAGCTAATGGTGGTTGCACGTGTGTGAATGATTTATATGGGATAGGATATTCATCTTTATCCCCGTGAATGGGAAAACAAGGGGGTTAACACACGGGCAATCGTCAGATCACCTCGCGCCCATCGTCGGGTTACCGGAGCTATTGCAGTGTGTTGTGTATGATTTACACGTTCCTTCAATTTGGTAGAGCCTATTAATCCGCTGGGTTCAGGCAATGTCCGTAAAGTGCCTTGCCCAAGGACACAACCGACTAGCTAGTGACCAGTTTCGAACCTGCAACCTTTCAGTTGAAAGGCGTTGCACTAAACCACCAGACTAACTGGCCGGGGTAATATATCCACACACTGGTATAAAACATTGTGTTTCACTAAGTTGGAAGTTTTAATGTATTGGAAACTGGAAATAATTCATTTGAATAAATCATCATGGACTGGTCCGTTCCACATGTGGATTGCTATCCCGTTGCACCCACATGTACTTAGCATGCAGTGTTCAATACAGTGGCTGTGGTGGATGAAGGAGGGAAGGTCAACCTCACCACCCATCATATCGATGCTAGCAATTTGCTCAAGAAGTACCCACATGCCCACCTACACCAACTCAGGTGAGTTATATATGTTCTGTATGGATCGGAGATGTAACACGATGATGCAGATACAAGGTGAAATCGATGCCATCGTGTGGGTTGGTGAGCATCCAAGGTGTGATGGGAGCCATCAATACCACGTTCAGCCAGGCTGACCTTGCGCATGGGAGGGTGATGTACACGCATGATGGGAGCGAACACTTCAAGGTAATACTTCTATTTATGACTTCACCTTCTGCTGTTTGTTGTCCGAAACTCTACTTGCACTGTGGAAGACACTTTCACATTCGGGATTGTATCGTACTATGATGAAGGACACTCGTAAGATCTCCACAGCAGTTTTACGTGTTTGGGTTCTAATATCCAAAAAGCATGGGGTGTTCAAATTCACTCCTTCCATTGGTTAAACAAGATTTCAGCCATTTATTTCCCCTCTGTGCTTGTTAGAATCAATTTACTTTTGTAATTTAAATATTTAACAGTAACGATCTGTTCCTCAAAAAATCCCAACCCCACTACCCGAGTATAAACCTTGTTACCCCAGGATTGGTTTGATTACGAGGCATGGGTGGAAGGGGCTTCCCCCAGTGCGGTGGGTGACAGGTTCACCCTCATTATCACCCCGGTGAACGACAACATGCCACTCCTTATCACCAAGTCTCCTTCAATCGAGGTAATTCCTGGTTGATCCACCATTACCCTTATGATGGAAACCAATCGATTTGTAAGTGGTGTCGGGCCGATAAAGTGAAACAATGTGTACGTTAGCGAAAAAAGTAAAGTTTTTATTCTATGTTTTGCAGTGTATTGCTATAGATAATCTGCCTTTGGGCACCTAGAGTTGTATCAAATCCATGGCATAACTCCCGACCGGTTAGCCTGGTGGTTTAGTGCGACGCCTTTCAGCCGAAAGGTTGCTAGTTCGAAATTGGTCGCTGCTTGTCGGTTGTATGCTTAGGTAAGGCACTTAACGAACATTGCCTGAACTCAGTGGATTAATGGGTTCTACTAAATTGAAAGAACGTGTGAATCATACACAACACACTGCAATAGCTCCAGTAACCCGACGATTGGCGCGAGGTGATCTGACGATTGCCCGTGTGTTGACCTCCTTGGTTTTCCCATTCACAAGGATAAACATGAATATCCTATCCTAACTCCACGCTAAACACGCTCACCCCACATTCACACAGGTGGTGCAGGGGTTCGTTGCCACCATCGGTCAAAATGACTTGGAATACACAGATGTGGACAACCCCCCACAGGAAGTGAGGTACAAAGTGATCCGACCCCCAACTCATGGAAGGATCATGCTGCTCACCCACACCACACCCCATCCAGTGGACAGCTTCACGCAACGCGACATCAATCAAAGGAAACTTATCTTCGACCAAAACGGAAGTGGCATCTTGTACCCAGGTATTTGTGGCATTTCTACAGTTGATTCGTTATCAGTGAATACAAATTATCATTGGTGTTTGTATTGTACTGATCGGTTGGTTCATTTGTAGTGTGTCAGCCGAGTAGTTTTGTGATTGAAACCAGCCGTTAGCTAGTAGGTTGTGTCCTTGGGCAAGGCACTAAACAGATGTTGCCTGAACCCAGCGGATTAATGGGTTCTACCAAATTAAAGTAATGTGTCTATCATACACAACACACTGCAATAGCTCCGGTAACCCGACGATGGGCGCGAGGTGATCTGACAATTGCCCGTGTGTTAACCTCCTTGGTTTTCCCATTCACCTACCGGGATAAACACTTCCATATATGGTGTGTTCTATTATACATACTAATCCATGTTTGTGACCTTATAATGCACAGCGGATGAACAATCGGAAACACCTGACGCGTTCTACTACAGTGTGGCAGATGGAACGCACCGACCTTCTGTCAGCTTGCTTCGTATCATGGTATGTTGTCTGTTTTATTATATTCTTGCAAGATTGTAAAACTGGGAATTGCTACGTTCTTTACCACACACTGGTGGTAGCTTTTCATCAGAAGCATTTATAATACCAACATAGTTAATCTGTAATACCCAGTTGACAGTAATTCATCTTCGGAAATTTGTAGCTAGTAGCCAAATGTTACAATATGGTGTGTATTATACATTTGGTGTGTATTTTTTGCGTAATATTCTTGGTCATAAAAACTTTTCCTTTTTAAAAAAAAATTCTGGCTCCCATTGTTGTTTGGAATTTCTATGAGTATTTTGTATTAAAACCAAGATACAAAAGAAAAAAATGTTTGCATTGCATCCTATCCACCCATGTTTACCATGCGTCCTATCCACCCATGTTTACCATGCGTCCTATCCACCCATGTTTACCACCCAGATCCTCCCAATATCGATCCACCTGACCACATCCATACTGGAGATAACACAAGGGGATGTAGTGGCTCCCATCACCCAGCGGATACTCAACGGGACAACCAACGGACAAGCACACCACGTTATATTCTCACTCACCACCCGACCATCTGCTGGTACGCTGATGTTGGACAACCATGAGGTGAAACTTTTACCAGCGACCATAATTCAGTTGTCTTATTTTATTCACATCAATATGGGATGCTTTATCTTTATTCCTGTAATTGGGAAAATGCAAGTGGAGAGGACTGACCAGATATTCATGTTTATCCCCGTGAATGGGAAAACCAAGGGGGTTAACACACAGGCAATCGTCAGATCACCTCGCACCCATCGTTGGGTTACTGGCGTTATAGAAATGTGTTGTGTGTAATTAAGACACTTGTTTCATTTTGTTAAGAATCGAGCAATCCTTTAGATTTGGGCCTGTTAATTCAGTAAGTTAAGGTGATGTACGTTAAGTGACACAACCGACAAACTAACTGGCTTGTGACTAATTTTAATCAAATGCTCTGCTGGCAGTCCTATACACTACTTTAAAACTTACTTGCCGGATCTTGGTCTATTGAGTGGTGGAGGTAACTTCTCGAACCAGGGGATTACCCACAAATATCCAGGTGGATGAATTCAAGATGGCCGACCTTGGTCACGTGATCTATTTCATGGATGACATCACTCACGCATATGATCATATGAGAATCACAATGACGTATTATGACGAGACAATGACATACCATCCAAATATCACCGCAACCGTCCCCATAAAGATCAACCCACTTGTTGATATAGGTGAGCTGTGGTGGGGTTAATCATTGGAGATTGATCTTTAAACTTGGAAAATGATTCTTCCTGCCTTCTCTGCACGATAGAGTTATGGGGTTGGAGAAGTTGTCAAAAGAAACAAAAATTTAGGAAATAGTTATCGTCACTTTTCCTTAATTCCCTATATGATGTCACCGCATTGACATCATAATGTTCATGAGAACAAACATTCTAGGAAAATTTGAAATTTTTTGCAAACATCTGGTTGTAATAATCTAATAAAGTCCAAATTTAAATCTTTGAACCTTGTATATTGGCTATGAATGGCTGGGTTTATCCCGAATATGTAAACAGAAAAGCCTTTATGTGGTTATTATACAGGTAACCAGGCAACCATATTATTAAGTAGCCATTGTCTGTTTGACAGAGTTGTCGCAATGGGTTCAGTATATGATAACTTTATTTTCAAATAATCAATCAGGATCCCTGTGAAAAACAAACCACCCCCCCCCCCCCCATCCAACAAACACCAGCATGATGTTGTTACAACTCACAAAGTTGTTCCTGCAGATAGTTTTACCATCAACACCCACCAACGCAATGTTATAACCACCGATGTGTTAGATGCTAGCCAGCTCGCTGACACCACCAATTCCATGCCATACTACACCATCATAGGTGGACCCAATATGTCGGATATTATTGTCGAACGTGGGGGTGGAATGTCCACTGATCCAGGTAAACTACCTTCGTTTACTATAATTTCGAGTGTGGGAAATATCCTTAAAACAACACTTCAAATTAAGGCAAGAGGAAAAAGGGGCTTGAAAATAAATAAGGCACCCTTTTTTCATAAATTTAAAGAAACATCTTAACCCTATACAACGAACGGCAATAGCTCCGATAACCATAGCGAGTGCCACGCAATCTGACGATTACCAGTGTAGTAATGTAACTTTTTTTTCAAATTCACTGGGATAAAACACAACATGACATCCAATAACACTACAATACTGCATTACAGCTAATTACCATATAATGTTATCTGTTGAGATCACCAAACATTCAACTGAGTTGTCCCCCCACAGCCAGCCACTCCACACAACGCAGATCATTGAACCCCCCCACCTTCACCCACTTGGATATAGTGGAAGGAAGGGTCGCAATCCATCCACACGACGTTATATTCTCCAACCTCACAAATGTGTTGGATGGCTTCCAATTCAGGTAACTTGTGGCCTTCATAGAATATATACTGTGTGTATATCAAGTACTGTGCGTGTATCGAGTACTGTGCGTGTATCAAGTTGTTGATAATTATGGAGTGATCAGAAAAAATTAAAATAATGGTTCTATTAAGTTTATGGGATTTAAAACTTTGTGTCAACCATATACAACACACTGCGTTACTCAACGGTGAACAGTGGGCTCATGGTAATGTAATGATTGCCTCTAATAACCCCATTTGCACCTATTATTATGGAATCCTAACTTGTCAATCAATCTAACCTGTCAATCAATCTAACCTGTCAATCAATCTAACCTGTCAATCAATCTAACCTGTCAATCAAACTAACCTGTCAATCAAACTAACCTGTCAATCAAACTAACCTGTCAATCAAACTAACCTGTCAATCAAACTAACCTGTCAATCAATCTAACCTGTCAATCAAACTAACCTGTCAATCAAACTAACCTGTCAATCAATCTTACCTGTCAATCAAACTACGCCTGTCAATCAAACTAACCTGTCAATCAATCTAACCTGTCAATCAATCTAACCTGTCAATCAAACCAACCTGTCAATCAATCTAACCTGTCAATCAATCTAACCTGTCAACCAATCTAACCTGTCAATCAAACTAACCTGTCAATCAAACTGACCTGTCAATCAATCTAACCTGTCAATCAAACTAACCTGTCAATCAATCTAACCTGTCAATCAAACCAACCTGTCAATCAAACCAACCTGTCAATCAAACCAACCTGTCAATCAACCTAACCTGTCAATCAAACTGACCTGTCAATCAATCTAACCTGTCAATCAAACTAACCTGTCAATCAATCTAACCTGTCAATCAAACCAACCTGTCAATCAAACCAACCTGTCAATCAAACATTGCAGGTTGGAAGTTGATGACCACTCGGTGTCGCCAGCGATCGGCTACTTCCAATTCACCATCGTTCCTCACAACAATAGTCTGCTGGAAGGTAACAACATGTTCTGCATATCTACTGCATAACTTATTGCATCCAATATATGCTACCATACATCAGTTTCTAATATTCTTTGCTATGGATATTAAACTGTAAGTTGTAGTACCCAACACACGTTAGTTAATACGTCCTTTATTATAAGTGTGTCAAGATGGAAAGAGACCGACAAGAGAGATGCCTCTGGCTTATATAGCCGGCATAACATAGAGATCTTAAATAATACTACATAAATTAAGTCAATGAAGCAAAGTTATGGAAGTTCTTGAAAGAGTGTTGGATAATTTGTTGATTTTGTGTCGGAATATTAATCCACCACCGAGGTTTATTAATCCACCATAATTTAAGTCGCTCACGTTGTAGCGACCACCATGATGAGATCCATGGAGGAGATGACGACAGGGGGAGCCACCACGAAGTCGGGTGTTCCTACAACCACCACCCCTACCATATCTACCACACCGCCATCCACCATTGTACTGGTTGGAAGGACCACCAGCATGGCCAAGGTTGGTTCTTGCATTGATGGTTGTTCTATCCTGCTCGGTGGGAAATTGAATAGAGGGTTCTTACACAGGAAATCATCACATTATCACGTCCACTTTCAGTAGCTATTGCAGTGTTCTCTCTATTATTGACACATTTCTTTAGTTTTGGTTCATCCTATTAATTTGTTGATTACGCATGATGTTCACCAAGTGCCTTGCCCAAGTACAAAGCCGATTAGTTAGCGACCAGTTTTAAACCTGCAACCCTTTGACTGAAATACGACGCACTAACCCACCAAGCTATTTGGTCAAAGCATGTGTTGACATGTTGTGTCCTAAACAATTGAAGAATTCTGCCATCCTCATAGTTGACCTCACACATGGCCACAGTCAAGTTCCCCTCTCACCTTTTACCCGATTGTTATTTCAGGGAGGCACCAAACTAGATACCTTTTGTTTTTTGGTGCCTTTCTGTTTTGCTGTAGTATCTTGCCACAGTATTTTTTTTGTTAATTGTTGGATTTTCAGTTAACGCCATATTTGTTTTGCTATATATATATATATATATATATATATTTGACATGTATTTTCAAATTGTTGGTGGTAAACGCTGCAGCGAAAGAAACAAAATAAAAATTGTATTGTAGCAGGCATTAGAAGTGGAGGAAGTAGAGGATGGCCGGATGTCGTGGTTGATTCTTCTCATAATTGCTCTTTCCATCCTCCTGACCCTCATCATAGCCGCCCTCATCATCTGCTGCATCTGCATCAAACCCACCAGAGGCCCTGCGTATGTGAAGGGCCATGAGAGCACTCTAGCGCCACACAGTGACGAATACAGCACCGTGCAACCCTCGCGCGCCACCATCGACGCAACGACTTCTGTTAAAGTGACGTCACAAACACGCTTGTTGAAACCATCGCAATGTCCAACTGCACCTGTGGTCGTCACGCCGCTCGGGGAAGCCCCCTCCCACGATGACGTCACCAACCTCTCCACCTCCGTCCCGCACGACAGTTTGCTCTCCAACCACGTCATCAACGGCTTTACGTCATCAGCGCGAGACTTCCGAGATTACTTCCACCCGGTGGCAGCAGAGATGCGTGACGTATACTCCTCCGACGAGAGTCTGACTTCACAAGGGGAACCCCCTCATATGACGTCATCCATGGGTTCCCTATACATGGGTGGAAGGGGTTTGAGCACAACCTCCCCCGTCCAGCAGTTCTGGGTATGACGTATATAAGCGGGGGAAACCCCCAACAATCCACCACAGCATGCAATTGTCGCACGACTTGTGTTCCGTGCTTTTCATATTTCCACCCAATTTACCTTCTAACCTTTAACCTCGTGTAAATATTTTAATCACTTTTTATAGAAATCTAATATATCGAGTTATTAGTGTTTGTTTTACAGCATAATGTGCCTTTAATTATTGTTACTGGGTTGATGGTGCCTATCAATAATAATGAAATGTAATCAATCTTTGCACAATCGCTATGAGCAATCAATGTTGACACATCAATCAAGTAATGCAGCTGCCAGCAGTATTCATTCGCTCCAAGTGCCTTGTCGACCATCTTGCTATTTTCATCCTTTTTAGTTGTTTTCTAATAAAGCAGTTTGTGAGTTCGATTGTTACGTGTATTTTTTCCCGGCTGCGCGCATAAGTCGCTCAAAAGAAACTGATTTGTCGATTATCGGTATGTATGGATGAGATGTTACTGGATTATTCTGTGAATACCACACGGGTAATCATCAGATCGCCTTATACCCACCGTCGTAGAGTGTGAACCCCCCCTTATACACCTATGTAGTCCGTCATATTGAAGTGAACAGGTAACATTCAGTAACGCAATCGTTAGAACGCGACGCGCACTAACAGCATGCACGCGCCTTCTATCACGTGACAATTGTTTTATAAAATCAACCCAATTTTGTCGTCGATGATTGAAACTGAAGTTTAGAATTGTTACATAAGCGTATATTGTGTCCATTAGCCTCACCCCGCTTGCCTGTTAATGATTGTAAGTGTGTCGAAACATCGTGCAAATATTAACCTCCCGTACCTGGCCCCGCACAGCCCGTAACATGCAGCACATGCGTTAACTACCTTCGCGTTTGTTTTAACATAATTTTGCAAACAGACTTATTGCTTTTGTTTTATCTGTATTTAAGAGCCATCGAATAATGACGATTGTTATGTCATACCGTGGTAGAAACTTTAATAATAATAAGTTTTTAGTCATCGGCGTTTCCCAGTATGTAACATACGGTATACTGTTAAGCTTACAATAAAATAGTATTCGTTATTTATGTTGTATTCTTACTGAGGCTTTATTGTCATATTTTTAATCTACAGCCTGAATAAGGCGCAAATTGTGGAAAAATGCGACGAAAACTGATATGCATGATAGCAGTTCTCTTAGCGTGTGTTAATTATGCAATCGCTGGTAAGTGATAGTTCATGTTTGTGGCAAGATAGAACAAAATACTAATTATCATGAAAGTTGAGCTATAGATCACCGTACCATCAGCCGAATAGATATAGGTACGAAACCAGCCGTTGGTTAGTTAGTGGTGTCTTTGGACAACACACTTAACGACAGTCCTTAAGAAACGTCTAAAAACCAGTAAATTATCAAGTTTCGGTATAAGTAGAAGTGGCCGCTAAACCCACATAAAAAATAAATGTTTATAAAAAACATTTAATCCACTCTTTAGGTTGGATGTACACAGTGAATTAAACGATTGTAGCAGCGTCTCCATTGCATTAAACTGGGCCGTTATGGGTTATCATACGATGTTAGTAATAAATGCCCCAAATCACGTTTTCTTTACAAGTTTTTCGACGATAACCGTGGATACATCATTCAATATAGATTTCCCCATTTGCCAAAAAATAATTATCGCATCAATACATTATGTTAAACCTGTTTAATTCGTGTTGTTTCACAGATACAACTTGTACGTTCGACCAGACAAGCGAGTCATGTTATACACAGAGCAAGTTGGATAATTTCGATTGGAACCGGCTGAATGGACCGACGCCTTCAGTAGACACTGGACCCGATTTCGACCACACCACACAGAATAACACTGGTATAACTATGCAACTATAGAGTGCGATCATATCATTAGTATCTAGTGTGTTGTGAATCTGCAAAACGTTCAGTATATTTGAGCTGCGTCCATGATATCAGTATACCGTCCGGGCCAGTTAGCGCTCATTAAGAGAAACAGCGGTGGAAAATGAGTGGAAAGGTGGAAGTGGAAATACATTGGGCCATGGCCAATAGACATTCGGCCATATGTCCTTGGAACTGAACCTACTGTATTGATTGATGGGTTTTACTAAAATAGTATTAACGCCAATAACCCAACAGTGTGTAAGTGATAATCTGTCGATTGCCCATGTGATAACGCCCCATGCATTTCCAAGGATAAATATGAATATCCCATGTGTTAACAACGTTAATTGATACGCGTATATCACAGGTTACTACATGTACATGGAGGCCTCGACCAGTGGACTCTCAACAGGACAAACCGCGAGCATCGTGCTCAAACCGCAGGGATACTCCGCCGAGGGTGGCTGCTTGTCATTCTGGTACCACGCATATGGGGAATCCCTCGGTAGGAATTTGTGGATCCATTGCGTCGCGTTGTTTCATTGCTGTGTTCACAGGTGGATTGAACGTGTATGTTGAACCGATGGGATCCCCACCCACAACACCACTGTGGGAGGTGAAACACAACCAGGGCAACCGATGGTTCAAAGGGCTGGTTGACGTGAACCCAGGTAACCCCGGGTTAAAGTGGGAAGCTACATTCGAAGCTGTCTTTGGAACTAGTTTCTATGGTGACGTTGCTATTGATGACGTAATAATGAGCAACACGCCGTGCCAGCCAGCAGGTTTGAACTCATTTGAACTCTTGGATCGTGTCAAGTGACGTTTGCACGCAGGTACATGTGATTTCGAGGTCGGTACGTGTGATTGGGTGGGCGACCCCGGCGCAGATATACAGTGGGTTCACACAAACGGCAACACGTTGGGCAACACTGGGCCATCTATAGACCACAGCAAAGAAACAGAGTTCGGTGAGCGAATGGTTCACTTATACATTGCTCAACGCTTTCCGGACTAACCGCTTAACCTCGACCACATGATGGGTCGTCTTTACTGCACACGTCTGTTCGAGTATATTTCATTGTAATTTATTTTTATCGTGTCTGTCGCAATGATTAATAATTGGTTAAATCGGCATTCAACTCATATACCTACTTTTCTTCCATTTTTAAACGAAATAACTACAACAAAATCTATCAAACCGTGCAGGTATGTTCCTGTACGTCTCGCCACAAGGTCACAAGAAAGGAGACATCGCTAGGTTGACCTCCTACCTCGTCCCACCTACACCTATCGACACCAATCTTTGTCTCAGCTTCTGGTAACTACATAGGATAGGATATTCATGTTTATCACCGTGAATGGGAAAACCAAGTGGGTTAACACACGGACAATCGTCAGATCACCTCGTGTCCACCGTCGGGTTACCGCAGATATTGCAGTGTGTTGTGTATGATAGACACGTTTCTTTAATTAAGTAGAACTCATTAATCCGCGCATTTAACCGCCAGACTAACCGGCCGGACATTAACCCCATGTCCCGGACCCACGCAACCCATCTATCGCAGGTTCTACATCAGCGGGTCGGATGTGGGCTCGGTGGAGGTGATGTACCGCAGGACTGATGAGATGATGGCGGAAAGAGGGGAACGGAGGTGGAGGGTTAGTGGGGACCACGGGGACCGGTGGATCAATGGCCAGCTGTCAATCAACAGCACGTCATCCAAGTTCCGGGTAATTAACGCGCGGAGATAATACGGGCGACTTTCTGTGGGCTGGCGGTTGTATGTAGAACACGTCCTGTGCGATTCGCGTTGCTACTGGGAAATGTTATTTGTCGTTCCTAACCTCTCTATTATCATCGCCACAATTTGATTGGCGGATGGTTGATCAAAACAGTTTCAATTACTTCGAAAACGAACTGCGAACATACTACACACAACACGTTATTCTTACTCATGCATGAGCTGGAATTATCACATAATACTGGTTTGGTTAATCTGTTTAATAAGGCAATATACAAGGTGGTTACATGACGAATATAATTCAATAAACATGAATAGATGGCAATGCAACATAAACATTTAAACACGGAAGTAAAACATTTGAAGTTGGAATCGAAACAAAGTATAAAGAGAGCAGCAGGTAACTACGCGGTGTTACATCATAATTGACCACCATGCACAAGTGCATCCACATGCAATGTATTGCCAACTGTGGCTGCTAACATGCTGTCTCGACCTAAAATATCCTTCCAGGAACTGCATGGTTTCACACTTAAGGTTCATGAAGGAATGGTATTTAATACGCAGAGAGTTACACAGCAATGCTTGCAAGTTAATCAAATAGGAAGTCAGTTTACAAAAAGTTTAATATATTGCTCATAACACTTCATAATATTCATCAAATCATTGGCAAGGTTCCCATCACATTTTAACCTTTCTTCTTACCAGCTTTGTTCTGCCCAGCAGCAGCATGTTCCTTCCCCAGCGTATCAGCTTGTTGCTTGCGCTTCTCAAACGCCGCGATATCATCCTGCAAACTTTTCTTTTTCTCGTCCAACTTTTTCTTCTCCTCCATGTGCATTTTCTTGAGCTTGTCGAACTTATCGTGCAACTCCTTCTCGGATTTCTTCAGCTCACCTTCTTTATCTTTCACTCTCGAGACGAACATTTGTCTCATCTCGTCCTCTTTACGTTGAAGCTCGTTCAAGTGATCATTTCTCTTCGACTCATAAACTTCCTGCAAACTGAAGTTCTTTCCACCATCGTTGTCGTCAATGAACCCCATCTCTGTGAGCTTGGACCTCCTGTACAACTCGTAATGTTTCGTGTGCGTCTTCTCCCTCAGATCCTCCATGTTAACTCGCACCAACATCTCACGCAACTTCACAAAGTCGCAGTGATTCTCGTTCTCCACCTGCACCGTACCCCACGGATACTGCCGGGCCTTCACCATTTTGTTGCCGAGTTTAATCTCCTCGGTGCTGCCAACCACTGCAAACGGGAGATGTGTGTTCATTGACGCATTGCCCTCCGCCACAGTTTCGTCATCTGTGGGGAACTGGTATATCTGCACCCCGTTGGACACCAGTTCACTCATGATTTTCACCTTAAACTTGTGTAGTTCACCTTTTGACACAATATCAGCTTTGGCAATCACCGGAATAATATTCACTTTGTTGTCTAAGTTCTTCATGGTCATTAGATCCAGAGATTTGAGACCATGACCGGTGGGTGAAATGAAGTACAGACAAGCATGTATTCTGGTGTCATGGTAACTGAACAAGGACCGGCATATCTTTAGCTCTTCTTGGAGGTAATTTTCGAACTGCTGGTTGATGTATTCCACCACAGGCTTGTAGCTTTCCTCTTTGTTTATCTGATCACCGAACCCAACTGAATCAACGATTGTGAGCTTGAGACGAACATTACTTTCCTGCAACTCGTATGTATTCGCTTTCAGCTTGACACCAGGCATGTTATGGTGTTGCGGCTCATTCTCGAAATTAGTGTTAAACAGAGTGTTCATTAAAGTTGACTTCCCGATACCAGTCTCACCAATACAAAGTATATTGAAGCAAAATCCTTGGTTTGTAGCTTTGTTGACAAGTTGGTCTGGTAAGCTGTCAAATCCGACATGACCAGACAAGTTAAGACTCCTCATACCTTCGTGTATGGAACCATTGTAATCACCAGCAGCAACTTCTACGTCATCCATTTTAACCATTTCTTAACTACTACAATAAATCATCACAGAAACTTGGAATCAAGTATAGCCTGAAACACGATACAGATTAGCTTATCACTAACTAGTTTACTGTACAAACTGAAACTGCAATCGAAGTAGAAAGGTTAAGGCGCGGCGGTTGCGTGTGTGTGCGCCCGCACCTGCGCGCTCGATGCAGTTGTTTACACGCTATGGTGCACACGCGCACATACTCCCCGAAGTAATTCTGATAGATTGCTCTTCGTATTTACTGGGTCCACATGCAATCACGACTAAACAAATATGACATTTCTACCATGATGGACTAATATGATTCCACTGATTAATTACCAGCATGCGTTGTTGCTTAAATATAATTTCAGTTTATATGTTTTTTTTTAAATGAATATAAAGAAAAAACCTTAATTTTAGTTAGGAACAGAAACATATATAGGTGGTACTTTACACTACGGCTCACAAGAAAAGCAAAAACCACAGGGTAGCAGATTTTAAGGAACCAACGTATTTTGATTTTTTGATTTTTTATCGAAGTTAAAAATTTCATATTATTATGATGGTGAATGAAACCGAAAAATGCAACAAAACTATCGTTGAATGGAGATTGAAACAACACGATTTTTCACCGCAAAATCATTTGCAAGATCACACAGTGATTTGCTTGAAGAGATAACATAAATTGAGGCATTCTCTTACATGCGAGTTTCTTATCTAATTTTGATTAAAGATTGGTTTATATAGGGCCATGTTTTCCACTGACTTTCCCTTTAGATACATTTAAAATGCGGACATGGGTTAACTTTGTAGATGTTAACTGGAATTGCCAGCTATTTCAAAGTTCTAGCACATCTTTGTTTGAAGCGATTTTAGTATGCCTTATATACGAATTAACTTTGAATTCAAACAAATTATTCAGATCGACATCGAAGCGGTGATGGGTGTTGGTGACGTAGGCGCGATTGCTCTGGACGATATTCAAATGAACTGGACGAATTGCGAAGGTCGGTTGCCGTATGTGTTGTTGTTGATTGTATGGGACTATGGATGGTTATTTGTGGTCATCTCCATAGAACGCAGGGTGTATACAACATGGGCAGGTCATCGGATTAAGCACACCGTCTGGTTACCTTAAGTTACCACGAACGAATAGTGCAATGTGTTAAATATAATGGAGACAAAATCAGCAAATCTTGTGTAACCTGTTAAACCACTGGACTCATAATTACCTGATTATACATGAACATAACCAACTGCTCAGTGATTTTCATTCCACAACTTTTCGGCTGTCTGTCAGACACGCTGTCAATGAGCGAGCTGATCGGACTAGGATAGGATATTTATCTTTATCCCCGTGAATGAGAAAACCAAGGGGGTTGACACACGGGCAATCGTCAGATCACCTCGCGCCCATCGTCGAGTTACCAGAGCTATTGCAGCGTGTTGTGTATGATAGACACGTTCCTTCAATTTGGTAGAACCCATTAATCCGCTGGGTTCAGGCAATGTCCGTTAAGTGCCTTGCCCAAGGACACAACCGACTAGCTAGCGACCAGTTTCAGATTAACTTCAGATTAAGATTAGATATAAACCATGTACAGCGGCCCCGGTGGAGGCGACTCAAACACGCGACGGACCGTTCTTGTTCTATTCCTACAATTTCCCCGACTCCGCCATTGCGGTGGACGATAAGTTCCAATCGTTGATTCGAGCCAACGGTGGCGACCGGTTCTATCTGGTTTCCCCTGGAATGAGCAACACTCTCGGCTCCGTGTCATTCGAGTCGGAGAAATATCCCGGGTATTACTTACGTCATCAAAATTACAACCTCTACCTACATCGGTTCGACGGTAGCGATCTGTTCGGGCAAGATGCGTCCTTCATCCCAAGAGCTGACCTATTTTACAAGGTCAGATTCCCAATAATTAAATGCTAATTTTGATTTTATTTTTTTTGTTTCCACTATGAAAACACGAAGCGGCATCTTTAATAAAAATCGAAAAACGGCAAAAAACGGTAAAACGTCAGTCGTTAAAACACATTCGTATGGCCATGCAATGTAGGAAAATTATTGCCCCATGGACATTGCCGTGTGTTTTGTATGTATAAGATATTCCTTCCATTTTGGACCAGCCCATTGAACCGCTAAGTTCAAAAGAAGTGTTTTATGGCAGGAAACAATTGACTCCTGGCTGATTTTGAAACCACAACCTTTCGACTTACTGATTGTGCTAATCGTGGGACAGGGATGCTGGTTATGAGTTACTTACTAAAAGTGCTTATCAGGGCACAAGGATACTGGTTATAAGATGTGCAGAGTTTGATCCCAACCATCGTCACCAAACAAATTATCACTGCCCAAGCCACAAAGCAGGGATTTCCCTTTAGTGGATAAATTTGTATAAAAATCGAAGTAATTCTAAAATGTTACCACCATGCTATAGGTCAGCCTTAAGGATAATATATTGTTGTCTTAATAATGCTTCAATACTGCAGGACTACACGGCCTATGAATCCGTCAACCTCCCCAATTTGTACATCAGACATGAAAATTCTTACCTCAAAATAGACCCAGATGATGGCACTGATACTATGCATAAAGATGCCAGCTTTGCGCCAACCATAAGTACCTTGTTTTTTGTTTTAAGTACCTTGTTTTTGTTTTAGCATGTTTCATATAAACAAGTCCAGTAGAGCAATACTGCATATGCAATATTCGGAGTGGAAATATGGTGTATATCTTGTGATTAAGGGTGGTGCTGATCACCTGATATGATCTGAGTTTAATCCCCAACTACACCACTTGTTTTTTGTGTTTATTTTTTTTCGTCAAAATCTTAATCGTTGAGCAACATTCATTTAAGTGGTTTGTTATAAAATAAAATAAACCTATAATGAACACACAATAGCTCAGAGATAATCTGATGATCACCCATAAGATAACCCCCCTCATGTTTTCCCATTCTTGGAGATAAACATGAATATTCTGCACCAGATCTTGGTTCATTTGATTGCGACTTCGAACTTGATGTCTGTGGGTGGGTGAACCTGCGGGACGGGGATGACACGGACTGGACTCGGCACACTGGGGCAACCGACACCGAACATACGGGACCGGAGAGTGACCACACCCATGGAAGTAAGTTGGTGTTTCTTTGATCATACAACCACCTTAAGTCAATTCAAATATGAGTAACTGTGATAACCTAATGATGGGCATAATATAATTTAAAGATAACCTATGTAGATAGGTTAGAATATTCATGTTTATACCCATGAATGGGAAAACCAAGGGGGTTATCACACGGGCAATCGTCAGATCACCTCGCGCCCACCGTCGGGTTACCGGAGCTATTGCAGTGTGTTGTTAATGATTCACGTGTTCCTTTAATTTAATAGAACCCATTAATCTGCTGGGTTGAGGCAATGTTCGTAAAATGCCTTGTCCAAGGACACAACCGACTAGCTAGCGACCAGTTTCGAACCTGCAACTTTTGGCTGAAAGGCTTTGAACTAAACCGCCAGACTAACCAGTCGGACATAAGGACTGGTGTGTTTTCCCATTAAATGAGATAAAAGATAAATATCATATACCCAATTAATCTTAAATAATTCCTATGTTTACTCCTATGAGTTCTTTTGAAGTCCAATCATATTCAGATGGAAATGAATGTTCTGCATAACAGAAAGACCTTAATAATACCGCATTATCCCAGATGTGTGCTGGAACAGAGTTGATAACATGAACACGGTTCAGGGTTTGATATCCGACCCAACATTTTCCGACCCCCCCAACATTTGGAACTTTGGCAGGTATGACAATGTACAATTGTTACATTTCCACATATTGGTTCTCCTACATTTTACAAGGAATTCACTTATTCTTTACTGGATGATTAGACTTACATATTCATGCTTATTCTTGTTAGTCGGGTGTGAAATGACAGGGGAATTATAACCTTTATCGGGTTAGCTGTTCTATTGCAGTGTATTGTATATAAATGAGATGTTCTTTTAATTTAAGCAGAACCTATTAGTTACTGGACTTGAGCGATGTCTAATAAGTTCCCTGTCTAGCATACAGCTGGAGCCAACATTTGGTTTGATTTTCCCATCCCCTGGGATAAATGTGATAATCCTATTTATTTGCCCCCATTAAATTTGTAAATAATGCCCTGCGGTTGTTTGGTTATTCATGCAAATATTAATTAGAGTGATATGTTGATTTCATTCGCCTGGATGATGACGTATTTATACCTCCATTCTGTCAAGTGTTTAATATCGGTCGTAAATAAAGTTGACTAAATCGAATGTACTTCATATGTTATATTTGGTTACATATTGTCAAATCTCCTGAGGTCCAACTACAATCATCCAATGTTCCACCCAGGTTTCAGGACAGCGATCGCGACAAATGTGAATACGAGTGTGCCATTCAACCACTGTGTGCGGCATACACACTATTCACGAACGATCCAACCAATGGAGAATTCGCCGGATATTGTTATGGAAGGTTTACAATTGCTAGATTCAATCAACATTTTTTATATATTTCTTATTGCTAGATTTAATACTTTTCTAAGGAAATCCAAATAACCTTGTCAGAAAGATCAATAAAAAAGGACTTTCTGCCAACTTGCCATATATTTTGGTCCACACTTTCCACAGCATAGGTTTAATTACACAGTTTTCTTGATTTCGAGACTTAATCATTAATTTTATTTTGTGCTATCTATTTTTGCACCCAACATATACCTATATATTTTTCCATATTGGTTGACCTGATTAATGAATATTATTTTTCTGCTTTCCTGTTTTTTCTATTTAAATTTTTACTGCAGTTATACTTTTTACTTCTTCGTTACATTGTTAAAGATAAGAAATAATTGTTAAATGTTAAAAAAATTGAAAAAACAACAAGATTGTCCGGCCGGTTGGTCTAACGGGTAAGTGCGTCACCTTTCAATCTAAAGATTGTAGGTGCGAAACTGGTCGCTAGCTAGTTGGTTTTGTCCTTGGGCAAGGCACTTTACGGACATTGCCTGAATCGAGCGGATTAATGGGTTCTACCAAATTGAAGCAACGTTTCTATTATACACAACACACTGCAATAGCTCCGGTAACCCGACGATGGGCGCGAGGTGATCTGACGATTACCCATGTGATAACCCCCTTGGTTTTCCCATTCACGTGGATAAACATGAATATCCTATCCTATCCTAAGATTAAAGCAATATAAGCATATCAATATAAGACTTTATAAAATAATATTGGTGATAAATCATTATCTTCAGTATTTAGAAGAGTAAAATAATTAAACGAAGCTCAGGAAATGTCAAACAATTAATAAAACTCACCATACACGACCCACAGAGCAAGCGTGCCTGATGTTCAGCAGAAAGAGCCGAACCACATCTCTGGTATCCGAGTGGATTGTACGCAGGGTTACTACATGTATCTGCAGAGTTCACCACCCAATGTACCTGGAGACACAGCTCAACTCTTCAGTTCGCCAGTGATATCTAAAGGTAAATGGTCTGAATTATCAGATTTAATAGCAGAGTGGTAAAACCATTTTAATATTGAATTCATGTTTATCCACGTGAATGGGGGAAAACCAAGGAGGTTAACACACGGGCAATCGCCAGATCACCCGCGCCCATCGTCGGGTTACCGGAGCTATTGCAGTGTGTTGTATATGATTTACACGTTCCTTCAATTTGGTAGAACCTATTAATCCGCTGGGTTCAGGCAATGTCCGTAAAGTGCCTTGCCCAAGGACACAATCGACTAGCTAGCGACCAGTTCCGCACCTTCAACCGATTGAAGGCTTAACCGCTAGGCTAACCGGCCGGAGAATAAGAATCCATATCCGTCACTGCTACTATGTTTGCATGACATAGAGTTAATATATGAGAATATATACAATACAAGGTTCGAAATAAATTAGAACAAAAGTGTTTGAATCTTCTTGTATTTTTAAGACTAGTTTCGCTTGTCATTTTCATCTGATCTTGATAAAAAGAATAGAAACAGAAAAATGTTCAAAATACCTAAAAATATACAAATTTAAATATCCCAATTTTAAAGTTACTTTTCAGCCCATTTAACACACTGCTGGCCTTGCTAGAAATCAGTAGGGAAATGTTTATGTTTAAATGCCCCAATGTTTTTATTTTTCCAAGGATAAACATGAGTACAATCTAAAATGACAGGCAGCTAAAACCCTACATTCCTGGTCTTTGGTACCACGACGGACCACTACTTATCTGTCATATTAACCATCATATTACTGCAGGGGCTCAGTGTGTGGAGTTCTGGTACCACATGCATGGCTCCGACAGTGGGCAACTCAACATGTACGTTGCAACTGAGGAAGTTCTGTCGAGTCCCGTGTGGTCTCGACATGGAGCACAAGGGAGGTGGTGGAACCAAGCCAGGGTAGGAAGTTACCTTGTTTTGTGGTAGGAACATGCCAGGGTATATTTATTTTGCCGTTTTTTCCTGTTCCTGTGTTGTTATTTGATTTGTTTGCCATTTTTAAAAACTGGGACACAAAATGAATAAACTAAACTATGCAGTTAACTTTAGCAATTTGTGGTGGGAACATGGCAACTTTGCAAGATATATACATCATCGAAAAGAGCCATTCATACATTAACAAAATTGGATCCTTGCAGCATCAATAGTATTTCTTAAATTTGCTAGCCATCCACTTATGGCCAGCTATTTATTTATTCGTATTAATATTTCTTTTCTATTGTTTGTTCGGTTAGTGCAATACTGTACTGCACCTTTCCCAATTGGTCCACTTTTTCAGGCCAAACCTTCTCCTAAAGCCGGCTCCCCCTTAATACCAGTTGTATTTTACCGCACACTATTCTTCAGGTCTTTATATCATCATAATAAAGTTTTTTTTACAGTTTTGCG
This sequence comes from Ciona savignyi, assembly GCA_000149265.1. Classification (NCBI taxonomy): domain Eukaryota; kingdom Metazoa; phylum Chordata; class Ascidiacea; order Phlebobranchia; family Cionidae; genus Ciona; species Ciona savignyi. The sequence continues at coordinate 426,572 of CH002622.1, forward strand.
TCCGCTGTATTTATTTATTTATATTTTTTTTTTGAAAATGTCATGTTTTAACAAAGTTCGTTTTGCCGTCTTTTTCTGTTCATGGGTTGTGATTTATACTGGGGCAAAAAATGAATAAACTAAACTAAGCATTTTAATGGGCTGATTTAAAACACTGAAAAAACTCTATTGTGTATGACACTTTGCAATAGCTCTTCTAACCTGATGGTGATTGAGTGAGAAAATCCTTCAAATTGAGTCTTCGCAGGTGAACGTCGACTCGAAATCGAATTATTTCATCATGTTTGAATCAGTGATTGGGAGTGGTGAGCTTTCTAACATCGCGATTGATGACATCAGCATATCACCTGGCGCATGTAAAGAGGTCAGCATGTATATTGCTCTTTTGGGGAAAGGGGATTGACTTGTTGACCGTACGGTCGTTTCGTTGCCTCCTAGTCTTAAATATCTATATAAATTCAAATTATTGTGTTCTTATCTATTGTTCTTTGCGCATATTTTTGACAAAACAAATAAATGATTCTTGATTCTTCTTGTGTGGAAAATACAATGTTCAATGTGCTACAGACTCCTGGGTCGTGTGACTTTGAAAACTCCAACCTCTGTGGATGGGAGAAGGATTCAACATCAGACTTCCTATGGACGTGGAGTAGTGGTGGTACCTCATCTACAAGCACAGGACCCTCATATGATCATACCTACCAAACCGAAAATGGTCGATATATGTTCATCGAAACATCATCCCCCCAGGTAATTTTAGAGAAATTCTCATAGCTGGTCAACTTCCTTGAGCAAGGCACTTAACTAAAACCTTAACTAAAACCTTTGTTTAAATTATATAAAACACCCGATAATAAATTTAGCAAACCGATATTGGAAATGAGAGTCAGAATATTGCTCATATGGTAACCTTCTACATTCCCCATAGAGGGTAAACATGAACATATAGATTATCCATAGTGGTGTTGAACAAAGCATTATTGCATTGGCACAACTTAGCTTACTCTTGGAAAAAGATTGAACCCAGAGTTTTAATCCTAGATTTGCATTATTTGCTCTTTTGTGGGAAAACCAAGTTAGTTAACACACGGGCAATCGTCAGATCACCTCGCGCCCACCGTCGGGTTACCGGAGCTATTGCAGTGTGTTGTATATGATAGACACGTTCCTTCAATTTGGTAGAACCCATTAATCCACTGGGTTCAGGCAATATCCGTAAAGTACATTGCCCAAGGACACAACCGACTAGCTAGCGACCAGTTTCGCACCTGCAACCTTTTAATTAAAACAAAAATAATGTCATACCCACTTAACCACATTCTATTAATCCAGGTCAACGGAGATATTGCTCGGATGATATCACCAGGATACACCGGATCCAACCAGACAAAATGCTTCAGGTTCTACTACCACATGTACGGCTCCACAGTTGGTTCGTTATCCATCTACCTGATTCATGGACTTGAACTTGGTGAGTGGGAGGAATTGTAATCAGTGATCTACACACAACAAGTTTGTGAAATAAATTTAACAACAAAATTAGCTTAGCCAATTTGAGATAATACTGTCACCCCCCAAACCTCCCAACTTAAGGTTGAATAGAGTTGGTTTTGTACCACAATCGGGTGGGTTATGTCTCATTTCTCTCAGCCTTTGTGGTTAGTTAGAATATCTTACTACAATGTGGATTGGTATTTATTTTATCTAGCATCATCATACATGACGGATGGATGTGTGTAGGGATGTTTGTACTTGTTTGAGTGTCTATGACTGGCACTTAATATGACCTTAAGTTCCCTATTGAGACTCCAAAATGACTTCACCAAATCTGAACTCTATCACGGAAGGCCCTTTTATTCTTGATTAAATGCGGATGGAGTAATTGCAGCGGCAAATGCCACGCGTCAGATTAATAACTCTTGTTCTCAGCTCGATCAGTGCATTCTGTTTTTGCCAAGCTTTAGACGCTTAATATTGAACATCACGAAACAATCACAAATCATGTGACAGGAAGCTATGCGGCTCGGCAGAATTTTGTCCAAAGCAAGTTTCGAGGACACGGGACACGAAATTGCTGCATGTGCAACTGTATACAATTTTAGACACAAAACAAAATAATAATGGCCATTGTGAGGAACCTTTGTTTGATGACATCACAATATTCCAGGAATTCCCCTGTGGCAGAGAGATGAGAACCAGGGTGACAGATGGTTGTTGGGGCAAACCCCCATATTATCGGATCGCGATTATCAGGTAGTGATAGCTGCATCGGTGGGAACCTCATACACCGGGGATATTTCCATCGATGATCTTCTTATGGCGGATGGGGATTGCAACCAGGTTGGTAACCAATCAACCACTTTATTAATGTTTTATTATGGTTTGTATATCTGAATTAGAAAATGATATCATCTGAACAAACGCTAAATTACCTCACGCCCACCATCGGGTTACCGGAGCTATTGCAGTGTGTTGTGTAAGATTAAGATGTTCTTTTAATTATTGTAGAACCTGTGGCGTTCTGTATTTTTTAACCCATTGTTGCCTTTTATGTTTAAACTTTCTCGCATCTGTTCTATCCCCCGACTTTGTGTCGCGACTTTGTGTTCGACTTTGAGATTATTATTTACACGACGAGACCTGCTCGAGAGTGGTCGCATGTTTTTTGTTCTTGGACTACGATAGCATACGACTGCAGGCCTGGTATTTGGTGGGCCGCTAGAGTTTACATAGCTAATCCCCACAAACCCATTAATCCATTGGGTTCAGCACCTTTCAGTCGAATGGTTGCAGGTTCGAAAGTGGTTGATTGCTGGTTGTTGTGTCCTTGGGCAAGGCGCTTTACGGACATTGCCTGAAGGATTAATGGGTTCTACTAAATAAAAGTAATGTGTGAACACACTGCAATAGCTCCGGGGATAAACATAAATATCATCCATCTACTACTACATTAATACATTCTGCTTACCCCCAGTTTTGTGATTTTGAGCATTCACTACCGTGTCTGTGGAATAATGTGGTGTATGTGGATGAGTTTGATTGGACAGAGGAGCAGGGTAAATTAGCCAATGAGAGAGGGCCACCAGTGGACCACACAACATCCACAGATTCAGGTATCGTCATCCATTCATTGGTGTTGGTGAAATTCTGTTTTTTGTTTGGCAGTAATAGAATGTAGACCAGGGGTGGGCTACTTCTGTAGTCGGCGGGTCAGTTGTAGGATAATGAAGTTCTTGGTGGGCCGATTATTACATGAATAATATTCAATATTTTAATTACAGGGTATGTTTAAATACAGTCTGCGGGCCGATCAAAATCCCTTTATGTTCCGGATTTAACCCGCAGGCTGTATGTTGCCCATGCCTGTTGTAAATTATAAATTGTATTTGTAACTACCAGTAAGTGAGGGTTGGTTGTATGGAAGTTAAATGATATTATAAATATAAAAGTCAAACATTACTGTAACACTGGTCAACTCGGTATGTGTGGAATAATCGGTGATATCCCCTGTTTGTTCCCAGGTTACTACCTGTTAGCTGATATGAGTGGACGTAAGACTGGTGACAGTGCGCGGTGGGAGACGTTACCCCCCACCCCTGATGGACCACAATGCCTCGACTTCTGGTTCTACATGGTCGGGGCAGATGTGGGATCGCTATCCGTGTTTGCAGAGAGTGTTAACACAGGCGGAAGGTGGGTGATGGGGTTTGGTATTTTTGTGTTTTCTGTGCATGGGAAAATGCAAGGGGATTATCACGCTAATCATCAGATTACCTTGTGCCCACCGTCGGGTTACCGGAGTTATTGCAGTGTGTTGTGTATGATTAGAAGATTTTTTAAAATTAAAATCTACTAGAATCCATTAAACCGCTGGGTTCAGGCGATGTTTGTAAAATTCCTTGCCCAAGGACACAACTGACTAGTTAGTGTAGTTAGCGGTTGATTTTCCTGCTGACATTTCAACATAATGACCAACCAGTCAGATATATTGTTGATATCACCAGGTACCTGCTATGGTCGCTGAGTGGAGACCAAACACCAACATGGAGAGCCGCGTTGGTGGATATCTCCGGGAATTATCACAGAAGAATCGTAATTGAAGCAACAGTTGGTGCTGATCCTTCCAATGGTGAGATTCATATTTGGTGTGTTCTTGTTTCATAGTTTGCCCCAACATATTACAAAGCAGAATTCTAATCTATTGTACAAGTTAATGTGACCTTTTATCATTGCACGTAATTACTGCTTTCAAGGAGGAAGTCCCAGTAGTGGTGATGCTGTTTTAATAATAGGATAGGATATTCATGTTTAACCTCGTGAATGGGAAAACCAAGGGGGTTAACACACAGGCAATCGTCAGATCACCTCGCGCCCACCGTCGGGTTACCGGAGCTATTGCAATGTGTTGTATATGATTGACACGTTCATCCCTTTGGTTGAACCCACTTAACCGCCAGACTAACCGGCCGGACCTAATAGCTGGAGAGTATGAAGCAAATTGTTTCATTAACATCTCATGTTGTATCAAGGAATGTTGGCGATCGATGACATCGGGCTAAGCGACCTCCCGTGCACCCCAACCCCACCCGACGCCGTCCCAAGCAACCCCATCACCCCACCCCCCGACACCACCCCCACCCCCCCTCCACTTGTACTGGGGAGCGCAGATTGCAACTTCGATGGTGACTTGTGCAACTGGCAGCTCGACGCAACATACGATGCACTGTGGAAGAGGTGAGATTGGTTTGTTCGTTTTTGACTTTTTAAAAACAATGAAATGAAGACAAACTCATAGCAAAATGGAAGTGTTATATTAAAATGAAATTAGTTTTATATAAAAAACGTTGATAAAAAATATAATTAAAACAATATTATGAAATATATGGACACTGTTGTAAAACCTAAACAGTTGCGTTTAAGTTATCACAATTATTGAAACCATTCATTTGTTCGCTAGACAACAAGGACGTGGTTTGGCTGATGGTACAGGACCAGATGCGGACCACACCACAGGGACAGGATATTACATGTTACTGGATTCCGCTTCAGCCATGGGTACAAACCGTGATTCTGTTTTTTACATATTTATTGTTGAAAACATTTAAACATTTTTATCAACTTTTCTTTATTCCAATTTATAATATAGGATACGATATTCATGTTTATCCCTGTGAATGGGGAAACCAAGAGGGTTAACACACGGGCAATCGTCAGATCACCTCGCGTCCACCGTCGGGTTACCGGAGCTATTGCAGTGTGTTGTATATAATCCACACGTTCCTTCAATTTAGTAGAACCCATTAATCCACTGGGTTCAGGCAATGTCCGTTAAGTGTCTTGCCCAAAGACACAACCAACTAGCTAGCGACCAGTTTCGCACCTGCAACCTTTCGATTGACAGGCGACACAATAATCCGCCAGACTAACCAGCCGAACAATATCTACTCTTTTAAAAAAAATTCAAAAGTCAAAACGTAAAAACTGCACTGGCCAGGTGTGGTTGGTGGGGAGAGTGTGCTGGTTGGACCCGTCTACCAGACCAACGGAACGACCACCACTCGCTGTCTGAGCTTCTGGTACAACATGTTCGGGTACGAGATGGGACAACTTGCTGTGAACATTAAAACCAAACCCCACCTTGGAAAGCCATACTGGGTGAAGAATGGCCACCAGGGAAACAGATGGTTGAATGCTTTGGTGGAAATATCATCCGACGTGGATTACCAGGTTGGTTCTGCAATCAAACTCATGGTTTGCAATCTTTTTAGAGTCAGTTTTGTATCAAATCTATTGCTTTTATTTGTGTTAAAAAAAAAAAAAATAAATAAAAAAATTTAAAATAATTTTTTTTTGAAAAACTTACCTATTTAATATCGTAAGCTCACTTAATTACTGTATTGTGCCGTTCAATAATTAATTTTATAAAAGAAAAGCTATTTAGGAACTGATTAATTTTGTGGCTATCTTTGGTGGAACACTGGTTTAAAATCAACTTATTTCAGATCACATTCGTTGCCACAATGGGCCAACCGGAGGCAAGTAGCATGGCAGTTGATGATATAGTTGTGATGGATGGTTCATGTGAACTTCGTGAGTTTAACTTTTGTCTGTTGGTTCGTTAGTTTGTATGTTGCGAAGTTGGTTCATGGTGGAAACTACTGCCGACTTGTCAGTTGTGTCCTTTGGCAAGCACTTACTGAACATCGCCTTAAACCAATGGTTTAATGGTTTGAATAAAGCATGAACCAATGTTTTATTTATACATAATGCATTGTAGTAACTCTGGTAAGTGGAGATGGAATATGGTAATCCGATGATTGCCAGTCTGATAATACAACCGTCCTGATTTTCTAAGTAACTTTTCGTAATGTTTAAGCTGTGAATTACTTGATTATTTGACCGGTTAGTCCGGCCGTTTAGTGTGACGTCTTTCAACCAAAAGGTTGCAGGTACGAAACTGGTCGCTGGCTAGTCGGTTGTGTCCTTGGGCAAGGCACTTAACAAACATTGCCTGGACCCAGCAGATTAATGGGTTCTACCAAATTAAAGGAACCTGTGAATCATACACAACACACTGCAATAGCTATGGTAACCCGACGATGGGCGCGAGGTGATCTGACGATTGCCCGTGTGTTAACCCTCTTGGTTTTCCATTCAGGGGGATAAACATGAATATCCTATTCTATATCCTATCCTAAGCTGTAAATACTTAAGATAAATTCATCACAGTTATGAAGACGGTTGATTCGTGCGATTTCCAAGATTCCACGATTTGTTCGTTCAAACAAGACACCTCAGATGATTTCAACTGGTCTCGTATGAAAGGAGCGACAAGTTCTGTGGCGACAGGTCCATCGGCGGACCACACATACCAGTCTGCTGAAGGTGATGATCAAATCCATGATTTTCTTGCTGTTTGCCTCAGTGAAAATAGTTTCATTCTTTAACTCAGAGGTTTAACTAAAATAGAGTAACAACAGTGTCATCTCCATAATATTTAACATAGTTTCCCACCTAATGACACATCTAAATATATATTTTCCTTAAAAAAGGAAAAAGTTGGATTTTTATAAAAAAAACTTTTTAAGAAGTTACTTTAAACTTTTGTTATTTAGTTGGTTCGATAAGGTTAACATTTGTACGAATGTGTGTTAGAAAGACTAACAAAAGGTTAATTCAGAACTTCTCTATGAATATTATATTTGTCTATAATGGATATATGAAGTGTTTAATTTTCAACAAATGCGAGAATGACACTAAATATTGATTGATGATATCCCGCAGGATACTACATGTACATTGAAATGAGTGGTCGCAAAGTGGGAGATGTGGCTCGTCTTCTGTCACCCGAATACCCCGCAGATGCTGGAACGCACTGCGTCGAGTTCTACTACCACATGCTCGGGAAAGACATTGGATCGCTTATTCTCTACCAACGCGCGGTACGCCTCTATTTGTTGCATTAAGCCATATATTGTGTTGCAAGCATGAGGTTTTATTTGAATAAATAACATTATTGTGGTAGGTGCTTTACATATGTCAAGGTAGGCTGGTGCTGTATTATCACTTGAAAGGTTGTGAGAACCAGTTACCTTTTTTTATTGTGTTGTGTCATTACGGAATATAATTAGTGAACTTTGCCTGAATAAAGTAATTTAAAAACCGAAAGATTTTCCACTTCATATCCTATCTTACTGTGGGGATATAATGTTGTCTAAAGAAATCTGTGATTCAGTATCTTTCCAAGTGATGGTTACATTACATTAATATGGGCGGGTTCACGGCAGACACCAGGACCAGGAATGTAGGCCATAAAAGGCCAAAAATAATGAAAATAATGATTCCCTCCCAGGATGTGAAAGGAGACAAAGACACTTGGAGATGGAACTTGGATGGAGAACAAGGACCTCACTGGTTCCTTGCCCGAGTCAACATTCCATCGATCTACGACTATAAACTGGTGTTCCATGCTATTGGAGGGACCAGCTACTATGGCGATATCGCAATTGATGACATCTCTATCTCGCCTGTAGCATGCCCAACACCAAGTATGTGTGTTGCATTACCATCAAAATAACTTCAAAGTGATTAAATTGGTCCGACCGGTTAGTCTGGTTGTTTAGTGCGGTGCCTTTCAACCGAAAGGTTGTAGGTTCAAAACTGGTCACTAGCCAGTCAGTTGTGTCCTTGGGCAAGGCACTTAACGGACATTGCCTGAATCCAGCGGATTATTGGGTTCTACCAAATTAAAGAAACGTATCTATCATATACAACACACTGCAATAGCTCCGGTAACCCGACGGTAGACACGAGGTGATCTGACGATTGCCCTTGTGTAATCCCTCTTGGTTTACCCATTCACGGAAATAAACTATCCTATACTAAAATAATTAAGACTTGATTTTAAATGACTAGTTGTTTTTTGTTAAATTACTTGTCTTCACAGTGTCGTGTTCGTTCGAGGTTGATTTTTGTGATTGGCTTAACGTGGAGGGGCGTGATGAGTTCGATTGGGTGGAGGGAACAGGGGACGGGGGGTTGGGACCGTCGGTTGACCACCATGGGTCGTCACAGGGTAAGATACGTGGTGGATTGTTGGAACTTGTTTCACACCATCTCCTCCCCAGGTTACTACATATACGCGCGAAGCCCCAAAGTATTGAAGCCACAGGACACAGCTGAATTGTGGGGACAGATTATTAACCTCACTGATGGAAAGACTCGATGTTTGAGCTTCTGGTTCTACATTTATCAGGCAGACTTTGGGACGTTACGCGTGGTGCAGCGATTAGCAGTGAGTGAAAACCATTTTAACTTCATTGTATCACTGGTCTTCTATAAGCGGTTTTATCAGGTGTTTCAGGTTCTGCGTTTGAAATATCCATTTCCCACTTTATTGCAGTTTGTTAAATGGGAATGTTGCTACAGTTCATGTTCTACCAAGTAGTCATTGGGTTAAGGAAACATCCTATAAGAGCCCAAGAGCACAACTGACGTGACTGGTTTCGAACCCACAACCTTTCATCTGAATTCCTAGCACACTACCCAGAAGTCTGTCTGGCTTGATAATATCTTTGTATCGTAAACCACTCCATCTATAGGATGGAACCAACTCCACACAATGGGAATACGGTGAGCAGACATGGGGAGCATGGGAACAAGCATCCGTCTCAATAGATACCACCTCACCTTTCAAGGTTGGTTCCGATATCAATTCAACAAGTTTTAGAGGTTTTTGTTTTAGTTAAGAAATAAAACTAACAACAAAAGATTATAAAAATATCATCTAGGCACAAGGTTTCTACAATGATATCCTTTATGTCAACGACCTTGTGTTTTCCCATTCACAAGAAGCACTGGACATTCTAATCCTAATCCAATTTCAGGGGTTTGCCTCACCTTTTACTACAACATGTATAAATCAAGTAGTGTTTTTGTTTAAAAATAAAACTATGTTTCACTCAGATTGTGCTTCAAGCTGTTGTGTTGGGTGGAAATGGGTATGTGGCCATTGATGACATCACATGGAGTGACAATGCTTGCCAGTTGCTTCCACCTGCTGCAACCCCACAACCCTCCCCTCCACGTAAATACATTCATCGTATTGTATATATTCATTGCAGTGTGTTGAATATTATTGAGATGTTTCTTTAATTTTAATTCAACGTAATAATCTAATGAGTTCAGGCGATTTGCCAAGTGTCTTGCCCAAGGACACAGCCAACTAGCTTATGACCAGGTAAAAAAAACCATTAGGATACCAGCAAACCACCATTGCCGTTGCCTAATAAGATAACCAGTTGAATCAATAACAATGATTTGTTTGTATTTTCTTAACAATCAATGAATCAAGAAATACCTTATTTATGTTAAATAAAACAAGTTGACAGGAAATTGAAATTTAAGAACTAATGTACCTTTCTATTGATATACCCCACCCTCAATACTAAACCATGTGTGGTTATTCCTGAATCAGCCACTTACATTGCCTCTATCTAACAGATCCCAATGGGATATTTAAAATTATGAATATTTTGATCATATTTGATGATATACATTAGTATGTGATGACTATAAAGAACAACTCATGCAGCAGATAATTTTTTTTGACGAAATTTGACGAAATCATTTTTTTTCTGAAAATCTTGGATAACTTATTGTTTATCTATTTTTTATGGCCATCTTGTTTGAAATAAATCTTCTGCGAAATCCCCCTGTGTTCGCAACCTCATAACTATTTCCCCCCAGCCACCCCCTCCATCAACTGCACATTCGAGGAGGACAAGTGTGGATGGTCGGATGACCCCACTGCTGACACCCAGTGGACACGGGATGCCAGTGGAACATCGTCATCATCCACAGGACCATCATCCGGATTCAACTCCAAATATTATCTTTATGTCGAGTCATCCTCACCTAGTGCGGCGGGCGACACAGCAAGGTTGATAGGTGGGAAGCAAGCTCCAGGGGAAACAGGTATGAACATTGGAATTTCCTCCTATTCCTGTTGATGGGATAACACAATGAGCATTATCACAGCAGCAGTACTCAAGTTAACTCATGTCTACCATTGGATTATTAAGTTATTACACTTTGTTTTAAAAGTAATTTTGTTTGTGTTGACCCTCTAATTTTTGGGTTCAGGATTAGCACCTTGCATAAGAACAAAAATAAATTAAATGTCAATCTCACTACCTTTACGCTAATAGATGTGCTTTTATTAAGCTATTCCTCCAAAATTGAAAAAAAGAAAAAAAAGTTTAATGCCCTGGTACTTATTTATGTTTTATTCCATGATTAAGAAAACCCAATGAGCATTTTCACATCGGCAATCATCATATTATCTCTTTCCACCATCAGATTATCAGAGCTATTGCAGTGTGTTGTGTATGATTAAGATATTTATTCAGTTTTATCAGTGCCCATCTATTCAAAGGACACAACCGACTAACCAGCTGCTGGTTATGATCTTATGAGCAAAATCAATCAATTCACAAACACATATTACCAGGATCGAACTGCATTGCCTTCTACTACCACATGTATGGTAGCACAATGGGCACCATGAATGTTTACATCCAATATGGATCCACACTTCCCACCAAAGTAGTCTGGACAAGATCTGGGAACCAAGGAAACAAATGGATTTATTCAGAAATTAATTTTGTCCCAGAATCCAAATTTCAGGTTAGTATTAGATAGAATATTTCGCCATTGGAATATGAAAGCAAACACAGTGTGTGTTGTATATTATAATTTCTACTCTTACCTTTCTCCATCAATTCCCCTATTTAGAATCCCTTTATTAAATTCCTTGATAAAATGTTCTGATGATGCTGAAGGACAAAACCAACTAGTGTTACATACCCATATGCCTGGCTTGCCTGCTTAATAAAGGATCAAACTGATAGTTTAACACATTTACTAAACCATAAGTCCTTTAGGAGTTGTTTCAACTTAAACACAAAGCATTTGGTTGACCAGGTGGTAATTGAGGGTGTGGTGGGCAGTTCGTTCACAAGCGACATGGCGATCGACCAATTCGTGCTGTTTGATGGGCCGTGCGTGCCGCCCGTGGTACCGGACGCATACAGCTGCTCCTTCGAAGACAGTTGCCAATACACCATGCAGCAGAGCTCCAACTACAAGTGGAGTTATACATCAGGGGCGTCCTCTACAGGGGACACTGGTCCTATGAATGATCATACCTACAGGGCGTCTACAGGTTGGATTCATTATTCATGTTAATAAACCTTGGATGTGAATTTCATGGGTCATTATCAGATTAACTTGCGTCAACCATCCCCATTAAGTTGCCGTAGCTATTGCAGTGTGTTGAGTTTTTTTTTCAATTTCTGTTTAGGCCAATGATTCCCAACCGCCGCTCCCAGCTAGCCTTCTTGAAATTACCCTTGCTTAGTTTGAAGGCTGGGAAAAGAGTTTTAACTTTATAGTTAAGATTAGAGGCAAGGGAAGTTGTGAAAAGGCTGCTATTGTTATGTCACTGTTTTCTTAAAGCAGTGTGTTTTCATGAGTGTTTTCATGCTGCTCCATACGTATTCTAAAATTTGAAATTTGGCCCCGACACTAAAAAAGGTTGGGAACCACTGGTTTAGGCATTAGCCACTAAGTGCATTTCCCATGCACTCAACTGACCAGCTAGCAACCAGTTTCATCACTGTAATCAATCAACTGAAAGGTAAGTAGCTAGATGTGGATAGTGGATGGTTTAATTTTCATAACTCGCAGTCTATCTGCATGGCCATTTATAATCTGTTCACACCAGTCAAGTTATAAAGCTGATTCCCACAACGCAGGGAAATATGCGGTGGCGATGGGAAGCAGTGGAAGCAACCCAGGTCAAACAGCCTCCCTCAACTCCCCCATCTACGACATATCGGGCACCGATGTCTGTGTGGATTTCTACTACACCCTGCATGGGGTGGATATTGGGGGGTTGTCCCTCGTGCATCTGGATGAACACGAGAATGTGGTCGAGGTGATCTGGAACAAAATGGGCGATCAAGGTAACTATGACTTTTCATTTTTTATAAGGATTATATAATAATAAGAATGGTGTGTTTTTATTCCAAATACTAGAAAAGAACATAACCCAAATAACAATAAGTAAAAATTTTGTTATTTTCATTGATTGGTTTGTTTGGTGGGTTTGGTTAATTAGTTTAGTTGCAATTCATTTTTTTCGATCTTTTGTTACATTAAAGAAGAATGGCACAATTATTTAAAGTCAAGGAGACAGGAAAAAACTACAGTAGTTAAATTATTCCATATAAATGATGCCTATATTAAATAAAATGTCTTAAACTGATGCTGCTTTGGGCATTGTGGATCCTGTTTGATACTGTCTATGGTAAAGAATTTATTTTAAAATTTTGCTTTGCTCCACAGGACCCGAATGGCTTGCGGCCCAGGCTGGGTTCACCAAATCCTCAACTGAAACTTTCGTCATTTCGTTCCAAAGTGAGCGGGGGGTGGGTGCTTTGTCCGATGTGGCCGTGGACGACGTGTTGGTGCATCGGGGCGTCTGCGTGGCTGATCGGTGCAACTTCGACGTCGGCCCGTGCACGTGGGTGCAAGTCATCCAGGATGAGTTTGATTGGACGATCAACCAGGTGAATATGGTTGGTGATGTGTTAGTGGGAGTGGAAAGTAAAATTTGTCATATATTCAGCAGTTTATTGCGTGAAGGAGAATAATGTAACACTGAAAACTATTATCAGATATACGGGCAAACCACGTTGGGCCCAAGGTCATAAAGAACAACAAAGTCACGTGATTAACATAAAATCAGTCAACCGAGTAATTACGTCATAATTATGAATAAACACACAACAAAATTATATACAGATTCATCAGACACCATAGTCGGATTTAGAGAACTTTTAAAAACATTGGCTAGTTGTTAGATAGCATTTGATAGAACAACGTACATTTCCTTGCCCATTCTCAAAGTCTTTTGATCAGGAAGCATCTAATATGAATAACTTCCCCCATAGGGCACCACCCCAACATCCAACACAGGACCACCATCTGACCACACCAACTTAGTAGAAGGTGGTGGTGGAGGGTATATGTTCATCGAATCATCCAGTCCGAGGGTAGAAGGAGATCGTGCTCTGCTCAAAAGTGACCTCAAACCAAAAACTGTTTCCATAGGTTCGTCCAATCTCTTCTATTTCATTTAATATTTCTAAATTTGGAATGAATTTAGCACGATTTGTCATATAGTTTGTTGTATTGTATCTTAATAAACGTTCAGGCAAGTTAAGATTGAATTTAACTACCAGCCATTTGATGGATGGGTTTAGTGGGTTGAACAAAAATTAGTAAAATATCATCTGAGCACAAGGTTTTTCCGATGATACCCTGTGTATTAAACTTTGTGTTTTTCCATCCACAAGAAGCACTGGACATTTTAATCCTAATCCAAATATCCCAGGTGATTGTCTCACCTTTTACTACAACATGTACGGATCAAGTATTGGAAGATTGAGTGTGCGGGTTGGAAGTATCGATAACAGCACTGTGGTGTGGCAGTTGGAGGGGAATCAGGGTCAGCAGTGGAATGAAGGACAAATCACCATAACTTCAGATGGGGATTACTATGTGGGTTTGGAGCCTAGGGAATGTGATATTACAGTAGTCTGGGATAAAACATGAAACAAATATTTTACTTTTCAATTTAAGATGTTTCAGAATATTATTGAGATATTTCAGGCAAATTGAAATTAGAATATATGACATTTCTAAATATCTTACTATAAAAAGCACTAACTTGACCATGTTTTTTACCATGTTATTTAAGTTGAATAGTTGATTTACTTGTTTTTAAACCAATTAATCAAGCAATACTGTATATCACTTATTACATAACGCAGAAGGTTGTGTGTTCTAACCCAGATGGCAATTTTTGTGTGTTTTTGTGCAAGACAATGGAGAACTAACACAGTATTACATCTACGATATATTTGACCGCTTGTTGCATGTTATATTCGAAGTGTGACCTCCTGTGTATTCCCACATGGATATACATGGGCAACAGAATCAACACCAACTTTATACAGATATTCCTGGAAGGGGTGGTCGGTTATGGAGTGAATGGGGATATCGCAATAGACGATGTTCGTTACGTGGCAGGCACTGCATGTAGCAAGGGTCACATCTACCCCACCACTGCCCTCCCCCCTACAACCCCCACTTCCCCACCTGACGTACCGCTACCTACGATACCCGGGCTGCAATGTGATTTCGAGGGGGATTGGTGCGGTTGGTCCAACACCAAGAACATTGACGTCTTTGACTGGCAGCGCTTGAGTTCCAGCAACAGCCAATCAAATGCAGGCCCACTTGGAGATTATACCACAGGTTTATTATTAAACTCTGGAATGTTGAATATGTGGTGATCCTATTTTATTATTTAGTCCCCGTTATTTAATTCGTCACAAAATTAGTCATGCGTTTTATTCTTTCCAATGACTTTGGTTAATCATTTCATTTCGATGTGACGATTATTCAGAGAGGTTGGGTTTTATTAGGCTTAGTTTTATATTACGTTTATAGTTCTTTAACTTTTAGCGTTGGTAATGTTTTGTTACTTTTATTACTATCATTACTTTATTGCTATTATTAATTCATATGTTTTATGATTCGATTTGAATAAGAATACGTAAGGAGTTTAAGAACTGGTTATTATATGTAAGGCTGCACGGAGAGTTATCCAGTTCACAATCCCTTCAAATTCTTATTAAACCAAAACTCTTCAGGTACTGGAACTTACGCCTTTTCCCTTGGATCTGGAAGCCCAATATTTTCGAATTCATATTTGCTGAGTCCGGTGATCACAAGTGGCCAACGTTGCCTGATCTTCCATTACTCCATGCATGGGTTTGCGGTGGAAAGTCTCACGCTGATGTACCAGCAATCAGGTGGATCCACCATCAGTGTGTGGCAGATGGCAGGGGAACAAGGGATGGACTGGCACAAGGTGGGATAGTCGGTCACTTGTGGCATTAGGTTTGGCGGCCACGGGCAAATATACCAAAAGTAAATAATTGATTGTATTATATATGCGTGTTTTAA
>CH002622.1:459262-469453 GCA_000149265.1 Ciona savignyi
GTTCGTGTAAACAAATCAATATTGTTAACATGCAAAGGAAGTCAAGACTGTGTTTTACTGTGGTAATTATAATTTAAAAAGAACAAAATCTGGAAACTTCATGCATGTGATTTTAATAGGGAAATCAACGTGTGAAAACAAGTGAAAAGAAATGCATGCAGGTATCAATATAAGCAAAGGGATAGAAAAGGTAAAGCAGAGTATTAGGAATTTATTTGTGCAAGGAGTAAATGAAATTTAAACTTACAAAGGGGATTTATCATAAAAAAAAAAAAAATAAATAAAAAAAAATAAATAAAAAAAATAATAAAAAAAATTATTTGGGGTAAATATTAGTAGAACTAGGGAAGCGGATGAGGGTCTTCCAAGAGGTGTTGTTTGACAGCTTTGGTAAACTTTTTGAGCGATTTAATCTCACGAATGTTGTTGAGTAGTAGTTGCCAAAACTTTGGGCCTATGTATTTTAGGGATTGTTGGGATAATGCTAATTGCAATATACTTTTAACCTTAATTGTGCAGTTTTAATATAGTCCTCTTCTATTTATTTACAATTATTGCAAATGTTTTTGATTGCCTAACTTCGAAAAAACTAAAACAATCAACATATCCATTCCCCCCCACAGATTGTATTCGAGACGGTGATGTACAATGGGGACGAAGGGTTCATCGCGTTGGACGACATCGAATTCCTCCAATTCCAATGTTCCACCTTCCCCATTGAAGCTTCCCCTGACACTGTACCATCCACCACCACAGTAGCTGTCACCAACCCCCCAATTCCTGATGGACCCATCAACTGCGACTTTGACGTTGACACTTGCTACTTTACCCAGGTTGGTTTGGCTTCTTTGGATCTTAACCTGGAACGCGACTGAATTTAAACAAGTTTTAACATCTTATTGATGATATGCATAAAAACACAAGGATCCCATTTTGGGTCTTAAGTAATGACCAGCTCAGTTGCTCCACATTCACCACTCTGTTCAGTGATTGTATTTAATTCAGAACTACCTAGTCTGGCTCAGTATTACAGTTATAACATAAAATTTAGGTGTAAATTTGCGAACGTGTGTTTCTTTTAGCCTGTTGTTGACTTAACTTTAAATACAGCATATGAATACATTGATTAGGATACGTCTGATGTATTCGACTGGTCGCCACGTACCGGTACCACTCCAACCGCCAACACAGGACCAAGTGGGGACCATACCACGGGGACTGGTCAATATATGTTCATTGAAACATCAGATCCAAGACTTCAAGGGGATTTTGCTGTTTTAACGAGCGGAACGAGCCAATCAACCAGAGGGTCGTGTCTTCGGTTCTGGTGAGTTGCCTTCCGAGGGTTGCAGGTGCGAAACTGGTTGCTAGCTTGTCGGAAACACGTGAATCATGCACAACACACTGCAATAGCTCCGGTAACCCGACGGTGGGCGCGAGGTGATCTGACGATTGCCCGTGTGTTAACCCACTTGGTTTTCCCATTCAAGGGGATTAACACGAATATCCTATTCTTTTTTTCTCCGGTACAAATATGCAAGTAAAATAATAAAAAATTGTATATGAATGAGAGACTGGTGATGCTTTAATGCCAAAATATAAATTAGGTAAGCATTTGTTGTTTATATCATGTCTTATTAGATATATTAACCACAATATAGCCTGTCAATTGATTACTTAAAAAAGTAAGTTAAATTAAAATTACTGCACTAAAATTGAAAATATCTTGCCAGGTATTCAATGTATGGAGCATATATAGACCGGTTGGAAGTCTTGTTAGAAACTCCTGGTGCTAATGCTACTCTACTGTGGAAGCAAGAAACAAGTCTAGGATTAGCATGGAGCCCAGCTGCTATTGATATTATATCAGATGCTGATTTTCAGGTACAAGCACTTACTCAACAACTACTGTTGTATGTCTAGTTAACTCAGTCGTTAGAGCATCAAAGGCAGTTAAACGCTGTTGGCTCCCAACCACTAACTAGTTGTTACAATCTTGGGCGGGCAATTACTGGGTGTTCCCTAGACTTGGTAGATTTAATAGGTTAAACTGTAATTGATGAAAAAAGTTGTCTTAGGAAAATATGCCACTATAGCTATGGTAACCTGACAGTGGGTGCAAAGTAATCTGTTAACGATTTCTTGTGTGTCAACAACCTTCTGTTGACCCGTTTCTGTCCATAAATCCATCGGATAAGAACGTTCTTTCCTAACTTTCATAAGAGTAGAAATTTGTGTTCCATAATAACTTTCTAATGTCCATATTTAGCAATTCTTCTAACGCTTCCCACAAACAACCACAACCATTGATTCCATGGATTGCAGATCAGCTTCAAAGCCACGGTCGGAGCCAGCTACACCGGGGATATCGCTATCGACGACGTGGAGTTGGTGATCGGCTTGTGCCCACCACCTAGTGACCAGGACCTCTATTGTTCGTTCGAGGACGACTTGGCGTGCGGATATCACCAGGACAACACAGATGACTTCAACTGGATTCAGACCACTGGAGGTTTAATCACATTTACAATGCTCACAGCTAATTATAACTTGTTAGCATAAAGAGTACGGTTGTGTGGCCTAATGGTTAACGCAACCGATACATATACCGTCTAAAAAAAGAAACAGTCCTAGTGACGAGCCCATCATGGGTTGGGTTCAGTCAAAAAAAATATTAATTATCACTGGTCAACTAATAAAAGCTTGTTGCATAAAGAGCTTGAAAGACTGATAAAGAAGGACCATGATTTTACCTGAATTGTCATCACTTTATCTTGGTTTTAAAAAAATCTTGAAGCCATGTTTTCAGTATTTGGTTTGAGGGTAACTGGGTAGTTTTACAAATTAATAAATAATTTGGCTTTAAGTTTAGTTTATTACATTTGCATTCCTAAAAAATGGCGCTTAATGACGTACATATTTTAAGTTAGAAAGAATGTGAAAAAAGTACATATAAAAAGCATGGCATGGTTATAGAAGTAGAAAATTAATGGAACAAAATAAAACTTGACCTTGAAAACCAAGTAAAAATCCTTGATATTTAGGCACAGCGACTGTGGACAGTGGACCAACGTATGACCACACGTACGGGACAAAGTATGGGAGGTACATGTACACCGAGTCCTCTTCCCCGCGGGTGAAGGGGGACGTTGCGAGGCTCATCAGTCGACCGTACACGCAGTACAAGATCACTGGGGGAGGCTACGAGTGTCTCACATTCTTCTACCATATGTATGGAGCATCCATGGGGAGCCTCAATCTTTACCGAACCGCTGGCTCAGATATAGAGGGGAGTCCGCTTGGAAAGGCCGTCTGGTCATTATCTGGCAACCAAGGCAATCAATGGCATATCGCACAGGTGACCATATCTTGTCGCGTCGTAGAGGAAAAATATATGTGGAGAAAACTTAAAGGAGGGAAAGCGGGAAGGAGGGAAATTGCACACTAAAATGAATATTAGGGAATTAGAATTAGTTTTAAACATGGGGTTGGAGTTAGGGTTAGTTCTGGGGTTGAGATTAGTGTTCAGGGGAGGGTTTAAATTAGTTTTTGTAATTTTAGTGAGCAGTTTCCCTTTCCCTTTTTCCCTCCTTTTACTGTTGCCCATCACTTGTAGAAAATAATTCTGCGATTGAAACCACCACTTTGCTTGTTCAAGATGGTTTAACCATGGTAGCGGTGGTTGCCCCTTCCCCTTGACACACTTCATCACCTCTCACCCCCCCCACGCAGGTCAGCTTCCTCAACACCGGGACGTACCAACTTGTGTTCGAGGGGGTGGTGGGTACCAGCTTCTCCAGCGACATTGGCATTGATGATGTCACAATCACAGAAGGAGAGTGCTCTCCAGTGGCGAGTTGTGATTTTGAAGACGTAAGTTGAAGATTTCTATGTGTGTGTGGATGAACAATGGTCTTTGTCGCAGGGATTGTGTTTGTTCAGCAATGAGCGTGTGGGTGATGACTTCGACTGGTTGCTCGGGAAAGGAGCCACCGACACCACTGGCACCGGCCCCCCAGCTGACCACACACTTGGAACCAAAGAGGTTTGGCACTTTAATATGCAGGGTCGATATACTGATGTGATATTGCATCACAGGGGACCTACATATTCATTGATGCATCTCCACCTGCCTCCGAAGGCCACAGCGCTCAGTTGAACTCGGAGCGCATGGTTCCCACCACCGGTGTCGCATGCCTGCAGTTCTGGTACTACATGTACGGGGATGGCTTTGGAACATTGAGGATACTGATCAACCAGGGGATCCCAGGAACACACAGCGTGGCAGATGATATCAATATGTTTCCAGTCTGGTCGTTATCCGGGGAACAGGGTCAGGAATGGAAATTAGCCAAGGTTTGTGGTAACATGATGATTTCAGTCGATAATGTAGGATTTTAGTGTTTATGTTAGGGGTGGAAATATGATAATACATCCATTTGTCGCAATGCTATGCACACAGGGTAATTCAGTAAACCAATTATTCATGGCAACACTTAGTACTTTGCTTAGATACATCGGCGGGAGTGATAGTGATCAGTCAGGAGTTTTAACCCCAAACCATTTGGTTTGTCCACCATGACTTACCCAATCTGGTGTGATAAACATGACTTATTACGACATATTAGTCTAGCGGTTAAGTGCGTTGCCTTTCAACCGAAGGTTTACAGGTTTGAAACTGGTCGCTAGCTAGTCAGTTGTGTCCTTGGGCAGGACACTTAACGGGATATTGCCTGAACCCAGCGAATTAATGGGTTCAACCAAATTGAAGGAACGTGTCTATCATATACAACACACTGCAATAGCTCCGGTAACCCGACGGCAGGCGCGAGGTGATCTGACGATTGCCCAGGTGTGTACCCCCTTGGTTTTTCCATTCACGGAGATAAACATGAATATCCTATCCTATTAAATCTGGTGTAACCACCATGTACATGTATGCAAACCCTCCTGACAATATTTCAACCACGCAATAATTCCACAGGTTCCGATATCGAGCGTAATCGAGTACACGATAGTGTTTGAAGCTATAGGGGGGAACACAGTGTGGGGGGATGTGGCAGTGGATGATATTCGATTCACAGACGCAACTGATTGCCCCCTCACACCCTCCACCGCTGAACCATTCCAAGACCTCACCATTGGGAACTGCAACTTTGATAGCAACTTGTGCTCATGGGTGGATAGCACAGCAGGTAGTTTATCATTACAAAACATTATCCTTAATAACATGACATATTCGCTGTAGATAGATGTTTTGTCCTGAAAAGTCTTAAAAAGTATTTTTCTCCTATTTGCTGTAATACTTATATTGTTTACTTGGAAATATACAAAATTTTTCCATAAACATAACATTCTTGGATCACTATTGTAATAAATTCAACTTCCCAAGATGAGTTTAACTGGAGTCGGAAATCTGGTTCGACCGGTTCCCTGAACACTGGACCAGAAAGTGACCACACCTCGGGCAGTGGTTATTACATCTTCATTGAAACTTCCAGTCCCAGAGTCCCTGGCGACCGAGCCATCCTGCTTTCCCCATGGCTACCACCTCTGTCCAATGCCGGCTGCTTCAGGTGGGTTGCCTAGATCTAGTTTTTGCCTTATTTTAACATCAGAATATAATGGTTTAATTTTTATTATCACAAATTGCTTAATGTATTCTATATATATTGACCGAAGTGTCATATACTGTGCATCAGCGCATCAGTAAAAAGTGGTTGGATCAAAACCCGTATGGGCAAGGTACTTAGCAGACATTGCCTGAACCCAGTGATTATTGTGTTGTACCAAAACTGAAGAAATACCTTCATACACAACACTAGCTACAGATCTAATGATTACACTTGTAATAACGGCACCTGTGTTTTTCCATTAACTAGTGTCAAAAGAATATGATATCTTGTATAATTCTAAAGCAAGACAGAAGAAACGTTTTTGTGCATATAGTATTTGGTTCAATATATGCACTGGAATATGATATCTTGTATAATTCTAAAGCAAGACAGAAGAAACGTTTTTGTGCATATAGTATTTGGTTCAATATATGCACTGTATCTTTTTACTCCCAGCTTCTGGTACCACATGTTTGGGGCAACAATTGATACGTTGAATATGTATTTGGAGTTTTCGCACGGGGAGAGGGTATTGCTGTGGAGCCTGAATGGCAAACAGAGCAATTACTGGATTCCGGCCAAGTATACCATCGAGACCTTCACTCCTGTACGATTCTGGATTGAAGGAATCGTGGGATCGAGTTTCAGTGGCGATATTGCCCTGGATGATTTTGTACTCGATTATGGGAAATGTCCAGCAGATGTAAGTACCAGCAGCTCAAAACATTAACTTTTTGAATGTATTTGCAGTCTTGAGATTTCATTTTTCTTGGGTAATAATTGATTATTTGTACTTATTGATTCCAATTTTAAGAAGTAACAAATCCCAACCATACCCAGGGAAGTTGCAACTTTGAAAGTGATTTCTGCCAGTGGGAGCAGGCAAACGATGATCAGTTTGATTGGTCGAGAGATAATAATGGAACATCGTCAGTTGGTACTGGTCCATCCCTGGATCACACATATGGATCACAAGTTGGAAAGTACAGTTACATAGAAACATCAAGGTACATTTGGCTTGCATGATGTTTGTGAATCCTTTATGATATATCACTTATAGGATAGAATATTCATGTTTATCTCCGTGAATGGGAAAATCAATGGGCGTTAACACACGGGAAATTGTCAGATCACCTCGCGCCCACCGTCGGGTTAACGGAGCTATTTCAGTGTGTTGTGTATGATAGATACGTTCCTTCATTTAAGTAAAACCCATTAATTCACTGGGTTAAGGCAATGTCCGTAAAGTGCCCTTGCCCAAGGACACAACCGTCTAGCTAGCGACCAGTTTCGCACCTGCAAACATTCAGCTGAAAGGCGACTCACTAAACCACTGGACTAACCCGTCGGACAATATACACCTTTGTGATATACTTTATCCATTTAACACCTTTATGACATTGGTTATGCACTTGCTGTCAGCTTTAAACCTAACGACAACATATCAGTCCCCAGGCAGCAGGTGATAAAGCTCGTTTGGTCAGCTACTCCTACCCCGTCGGCAGTCGATATTGTTTTGAGATGTTCTACCACATGTACGGGGATTACATTGGATCGCTCAATGTATACGTGAAACCTGGGAGCCAGAAGCTCTCACCGTCCCACCTTGTATGGAGTGAGACAGGAACCCAGGGGGACCTGTGGAGATACATGTACGCCACAGCCAGCCATCCCACTGATACCTTCCAAGTACGTTATGATGTTGCACCCACATCTCACTATCTAACCACCATATTCACACAGATAGTGGTGGAGGGGGTTGTAGGTTCTAGTTGGACCGGAGACATTGCCATTGACGATACCAGGACCGTTGTAGGGGATTGCCCTCCACCGGGATATTGCGACTTTGAGCTCAACTTTTGTTCCTGGATAAACGTCCAAACACCAGGTTCGCGTAGCTTTCACAAAAATTCGTTACATTTATTTAATACCTTATTTGTTTAGCATTTTTTTATAAATTTTTTATTATATTGTGTTCATGGGAATTCTTGTTGACAGTTTCATTTTGGAAAAAAAGGAAATAAATTTTATTTTTGTTGTTACCTACAATAAGATATTTTGCTCCCACAACACTAATAATTAGTTTTATTGGCAACTCAAAGCAGCATAAGCTTATACTCTGATTATGAAACTAAGGCACCCAAATGTTTTTCGTTGCAAAAATATATATATTGCATAGAGTTTCAATGTGTGTTTTATAAAAGATGATAGTTGACATGCGGTTGACACTTTATCATTGTTATACTGTGGACACAGGTGTTGACCAGATGGACTGGGTGCGAAATGCAGGAGGAACTCCAAGCCTCACCACTGGTCCTGTGGTTGACCATACGACCTCTTCATCTACGGGATTCTACATCTACCTGGGTTGGTGGAACTCTTTTTTTCAACTGTGTATTCGTCCGACCCGTTGGTCTAACTGTTAAGTGCGTCGCCTTTCAATCGAAAGGTTGTAGGTGCGAAACTGGTCGCTAGCTAGTCGGTTGTGTCCTTGGACAAGGCACTTTACGGACATTGCCTGAACCCAGCGGATAAATGGGTTCCACCAAATTAAAGGAACATGTCTATCATACACAACACACTGCAATAGCTCCGGTAACCCGACGATGGGCGCGAGGTGATCTGACGATTACCCGTGTGTTAACCCTCTTGGTTTTCCACTTCACGGGGATAAAGATGAATACCCTATCATATAATTTAATCTCACAGTAGAGCTCGGTCAGTTAGAAAAGTCGGCTTTTAGACAAAAGGTTGTTGTCTCATGGGAATCAGTCGCTAGATTAGTCAGTTGTGTCCTTGCCCAAGCCACTTAGCTGACAACACCTTTACCCAGTAGATGGATTAAACTAAAATTATATGAAATCTCAGTAATATACACTGCATATCTCTGATAACCCGATAATAGGCATGAGATAAAAATACTATTGTTTTTGTTATAATAATAAAGCCCCGTGCATTTTCCCATCCATGGACATAAAACATAAATATTCCAACTTGTTATTCCATAGAAACGAGCCAGTCGTCGAAGGGAGACAAAGCCTGGTTGATCAGCGCTTCATTTGCGCCGACCAACCAATTGGCGTCTGGGGGTATTTGTGTTTCATTCTGGTTCCATATGTTTGGCGCAAATACCGGCTCCTTGAATGTCTATGCTGCCGTCGATAACCAGGTAATATGGATTACATTACATTAGTATGGATGGGTCCATGGTAGCCGCCGGGCCAGAAATGTAGGCCATGATACATTACATTAATATGGGTGGGTCCATGGTAGCATTGGGGCCAGGAATGTAGGTTATGATTCATTACATTAGTATGGGTGGGTCCATGGTAGCCGCCGGGCCAGAAATGTAGGCCATGATACATTACATTAATATGGGTGGGTCCATGGTAGCATTGGGGCCAGGAATGTAGGTTATGATTCATTACATTAGTATGGGTGGGTCCATGGTAGCCGCCGGGCCAGAAATGTAGGCCATGATACATTACATTAATATGGGTGGGTCCATGGTAGCATTGGGGCCAGGAATGTAGGTTATGATTCATTACATTAGTATGGGTGGGTCCATGGTAGCCGCCGGGCCAGAAATGTAGGCTATGATACATTACATTAATATGGGTGGGTCCATGGTAGCACTGGGACCAGGAATGTAGGCCATGATACATTACATTAGTATGGGTGGGTCCATGGTAGCACTGGGACCAGGAATGTAGGCCATGATACATTACATTAATATGGGCGGGTCCATGGTAGCACTGGGACCAGGAATGTAGGCCATGATACATTACATTAATATGGGTGGGTCCATGGTAGCACTGGGACCAGGAATGTAGGCCATGATACATTACATTAATATGGGCAGGTCCATGGTAGCACTGGGACCAGGAATGTAGGCCATGATACATTACATTAATATGGGTGGGTCCATGGTAGCCGCCGGGACCAGAAATGTAGGCTATGATACATTACATTGGTATGGGTGGGTACCATGGTAGCACTGGGACCAGGAATGTAGGCCATGATACATTACATTAGTATGGGTGGGTTCATGGTAGCACTGGGACCAGGAATGTAGGCCACGATACATTACATTAGTATGGGTGGGTTCATGGTAGCACTGCCGGACCAGGAATGTAGGCCATGATACATTACATTTGTATGGGTGGGTCCATGGTAGTACTGGGACCAGGAATGTAGACCATGATACATTATATAAGTATGGGTGGGTCCATGGTAGCACTGGGACCAGGAATGTAGGTCATGATACATTACATTAGTATGGGTGGGTCCATGGTAGCACTGGGACCAGGAATGTAGGTCACGATACATTACATTAGTATGGGTGGGTCCGTGGTAGCACTGGGACCAGGAATGTAGGCCACGATACATTACATTAGTATGGGTGGGTCCGTGGTAGCACTGGGACCAGGAATGTAGGCCATGATACATTACACTTAGTATGGGTGGGTCCATGGTAGCCGCCGGGACCAGGAATGTAGGTCATGATACATTACTATTAGTATGGGTGGGGTCCATGGTAGCACCGGGACCAGGAATGTAGGTCATGATACATTAC